>CM067365.1:14761433-15361433 GCA_034401795.1 Chaetoderma sp. LZ-2023a
TTTGAGAATTTACCACTGAAACTACAGAGCCAGTCATCCCAGTAGTAAATTCGCAAAAATAGTCTTCTCGTGGCCTGTAAATGGACATTCAAATGGACATTCAGTAAGCAAATATTTAGATTTCTTTTACCAATTTTAATCATTGAAGTGTTAAATGAAAGCTGACATCCATTCAGGTAATGCAATATGCCACGCGCAGTCCATGCATATCATGCCAAGCGTGTAACAGAACGTTCCCCTTTATCCATCCATCATATAAAGTCATAACAGACCATTCCGCTTTATCAATCCATCCTGTGACGGCATAATGAACTACGCGTCGTGTAGAATGATATCACAATGAATGACTTCATGAATGATGTCGAAAGTATGTCACGAACGCATATTTGAAGACGGGCTATGCGTGGTTGTAAGAATTGTATGTCTTTACAATTTAATAAATATTATGTTGAATATTTTGAAACTAATTTGACTGGGCGCTGTTGCTGCCATAGGCAGCAACAGCACCAAGTCAAATTATCTACAAAATATTCAACAGCTTACATGTACAGTTTTCAGGAAATTGATAGTTAGGGCATTCGGGGACCGATCAATCCCAACACGGCGAGGTGTGGGTGGAGCTTCGTTAGAGATGGGCGGGACATAACTAAAAATGGAAAGGTCTATTAACTACGTGACGTGTAGAATAACATCATAATCAATGACGTCATTATGACACCATGAATGACGTAGATAAGTACTCACGAACGCATAAATCAAGACAGGCTATATACGTTACTGTACGAATTGTATGTGTTTACGATTTAACAAAGATTGTGTTGAATATTTTGAAACTAATTTGACTGGGCGTTGTTGCTGCCATAGGCAGCTACAGCGCCCAGTCAAATTAGTTTCAAAATATTTAACAGCTTGTCTGTATGGTTTTTTGGAAATTGAGAGTCAGGGAGTTCAGAGATCGATCGATCCCAACACGAGCGCGGTGTGGGTGGAGCTAAGCTAGAGAAGGGCGGGGCTTAGCAAAAACTGGACAGGTCCATTCCCCACCCATCTATGAAAGCAGCCATCATTTACTTTTCACCCAATCAGTAAGATCCTAGGCCGTCTTCTTCATATCACTATGCGCACGCGTAATCATAGAGGTGCTGTCTACAGTTCGACAAGGTGGTTGCCATCTTAGCCAACAACAGCATCCATTCAGGGCAGATTCAAAATATTGAACACGATGATTATTGCACAATAAGGCATGTGTTGTATCGGCCCATACATGATATCAAAGAATCTTCCTTGATGAGACAAAATGGCTGCAAGCACTGTGCGACATGAAAGGTGTACATTCACACAAAGCGCTTGAACATAAAATGGTTAAAATTGTATAATTGTATAGGCTTAAATTGTGTACCAGGGCATAATGAAACGAAATAAATCGTAGCATACGACGATTCCATTACATATAAATTAATATAATTTTTTAAGTTGTGAAATTGAATTGGAGACACGAGTCCCTAATTAAAATGCACAACTAAAAAAATTATATTACTTTATACGTATTGAAATGATCATATGCTAAGATTTACTTCGTTTCATTACATCAGCACTACAAGATTTAAGTCTTTAAAAGTATACACTTTTAACAATTTTATTTTCAGACAAGCTGGTGTGAACAGACACCTTTAATGTAATAATAAAAAGTAAATAGCTGTGATACAGATAAAGGAATGTGCCGGGAATTGAATGGTATGGAAACCATATACCACAAATACAATTTGAGATGAGAGTAGTATTATGGTAAAAGGCGCCCTGGTCTAATCTAATAAAATTCGGAGTCGGACGGGCCTCATCGGAGCAGTCCGTGGGCAAAAGCTGGAGCCGTGTCTCTGACTTTGCGTAGTATCATCGTAATAACATACGCCCACTCACATAGCTTCGCCGTTTGAGGCCTTACTCGCAGACCTTTGATCTCTTGCTATGTGCTAAACATTACGCTGGTGGGTGGGAGGCAGCCAATCAGATTTCTGTCTACTTCAATCTAGCTATCAATCTAAAAATAGAGGCGTGGGTTCGTGTCAATATCGATGGAGAGTTCGCGAGGTACGAATGTCAAGCGATGTTATTGGGCGTATATATTATTAAGATGATAATAACTGGGAAATATAGTGTATTCTCTTTCCCCTGAACAGCGTGTGTATCTGTCCGACGCTGACCTAAATGTCAGCTACGTTTGTATTAGCCAATTACAAAATATACAAATAGTCCGTGTTTCCGTATTAGTGCAGTATTGGGTAACATGTTTACATTTTCCGGTACCAAATTGTCCCGGCTTCACAAATCGGAAAATAGCTTCAGAATCGGTTCAATATCAACAGAGTTATTTAGGATTGAAAAATCTTTCATCGGTTTTGTTATAGGGCTTGTCCATTTTCAGTAAACGTTCTTTCCACGTAGGCGCTGACCGTGTGGTTGACTTCCTGAACCATCCCTCGCATGCTGGTTGGCTTCCTAATCTTGAGAGTCGCACCGGTTTTAAACATAGGCGGCTCTATAAAAGGAGATGCTTCGCTGTCTCCACATGCACATTTTAAGGAAACTTTTGACCATGAATGTCAGGTGACCATACGCATTTCTGAATCCAAAAAAAATTCAAGACCTTCTCGTGACAACATTTCAACCTCCTCTGCCCTGAGTGTGGACCATTTGTTAGCCACCAGTTAATCAGAAATTTAGAAAGTATATAATCAGCATTTTAAAGTAACTTTTGACCATGAGGGTCAGGAAACGCATTTTCATTTTGAGTCCAAAAATCTCCAAGTCATTCGTTTGACAACTGTTCGACCTCACCTGCCCTCCGCGTGGACCATGTGTTAGCCACCAGTTAATCAGAAATTTACAAAGTATATAATCAGCAATTCCAGCTGATCTTCGAGGGGAACATGAATTCTTCCCTCGTTCCGATCATTCGGAAATTTAGAAGACGCCCACGCCATGTGACCTGTTGTGTGCCTGATAAATAACTATTTACCACTCGATACTTCAGTGGGTCAAATTGATCAAATAGACACTCTTCGTTACCGAAAGGAGTAATTATTAGACTTGTCGGTTCTTCAGTGAACTCGCTGTCTTCAATGAAAGTTGTATTTCCACAAATATTCCGTCAGAGGCCTTTTCTCAAACGGGTTTATACATGCAGTGCCATCAAACCAAATGATTTTATCCAGGCTTAACATCTTAATCCGTGTTAGTGTCATATAGATGCACACCCTGTTTGGTGCAAAGAGAATACGCTATTCCCAGTAACTTCGTCCCAGCCACCGAGCGTGGAGGAATTATGCACGAATACATACAGCAGCGATACGACTCCAGCTTCTTCCCACAGAACACTCCGGGGACGACCGTCCGACACCAAATTTTCCTACAATAATACACAGACGGACGAACCACATACAAATGGGCCCACGCAGGCTGCTCCCATGACAAGGCCCTAATGCCTATGACAAGAACAACACACGCGCGCACAGGATAGGACTGCACATTCACCGATACACACCCATAAAATAGCAATAAACACTCAGTAATTGACTCTACTTAGTGTTTCCATAATATCTAACTCAGATCACTTACATAACTAAGCTTACTTAGACAAGCTCAAATTCAAGTTCACGGTTATTTATTTCGATATACATTGTACATGTACACGTATACAACGGTTAGTCCACGAAAGGCAGAGTCTATGTGGCAGTGGACCTCTGTATAAAACCTATAATATAGGACCTATACAGCAGAATATAGGATTACTGGTAATACAGATATGACATGACATACGAATATAAAATGTCAACATGTTATTATCCTATACAGACTTATATACAATAGACGTGACAGAATTGACAACATATTTCATTGGCACGTGGGTGTGCTTGTTTTGTTTAGGTTAATAATTCTATATTAAATGCTCTTAGTATCATTGACAGCTATTAGTTTGTTGTGATGGTAGAGGTGGTCGTCCGTAGAAGAGCGACGATAGGCGCGCTTCAATGGAAATGCTGCAAATGCAGACCCAAAAGACTTTAACAAACGAAATCATTACACAAAGGCTTTTCACACCTAAGTCTGAAAATCTTTTATGTCGGATTTCCTTTGAAGTGCTTCTAACTTCACTGTTCTGATTGGATGTTAGAAGTAGTGTGTGGCCATAAGGCCCTAGGCCTCATGAGATCGGTTGACTCCTTGCGTCCGATCATGTAGTGCTGATTGACAAGGGTTAATGCATTATGTAAGGATGATTTACAGGGTACATGTCTGGACTCGTCTTTTCTGGACTCTAGGAACCTATTCAATCATGAAGCCCCCACCCCACCCCCACCTCGTTAAGTCACGTGACTCTTATCCTGCTATCCCATAATGATGATTGACAAGGGTTACCGAGTGCAATTAAGTGCCGATCTCTTCGCGAGAGTACAATGCGCAATGGTTAATGTATTGTGTAAGGATGATTGACAGGGTACATCTCTGAGCTAGTCTTTTCTGGACTCCGGGAACTCATTCAATCATGAAGCCCCGCCCCTCATCAAATCACGTGTCTCTTAGCGTCCTATCACATAATGATGATTGACTCATGTTAATCGGATGGCAAATCATATAAAAGAGTTTTAAAATCTGTTTGGTTAAGGAGTAACCTTTAGATTTTGTTTTAAATGGTTTGTTCAACTTTCATTATAATAATGAATTCTGCATATTGTATGGGTTGTGAAGTGCCTGTTGCGATCGGTAACAATGTGTACGTTCACGTAGTGAAACGTAATGACGAATTTTTAGTAGACATGCGCGAGTTTAGTGTTGGTAGTGTTTAACCCACCAAGCGCAGCATGTTTATGTAAATGCAACACGTTTCGAAAGTTTGCTGCCATGATTCCAGCGGTCAAAGAAACTGTGTTAGTTCTAGGTGTTCCGATAGAGTAGAATAGATTAATTCCCTAGATGAATTAGAGCCTCAATTAAGTCACTACCAGCACTAAATATCCGCAGAGAGAATGAGCTGCAAATAATAAAACAGATGGATAGATCTACAGCTTCCGGACGAGGGCCATCGTTACAGATTTTAAAATAGCATATCATCCTTAATTTAAATTAAGGACAGTGGTTTTCCACCACAGCAGAAAATTGACAGGATTGACGGAATTGCCGAATTGATAAAGAAGTAATAAAAATAATCTCACATGATTTTAAAAGAAGTGTTATCTGAAATTAAAATATGTGAGATTCGAGGAAAGCCTATGAATATTGCATATTTTTAATTTTAGTGAACATTTTTAATCTTAACACTTATGATATACCTCTAATATAATTGAACGGATCTGAATTTACAAATTTAGGAAATCCGGAAAACCACTATCCCTATCACAATAAATATATCTGAGTGAAACTAAAACAGAACGTATAATACAGCAGAAGAAAGAAACATGCTTTTGCGTTATGACTAATGCGTCAATTGCTTTGCACATTATAAAGTGGTAAGCGCAAGAAATGCATCTGCACGATTTATGCAGTCTTTGCTAAACGCATATTATAAATCTGCTGTCATATGCAGGACTTCTGCATTATAGAGTAATGCACATCATAAATATGCGTGAGTTATGCATTATAGAGTAATAATGCATCATTGCATCATTTTAACATGTAATTGTTACACGTTTAATAAATGAAATACGCGGTATGGCAGTATATAATATGTTGGCCTAATATAAAATATCTGAACTGACCTATGTAGAATTAATATATCTTGGCTATCCTATAAAATATCTGAGCTGGCCTAATAAAACTATATATGTATTTGAGCTATCCTATAAAATATCTGAGCTGACGAATGTAGAACTGACATAGTGTAGCTAACCTAAACTGAATTTCACTATACATAGATGAGTTTGCATCATAACATATGATGCATATACTTATAAAAGCGTGTACATGGATTTAATCCATATACACATAAACAGAGAACATTATTATGACTACGCGTCATGACGGACAATAAATACAGTTAACAATACAAGGCATATGATTAATGCATAGCAATTTACACATCCTTTGACAACGCATATGTGTAATGCGTGATTAAGAAATGCGTAAATTGACCACGCATTACTACGCGCAATTATTCATGTTGAAGATTTTCAATCTCCGGGTGCTAACTTCTTACTAACCGCTTCGGCACCGGTGGCAAAGATGGAGTGTTGCTGCGACAACACGCTCGCCGGTAGCGGAGAAGGAGCCGGGCAGTCTGGCTCGCCTCGTCGATAAGATGGTGAGTGACGATATTTCTCTAAGACTGCTGGGCCTGATCTGACGATGAAGATTACTAGGCAAGGATTGAAGGTTGCCTTCAACTCTAGATCAGATTCTTAACAACGATTCCTAAGCTATTTTCCTAATTGAATGTACCAACAAACTCTTGACTTACATATACGTAAGTTGATAAATTTATTAAAATGAACTTTGTACAAATTTACAAACGGTTATTTGAGAGCAAGATCGCTCATAATCAAACTAGTACGCGGACCTAACAGTGCCTTAAGCTACTCGAAGTATTACAGAGCTATATTCTGACAATTAATAACTCACACTTCTGAACGTCAGCGTGACGCTCAGTGATTCACGATGGTGGATTGAATAACTTTCTATACCTGAAAGTTTATCTTTTATAGTACTCAGAATCTCTAATTCTGAGGTTCTATACATATCGTAATAATAGGATTCCCCCTGGATCTGTTTTAATGACTCTTCTAGGCACGTCATAAGCACACCTTAATTGGCCCGGATAATCAGTCCACCAATCAACTTCTGCTTATTCCTTCCTAGAAGTTCCTACCTAATAAATATTAGTCCTCCTGACCAATCAACGATTCTTTCATTTCGTTGTAGGATGTAAAACCTATTCTACTTAATTCTTTGCTACAGAGTTTGATCGACGCTCATTGATTATGACGTCATCCTGACCAATCAAACTCTGTGCTATTCTTCTATGGAGACGCTGCCTCACATAGACAAAGCAGTGGTAACTGGTTCTGATTTGATGCGATCTGTCAGCTAAGTAGCTACATTGCGGAATGTGTTGTTGTCGCATGCCATTGTATGATTGATATATAGTTGATATACAAATTTTCATTCTGTTATCAATTCCTACAGGACGCTACAATGTCCATGTTCTGTCCATTGCCTATCGGCAAAACGCCTGTAGGATGCTAGGGTGCATTGGCACATGAGCTGTAATTTCTCATTGCCAGCTTATGTTGTTACATTCTCATGTGAGAATTCAGATTACTTACGTCATCAACTAAGTCCGTTTGTCACGTTCGATTCCGCTGATTATTATACCTTGATTATTTTCTAAACCATCGATCCAAATGACTGCTGAATATCATAAAAGTGTATGCCGACTGAACAGCAACAACTTTCATCCAAACTATATCCGACTACCCATCAACTCAGAACCGTGGGATTTATTCTAATCAATTCGGCCATTTCAAAATACAGTTTAAAGCTTTATCAAAACTTTATCCAATAAGTTCAGCGTGCTATATTGGCACACCATCCATTTACTAGAAATACAATATCATCAGCATTGGCTGATGTAACCTATCACGTTAAATATTACAGTATAGATGTCAACCGGTCCATTAGCTCACCTGGTATTTTCAAATCATAAATTTCTCTTTGGATTTACTCGAAAACATAAGACATCCGGCGGGTCATGTCTCCCACAAGACAATCCCATATTTACAATGTGTCATTTGCAAAACGCGTAATTATAATAACGTGTTCTGTGAGTCATACAGCGATGGACCCCTGTTGGTTTTTGGTATCTCAAGAAGTATTGTTGCTGGAAAAAGCCACTATGTGCTTATGTGTCCAACTAATTTAGTTTCCCAAAAACTTACAAAGAATAGAACATCACGATTTTGCTGTTGCTGAAACTAAAGCTAAGATGCAAACGGAACATAAGCCAATGATTATAAATGTTTTCCGGACAAGTTGAATGTATTCAGTGTCATGCAGAATGTTAAAATTTGAAGTCATAATTTCATATCATCTGGATTACAGTAATTCTTTTAATGTTGAATTACTGTTGCCATTGTACATTATCACACTACTATTACAGTACTGTACTCCGACCGAAAAGTTAACTGCAGTCTGCAACAGTACAATGAACAAATGAATCTGAAATAAGACGAAACCAGAGGAAGATATATGCAGGTGGACAAGTAGGGTCCATGAAGAACTACATAGTATAATTCACGAATGCTTAAAGAGCATTCTAATACAGTTCATAATCTAGAAACCTGATGGGAAGACGGCCCTGCCTTCCTGTTCGACTCTGAATGGTGTGAGTTCGGAGTTGGTCATCTCTAGGAGATGTGTGATGTATTTCCCCTCGGACCTGATACCTCGTGCGCCTAGGGGAAAAAGTGTGATGCGGTTCCCCTCAGACCTGACCCCTCATACGCCTAGGGGAAGTTTGATGCATTTCTCCTCGGACCTGACACCTCATGCGCCTAGGAGTGATGCTGTGTTTATGGGACGGGTAAAACAGAGTCGATATCCAGGTCATCTGTCAAAACAGCATCTAGATCATTATGCAGAATTGATGAGGATGGATCAATACCATATGGAATCGTTTCATCCAAATCATCTCCAAAAATGGATACATGGTTATCATCAGATAACATACAGCCATTATCGGGGAATAATAAGTCATCATCATTGCCATGATCTTCAGAGCAAATAGCATGTCACATTCGCAATACCCAGAGAGGTAAATCACGATCTCTGCACAGTTTTAATCTATCACGGTGAACAATCAGTTCCCGGCGTTGGTTTTTGATACCAAACAATGCCTCTGACAACTTTTTATAAACAATAAATGGACCAGTCCGAGGAGGTTGTAGTTTACTGGACTGACCTATCTTAGTTGCAGAATTAGCAAGATAAACTACATCACCAACATGATAGGCACGCTCATGCAAACGTAGATCATACTCTCTTTTCTGGCGCTTCTGAGCTGATAAATGTCCATATGTACCCATTCCAAGTGCAAATCAGCATGGAACTCGCCTAGAGCAGCTCTAGGTCGGATGGAAGCTTTTCTGCTACAGCTACAAATCCGACAGGACTTCGCAAACGCCACCACATCACGAGAGTATCCATGCCAGATATATTTAGCCTTCACTCTCTCGAATGTTTTCTGCTCACCCATGTGACTGGCAAGCTTGGAATCATGGCAATTCTCCCAGTAGATTCCGTGTGGTATTTGCTTCTACCCAAAGATAGTGCAAAATGCTAGCGACAAAAATCAATTGATCACGATGAGCCCACCAAAACTTGACAGCTGGACTAGCTAAATATAGCTCCGCCTCAGAAGGTGTGTGCAGCTGCTCAATCCATGACACAACTGTCTTCAGACCAGGATCCTCCAACTGATGCTCCCTTAGATCTTCCAAAGAGAATGCGTCTAACCAGTTTGACCTTCCGATAACCTGGTCTGTTTGGGGGACACCATCCAGATTTCCATCTAGCTCGTCGTTGTCTGTGGCGCTGTCTGATAGGTCATTATTACTCAGTTGAAGGGCCCTTATGGTTTGAAAAGCCAAAGGAATTACATCATCAACATCTTGTTGAAATTGAGGCCATTGCTGCAGTCTCTGAAGCATCAGTATCCAGTATGAAGGTACCATCCGGTGTCTGATAACCTAACATTGCAGGGTTGGCCATAGCACCCTGAAGTGTTTCGAAAACTACCTGATGCTCTAGAGTCCAGTCATACTCTACTTTGGAGCTGGTTAGTGCAGAGAGAGGAGGAGAAATACCAGCAAAACCCTGTATGTGCTCTCGGTGGTAATTCATGAACCCTAGGAAAGATTCCAGCTCTTTGCTGGTCTTAGGAACATGCCAATTAGCGACGCTTTCCCTATTGTTTGGCTTAACAGCGATTCCCTTATCACTCACCAACTTACTTAAGAAACAGCGTTCTGTATGGACCAAATTGCACTTCTTAGGTTTTAATTTAAGGTTGTGTGACAGGAATCGGGAAAGGACAGCGTTCAAGTTGGTCATATGACTGTCAAAGTCAGTCCCTTTCACTACCACGTCATCTAAATATGCAAGACACTCGCACCAGTTAAGAACTTGCAACACCAGCTGAACAACCCTCTGAAAGGCAGCCGGGCTGTTGCACATACCAAATGGCATCCAAACAAATTGAAAAAGGACATATCTTGTGATAAATGCGAGCTTGTGGTGGTCCTCTGGGTCAACCTCGACCTGCCAATATCTAGCTGCCTTATCAAGTGTGCTGATGAATTTAGCACCACCAAGTGCATCCAGACATGTCTCAATGTTTGGTAGGGAGTAAAGGTCTTTGCGTGTTAGACTGTTCAGAGCTCGAAAATCGACGCAATGCTGGGGCTGACAACCACTCAGATTTTGACGGTACTATGATACCTTTCTCTAACATTTCCACAAGGTGTTTCCCTTGCTCATTCTCAAAGCCAAGAGGTGTTCATCTAAGTTTAGAACGAATAGTTTGTGCATTACCTGTGTCAACCTTATGTATTATCCCCTTGAACAAACCTAAGTCAAGATCATCTTTTGCAAATGCATCCTGATATTCGATTAACATGGATTTAACTTGCAAAGACTGCATCTCCGATAAACCCGATGTCGACCTCTCATACAGATTCTGTAAGAACACAGGGATGTCCACCTCAGTGGTTGTAGAGGTCTGTAAACCATTCTGGTTTATGCGGTTACCAGCAAGTTGAAATTCTGTTCCAGGGTCTAAAACCTCCTCAATATATGTGACAATACCAAGGTTGTGGTCTTGTTCTAGAGTAATATATTAGGCCGACAGGTTCCTTAACAAAATAGGAATCTGCGAATCTTTGGCAGTGGCCCCTGTTTGAGGTGTTACCAGACCCTCCAGTTTAGACGAGGGCTGGAGCACAACATCATTCTGTACCTCCTGATCCAGAATGCCTGTGGTCTTCACGGCTTCAAAAGGACCAACGACCACCTTCTGCTTCAATGTTACCTGAGCTAATTGGGCTTCCTTCCCATGAGCTCTCAGCATTGATGCTTTAACTGGTTCTCCATTAATTGTCAGACACAGTTTAGTCAGATCAATGGTGGCCTTGTGTGCCCTCATGAAATCCAGGCCGAATATAATCGGATCATTAATATTGGCAAGAAGGACTGGCCAGTTGAACATCATAGAGCCTAATGCAATTGTGACTGGCTCAACACTTTCCGCAGGAATAATATTGTCTCTACCTGCACCTTTCAATGAAATAGACTCCAACTTCTTTAAAGGGTAAGGTAATTTATTTGCAAAGAAATTGCCAATTACTGTCACTTGTGCCGCAGTGTCCACAACTGCATCAACGGACACACCATTTACTTTAATGGGAATGACTAGTGTCATAGGGACACGATTAAACTCGTGAACATCATATGATCGCACAGGCGAAGATCTTGGTGAAGCAGAATGTGATGATGACCGTGTACGCTCCAGCTCCGGACACTCACGGGAAAAATGGCCCTCTAAATTGCAATTAAAGCACTTTCCAGATCTGAGAGGAGGAGAAGGGGAACGCGATGGAACGACCTTCCCTCTTGGAGGAGAACGACCTCGACCGAATTGACCAGATATAAGATTCAAAATCTTAGCAACATCTACCTTCATCTCCGCCATATCCTTCCTAAGTCCTTCGACATCTTTCTCTAATTTATATATCCTGCTTGGAGCCGTTATGCCTCTCAACTGCTCAGGATTATCTGCCTCCATCAAACCAGAAGCATTGTCTGGAAAACGGACCTTTCGAACCTCAGGTCTTCTGGAACCCATGATCAATCTTTGATTATGGATAGCTGCATTGACCATTTGCACAGCCTCCTCCAGGGTGCTTGGATCTTTATCTATAGCTATCAGAGCAGCTCGTTTATGCGCAACACCCTGTAGGAATGCGTCAATGGCAATTGTCCCGCCCAAACTCTCTGAAGCATCAGGATAGCCATCTAAAGTGAGCTCCTGAATGGTATCTGCAAATTCTTCTAAAGAGTTACTCTCTTGTCGAATGTCTTGCATTTTTTCCCTGATGATGTGGGGCAGATCCTTCTTCCCGAATCGCAACCTTAATTTGTCGCAGAAAATGAAGTAATCATTCTTGACTTAATGTCGGCCAGAGATATGGAACCTCCACTGGACTCACGGAAACTTACTATGCCAGGAGCTCAAATTTTACCAATATTACGGAGTTCCTCCATGGTTGCAGTGTTAATATACAAAGGTTTCGGCATTATGGGTCACCTGTTGATTTATACCAGGGAAGCGAAATTAATATTCGCTAAAAAAGTATTATCACTTGCTGAAATAAGTTGTGAGCGTATGCAAAATATAACTCACTGAGTAGTGATGGTGGTGCAACTCCGGAGGACGGCTAAATGAATCTTCCGAAGCCAGACCAAATTCAGTAGCGTACCTGCATGCAAACCATCCTTCAGAAACTCGAAAGTATAATGATAATGGACGCGTTTACGTGCACTAGATTTTTTAGGGAGTATTAACTCCACACTGCATTTGATGGTGTGTACACCAATATCTGCATTGAGTTTCTCAATTCTATCATTGAAAAGAGAGAGTTGGACATGCAGTTGCAGCTCTTGGTCTTTGAAGGAACAGGGATTCAAATGGTGCAGTTGCTCATTATACACGACCAGAGAATACGCCGGGATATCGATAAACTTCACCATTTGTCCATACCACCTTACTATGTCTATCGCACGGTGATAGTGTTGGCAAATGCGGTCTACCTCTAGTTCATCATTGGCCATCCTTAAAGCGACAAAACCATCGCCTCATTTCTTGGTAAAGTCGCAGGTTCCGGCCCAGACATAGAAAACGATATGGTGAAATTTCTGAACGGCGTTGGCTATGCTCGACTGTAAAATATTAACCAGGTCTTGTGTAGTACCACCGCTTTTACACCACTACTCAATAAAACCAGTTTGATCAGCCCTTTTCAAAATGAAATCTTTACTTGTACCCAACAAAATTGCCTTGTGGGTAAAGGATTGGTTCACAGAAAACTGGGTGCGAGCCAAAAACTCCTCAGATTTAACCGGAAAAGAAGGCATAAGCTAAGTAGTGTTTTAACGAAGTAGCTAGCAATGTGATAATTAACATTTTGAATTAATAATAACAAGAAAAAAGAAATATTGTTCAGCGTAATTAGTAAACTTAATATTACAATTGAAACATATTTGTTGATTAGAAGGGAGATTACCCTCTAATGTTCAAAAGGTTAATATTAATAATAATAATAATAATAATAATAATAATAATAATAATAATAATAATAATAATAATAACAACAGTGATTTATATCACTACTTTATATCAAAAAATTCTGAAATAAACAACGAAATTGAACTGTAATTAAAGTATAAAGAAATATCCAAAAACCGACGGTTAAATTAC
The DNA here is from genome assembly GCA_034401795.1 of Chaetoderma sp. LZ-2023a. Lineage (NCBI taxonomy): Eukaryota > Metazoa > Mollusca > Caudofoveata > Chaetodermatida > Chaetodermatidae > Chaetoderma > Chaetoderma sp. LZ-2023a. Next base: position 14,774,956 of record CM067365.1, read on the forward strand.
AGCTCAGACTCAGAATCGCGGTTTCCTACATATGACACTGAAGACAACTAACAATAACAATCCAGAAACTATAGGGTTGTCATTCCACGGGATACTGACATAAATGATAGAAACTTAGCACGAAAATACACCTCGATTCATTACAGTTTAAATAGATAACATTGAATCTTGAATCTATGATGTATATGATGCAAGGTATATTAATCTATATACCCGACATTCGCATGCTATAGTATAAATAAATAATATATATTTTACCCTGACTCACCTATCATCCGTGATTATTAAATAATAAAAAAATAACTATAAAATAATCAAAATGGTGGCCAGGGTCTGTCAAATTGACATTCGGGCAGGACTAAAGTAGCCCTTATATTTCCGAGAATTCTATCTTTTTTTTAACAGCAAACTCGTGAGTAGAATTTAGAAATAACTAACAATAATTTTTAATTTAGGGCCCAAAGTACTCCTGACACCATTGCAGTAACTTAGCTAAATATAGAAGGTTACTCACCCAACAGAGGTCTTGAATCGCCCCGTGGAACCGGTGGCAGATATGCGATGTTCAAGTTCCACGGTACGACTGTTGGGCGTCTGTAGATACGGCGGGAATCAGCTAGCCTGGCAGCCCCGAAACATGAATTCCAGGATTGCAGGATACCGCCAGTTCCACAAAGCTATGATCTCAAAATAATTCAGAGATTAGCTATTAAGCTTTAGATTAATGGCTGATTCGTGTCGTTCTGATAATGGGCAGAGAGAAATAGGTCTATGCAGTAACATACCTCTACTCCCTGGCTCTATAGTCAGCTTAAAGTTAATGGTTGACAAAGACACTTGGTTTGAAATAGTCAGAACCCTAAGCAGCTACGCAAACGTTAACTAAAAGTTAATATATGATGGGCTATACATTACTACTACAGTTGTAGAGCTTAAACTAACTACAGTTTTAGCAGGTGGCATGGTAAAGACTAAAGATTAAATATTTACGAGACCCTGTATGACTCGATTACTGGGATTAATGCCTAAGCAGACAGACAATGCTAACGACTTCACGTTATCTGATTCTGAAATAGACAGAGACATTCAGAACCTTATCGATCATGTATCCCCAGAGGACATCGGTACACTAAACCTCATTATTCAACAGGGGTCCACGGATGAAGAAGAAGACGAAGAAGAAGAAATGCATTCTGGATTCGAACCGTTGCCAGATATGTTGAGTTCTAATTATGAAGACGAGGTTTATATATCATCAGACTCACACGACAATGTTGAAATTTACCCCCACCCCACCCCCGCCGAATGCTACAACATATATATATATATATATATATATATATATATATATATATATATATATATATATATATATATATATATATATATATATATATATATATATATATATATATATATATATATATATATATATATATATATATATTCGCTAACTTATTGAATTTAGCTATCCGTAATCTAGCGGTTAGCGAATGCTATGGGTGTCAACATGACCATCCGTCTCAGAGGGAACACCAGTGTATGGGGATCGATTATTTCTTAAGGCCTATCTACAAGGTCCAGTTCATTAGGTAAACGCATTAGAAAATGTGTCTAAAATCGATTTCTTTTGTGCATTGTCTACCAACCCAAATTTATAATTGAATGTCTATGAACTATATTACTAACTATACCGACTATAACTCTACTCAGTAGGTCCCTTAGAAAAATATAGTCCCTTTCCACGCTACTAGTCCCTGCAGGAATGGTGAATGATTTGATGATAACTCATTTAATAGGGTATTAAGCTGGGGTGGGCCTTTAGTAATGTCGATGCATGAGCATTAATTACCTCGGGTAAAGTTATTGTAGCTTCGTGCACGTGTAATTTTAAGTTTTGTTATCACCCCAAATTAGGCTAAAATATGGCTTGCTCGATGTAAAACGTAACTTTAAGGAAACTCCGTTGTTCAAGTATTTTTCCTGAAGAAAAATGTCAGAATTCTGCGGACCATTTCCGTGAGTTTACTCAGGGCAACATTAAGCTTTCTATGCGTATAACTGGCATTATCGGCAGCCTGAATATCCATATGTCCTGCTGTATCCTTAAACCATAATGCAGCCCTTAATTGACTCGATCTATGCTCAGTTGAATAATTAAATAAGCTTTCAAAATAACTGCAAAAAGCGTATGTGTCATTAGCATCAGAGACACATTTTCCATTTAAAAAGACATCTACTTGAGAACACATAGAGCCCACCCATGGGTTAACTAGGGCTACATCACAGTCAGCAGCTAAAGGAGTTTCCACACCCGCAACCAGCTGTACAATGCTAGCATTAACGTAAGTGTAACTTTGAGCTAAATTTAAGTATTCTTCTCTGCTTACAGAGACAAAAAAACGTGAGACTTCCCCCAGAGTGAGACAAGCTTGCAACAGGTTGATAGCTTTGCCAGTGAGTTTGATCAATCGTAGTCATTACAAGCTTGACGGTAAACAAATCTAATTCGCTTTTAGTGCAGTGACACGTAGCCATTGTATTAGTTAATTAAATATATCAAACTGTTTAGAGTTTCTGATGCTTCTACCTCGACAGTTACACTTTGAATGAGTTCTATGCATGTTAGCAGGTCGTTGACCACTCTCAGTATTTCTGTTCATAGCCTGTGAATTAGGTCCTGAAACATTGTTATGAGCTAACTCTATGTCTTTTGGTATGATTACTCTCCCGACATTCAACATCCTATTTTTAACAGATGTTTTCATTTTTTTACCTGCTAAAACATCTTCAGCCATGGCTAAACTGGCTGACAAGGCTCCCTTGTCCAAGTTTTTTCATACGGTTTTAGCTAATGACATATCTGCTCTGAATAGCAGACCTATAATATTTCCTAATTCATGACCCTTTTTACTCCTAGTGCCGGCGAATATGGTGAACCATCTGCCTGCTTGGTTAGCGTCAAAAGCTCTCAACATAACCGAATCTGGTTTACTTGTATTCTTCATTTTGCAGTCAAAAGTTTTAAATTTCTAGACATAGCTAGCGATTACTCGCCTGTTCTTAAGTCTTAGGCCTAAAATGTAAACAAAAGTACACTTGGTGATGCGCCGTCTACAAATGGTATGATCTCTCCAATCCTATTGCTTATAACCACGCCTATCATGTCAATGTAATGCTTAGATACAGCTCTATATTGAATGTCAGGAAATGTCCATTGACAAATATCTTCGCCCTTTGATTGCTAGATAATGGTTATAACTCTTAACAATGGTGCCATGGTATCTCCGACTACATTATGGCTTATGTTATTGCAATATACATAAGCAGTAGTCAATGTATTGTATGGGTTGATATAGCTCCACCCGAAGGGGTCGGGCCGCTAATGATATCTTCATAATGTCCTAAAATCTGCGTATAGCCTCATCAAAATCAATGGCGAACATACGATTGGGGGTTAATGTTACAAGGTTGACTCGATCAGAGAGGCCGGTGCTGAGGAAATGAATTTACAACTACTCTTAAAGTATTAGTCTCCTTAAATTGATCAAAATGCTCATCACTCAGCATCACTGACACAGCATCAGCTAAACCCTTATTACATGCCTCAAGTAGTATCTTTCATTGCTTCAGTTTGGCTTTAGCTAAACTTTGCAAGAGAAGGAATTGATTGGAGATATTGCCTTTCTATGTCCTCTTTCAAGCTTAGACCCTGGTCTAACTGATGTACTAGACTGCCTATGATTATTATTATTAGCGTGGCACTTCCTGTTAGCCATTTGACTTTCTTACCCGTTGTTACACATTGTATGTACGTACACTACACACACGTGAGTTGGTAAAATATTGATCCATAATCTCAGCTGTTCTGGTGTTGTCTAACAGGTCTATGAGGTCTATGAGCAAATAGCCATGAGTCATGTTAGTGGCATGCTGTAATGTTGAGCTATGTCTAGGATAAATTTGATGGACCAACATCATTATACTCGAGGCATCTCGAGGATTTTTAAATAGGATTATGCAATGGGGTTTAAAGAAATTTTTCTGCGATGTTTGTTTTTTGAGACGATATTCTGAATCAAATCAATTATTATTGAATTTTCGTGATGTCCATGTCTCGTAAACAAGACTGTAACCCTACTACCTACGTCCTCAATTAGGTGGTCAAGGATAATAAGATTCGTGCTGCTGGAGTCTATTTCTAAATCTTGACCACGGGAATATAATTCGACATCGGCCCTGAATCTTTCATAAGTCTTCATGAGTTTTATCAAATAGCTGGTGACTGAATCTTATTATTTCCCTTAATAGGGTCGATTTACCAGCCTGGGATGGTCCACTAAGCAAGATATGAATTGGATGTTTAAATTGAGCATACATTTTTTTACTTATTACTAGCCTGTGACAATTCAGTCAGTATATCTCACTATACAGAGTTCAAATGCTCATAATATGGCTATAATATTATATAAATCTGTGATCGCTCAAGTTTGCTCTGGGAATAAGTATAAAATTGTGAACTCGATCTACAGTGTTATCAAGTTTGTTCTAGATTCGTGTGTGAATTTATGGCGAATATTAGTTATATTGAAATTTGTGAGATTCTATTATAAATGTATAAAATCAATCTATACCCTCAGGCTTGTACTTTGATCTGTAGCTATTATTCAAATTTTGAATAATTGACTGAGAGTGGGGTGGGCGGGGTTAGTTAACTAATACACCCAGTGCTCAACTCAATATTAAGTCAATTAGAACTTATTCAAAACCCTCATGAACATGTGAGAACAGTACCGTTCAAAAATAGAGATCAGTGCACAATTTCTGAGGCTAAATGCACACTAGCTTTACAGAATTAAAAACTTAAATATAAAAATATTCTAAACTGTCAAACTTAGCTACACAATGGTCCGAGAGTGTTTTAAAAAACATCAATAAATATAGTATATTCGGGGCTTATCATTTAACATAAGTTCGGTAATGTACACACATTTTTTAAGTTTGCCGAGTTATAAGAACGGCTTTATACACACTCAATTCATTCCTGGTATCGATTTTCTTTAACAGGCTACTATTTTTGACACTATATAAACTCCTAACATCGAGGTAAAAGATTTGAACTATGCACGCTAATTATTACCTCAGAAGCTGTTTTAAGTTTTGAATAAAATGGAAAGTTACAGTATTAGAGATAGTTCTGAAGTCGGGGACATAGCGTCCCGGCTGAAGGTTAATGGATTCATCCTATACAGGGTTGTGGTGGAGTATGCCATAGAAATACAAGGCTCGCCAGCACCGGAGGAGGTAATTATTATCCTTTTTGTATTGGATTTTACTTTATTGGGTGCTCACGCCGAGATGTATTCGAGCCCATGACATTCTTTGAGTTGCACCCCGAAGATGTCGAAATAAATCTTAGTGCATATGCTGATTACATTTCGCATAAATTAATAAGATTTATTTCGTTTCATTACATATAGGGTCGGAGTTTAAAGCTCTAAAGCATACAATTTTAACAATTTGATGTTCAGACATTTATTTTGTGCTGCGAATATGCATCTTTTTTTTCTTTTTTTTCAATTTTTTAAGTGGGCGCTTACACCTAGATGTATTTGAAGCATGTTTCTGTGGGTTTTTTTGTTAAAAACATGTTTATTTACAAATTTTATAGATAAAAACAAGCATTTAGCTTGTCAGAGACAGTTTACATAGTCACTTTATAAATATATAATAATATAACATTTAAACATGATATCAAAACCATCAACAGAGTCCAAGGTCGGGCATGACCGCACATGATACCGCTAGCCCTTGAGAACAGCCGAAGCTAACTTTCCCTGGCGAGCGATATCACAGACCGTCACACACAATCCCCACACTCTGCTTTCATCAAGGGCCTTAAGTATTTGAAGCTTGTCAATATTTGATGAGTTTGCCTGAAGGGTTGATCTACATAAAAGCGTAAATTTTAAAATATCAAAAATTAAGCTAAAATATTATTAGTATGTGGACTTACTTGAAAATAAAAATCAGTCGATCAATTATTGATGTATATTAGACCTAAGTTGCACTTTTTAGATGTTAATAGCTGAACAAGCATAACTCAAAGTTATTACACCATTTAGATACACGTATAACGGTAGTCTAAGTTAAAGGTTAGACATTTTAACCACATTTCAATCTCAGTTGCCTCCATTGACATTATATGATATAATTTCTTTAACATTTGTCGTTTTGTTTTAAATCCTCAGCCGACCCCTGGCAGTGCCTCCTACAAAACTCACAAAACTCACGTTCTGCCGATACCATGTCAGACCACGACTCGCATCTAGAGAGTTATAAGCGGCATCTGTCATACGATGAGGATGAAGAATTCATGAGGTGTACAACAGACACTCAGCGTATGGATGATTATAATCCAGATAAAACTATGGCGGATGCTGAAGTGGATGCGCTCGTGAGTGTATTCCTCATCCCAACCAGATACAGTACCCAGCCCCAACACACACACGCCCTTCCCCCCACCCCCCTCTTGGCTATCCTGGAGGATGTCATATAGGACACAAGTCCGCAATCCAAGGTTGATCCCTCCAGCATTAGTTGAGCACTGGTATAGCGGGGATCGGCCGGATGGGTGCGGATGTCTCAGCTAAGCTGGGTACGGAACGACTGCTCTGGGTACGGTCCAAGCACCCCTCCCCCTGGGTAGGATAGTATGCATATATAAAGCCATATGAGAGAGGTTTTCTATAAAACAGCTAAGTCCATGAGATCATGTAGCGAGCATGTGCATGTGTCAGAGCTTCCCTGACAACACGTGTCAGCATTGGGAGAAAATGTGTACTTATAGTGTAGAGTTGGTACTCGTGATTTCTTCAAATCAATTCGTACTCGTCGTTCTTGGGATCTATCTGGGCCGGAATAAGATGAGGAATTCAAAACTGTTTACCTTTTTAAAATCGAACTAGAAATGGCCGAGTTACCCGTAAATGGCTCACTGAAATTATTTTCAAAATATTGCTTCGATTTCGTAATCGTGTGTATGTATTAAATGAATGTGGAATGCGCTTATCACGTGATAGCCACGTCACACTTTCTAGCTGCACGCTAATTGGCTGGACGTCCTGCCTCTAACGTCACGAGAAGTATAAAAGGAGCGAAAAATCAAGAATCTAGACGACACTTGGTGAGAGACAGCCGAAGGCAGGTTGCTGGACGAGCACAATGTTAGAGGTGGGCAACTGCTTACTGACTGTGGTACCCTACACCACAGCAGTGCCTTTCGGAATTCAGTTCTCCTGCACTGATAAGCAAGGGAGCATCCGCATCACTAAAGTTTTGTACGCCCTCGGACAGCCATCCGGGGGCAACTAAATAAATAGTAAAGACTCCCTCACCACAACAACTTCAAGAGGAGCTTTCCTGCAGATGGGCCTCGCGGCCCCAGTATAATAACTACAGCATGTAGAACAAGTAGTGATTCTTGGTGGATAACTCATGAGATCTTCCGGACCATGCTGAAAAGTGGTATCAAACATTCACGCAGCATGTCATGTGATTAATTAACTTTTAGGCCACAGTCTGGTGGGACTCCGCCCGGTACGTCAGAAGAGGTATGCAATGTATCGCGCACGGTGCACCAAGTTATGTACATGCAATGTTTAATTACAACTGTAGCTCTCCTTGTTACTGGCAATTTTCAAACTACCGTCACCGGACGGACACTTTCTAAGTTTACTGTTTAATTCACATATTAGTTATTATGACTATCTAATGGACATCTCTCTACAGTCGTTCTTCTTCATCGTCTTGAGAGTGAGCCACATCAACAGTTCGCCTGCGGAAACTTCCCAGCAACTTCAGTATCGTGCCACCTTGTATTCCTCATCTGTAACGCATTCCTACAGTGATTTATGAACTCTTTCCGTACTGATGACCAATAGATACTCAAGTAGCTATACTATTGTATAATTTATTTATTTATTCCGTTCTAGGTATTGATGACTAATAGGTACCTCCCCAGTCGTCTGAGACCGCATTTTATGGTTTCCATTTTTATTACTGTATATATTATCCTTATTTTTGTGTGCTTACAACTAACAAGCACCGTAAGGTCCTATGACCTGAGATACTGTTAGCACTCTAATAGTTACTTATGTATATGGCAAGTAGCCATCCTACTTATTTTACTTTGTTTATATAAAAGCTCTAGGGCGCAGTATGCTAGGCTATACAATACAATAACATTATATCCGCACCACTATTCCCCCAGCATCAAATTTACACTGAGGTCACTGTTCATGCTCACATTGCTCGAGCCTGACATGTGATCGACTAAAGCTGGCTATTCTAGCTCGATAGGATAGGTTTAAAATAGTTAGGGGCAATCTCTCCATAACAGAGATTTTGTGTACGCCTCTTTTCCAGCTGTAGCAGATATGTAACACTGCACACCAGCTAGATTGTATAAATTGGCCAAATACTTTATGGCCTCTTATTAATATCGAGTGATTGTCTCTTTCTACACTCCTCCAGCCGCAAGGCTTAGTAATTGTCTGGACTTCCCATCGACACGTTGGCATGATCCGACTTTGGGAAACTATTGGGGTTTCCGAGCGATGAAGACTAAAATGTAATTTTCACATACATCCCCCCCCCCTGTATCTTCGGATACCAGTTAGTTTGGATAACCCCGCCAAAGTAGGAAGCACTGCTAAAAGAAATAATATTATGTAACACCAGCCTGCAGTGCATCTCTGGACATTCTGGAACTTAACCCTAATGACAGACAAACGTTAGTTCCGTAGCACACGGGTAATGGACGAGACACAGATCTCCCTCCAACTCTGTATGGTGACTGGGTGTAGTCTTAAAACCACGCCCTCACCGGAAGGTCAGTAAAGGGCGTATCTGCCTCTTGCTCCCCGCCATAAAATACCATTGCACTTTTTAAATTGCTTGTGGGAAAAGTAACTTGTCCTAGTGATGTTATATGTGGTTGCGGGGTAATATGTAACCGGATAATTATATGATTCGGAAGCTGTCACTCCGCAACATGTATGCATGTTGCCTTTCTGAGGGAGATGCTGTGTGGGGTAACCTTCGGGAAACCAGGCATCTTCGCCAGTTAGACTCATGTGTCAAAAAATAGATAATAATCCCTGCCACTTATGGGCAAAGCTTGGAAGCAAAACTAACAACTAAATAGAAGGTTAGGAACTAGCAGAAGGCCCGCATAAATAAAGTCGCAACTACCAATAGAGTATCTTTGGGCCTACATAAGATGGTCACCTTTGAATTCCTCGGAAATCATCCGCCCTGTCTTCACGTAAACCAGTGTGCATCACATTAATTATAGTTTCACTAGGTTGACACACACTCACATAGCTTTTTGTTTGAACAAGAGAGTGGCCCTTTTTGCCAGCTCTCTTCCTCCGCTTCAGCATTGAAGGCATTTTCCTGTGATGGAGGCCCAAAAGGCACTTTCTCTCGTAACAACATTATTTTTGTGTTAGGGGTATAATGGTTCATATTAAGCTACATAAGTACCCTCGTTAGGACACTCCTTGCGGGGATACCTCATCGGATATATACGGATCTGTGAGGTAACCTCCGATGAGCCCACGTAAACAAGACACCAACTGAGTTCTATGTACTGTATAATTTCTCTCGTCTACTTGCAAACGAGTACCATTGTTTGTGTATTGAGATATTTTCAATTTATTATCATGTCCAGACTCTTAAATTAGGTTATGGACCACCATCTCGGTGAAACCAACAGTTGGGATGAGACCATGAGGTTTCAATCTCGGCGGCAATGGTCGCACGGCCCCACTGGAACGTTATCGTTCCACCGGCTCTAGAAGCTTGTCTTTGTACCTTCCGGACAGTTGCGATACAGGATCCGTAACCCCGAGAACCGATGAATATTTATCATCTGTATATTTAACGTCTGTATATTTTACTGCAACCGTATTTTATTAAATTTGTGAAAAGTGAAATGGCGTGTGCTGTTTTTTTAATTGAAAACTGAAAAACAATCGACTATAACTCTTGCAAGCCCTGTGTCAACTTAGGTGGGATTTTTCCCAATTTTGCGTGGCCGTTCGGGGCACGTTAAAAATGTAATCAGTAGTTCTTACCCTAACTCGATTGGAATTGATTCGCTGAACATTGTACGACTAGTTAATTTTAATCAGTTGGAGTAATAACTAACCGATTGTCCTTATACAATCGATTGACCCTTGTACATTGGTACAGCTAAAAAGGTCCGAGGTTCAGAAGTTTAATGATCAATCCATTAGGCTAGTCGAATCGTCTTCCACAATTGCTTGGCAATTGTCCTTACACAATAGATTGACCATTTAGGATTAATCGCCCATGATTGAATGAGGTACAAGAGTCCAGAAAAAGATGAGTCCCGACATGTTCCCTGTCAATCATCATTACACAATACATTAACCATTGCTCATTGTACTCTCTCGAAGAGATCGATGCATTTGAAGTCGCTTAATTGCCCTCGTTAATCCTCCTCAAGCACCATTGTGTGATAGGACGCTAGGAGTCACGTGATTTAATGAGGGGGCGGGACTCATGGCCCACCCTCTACATCTAACATCCAATCAGAACAGAGAAGAGCTGGACGCCACAAAAGAATTGTGAATCATCATTACGAGATAGGATGCTAGGAGATACCTGATTTAACAAGGGGGCGGGGCTTCATGATTGAATGAGTTCCCAGAGTCCAGAAAAGACGAGTCCAGACATATACTCTGTCAATCATCCTTACACAATACATTAACCATTGCGTATTGTCCTCTCTCGAGATCGGCACTTAATTACCCTCATTAACCCTTGTCAATCACCGTTACACGATTGGACGTTAGATGTCACGTGATTTAACGACGGGGAGCGGGATAGGGGCGGGAGGGCTTCATGATTGAATGAGTTCCTAGAGTCAAGAAAAGACGATTCCTGACATGTGCCTGCCAATCATCCTGCGACAATGCCTTAACCCTTGTCAATCATCACTAAACGATAGGACGCTAGGAGGCACGTGATTTAACTAGGGGGGGGGGGCCTTATGGCCACCCTCTACATCTAACGTCCAATCAGAACAGTGAAGATAGGCACGCTTCAAAGGAAAGCCGACACAATTTGAAAATCTTTTGTGTAATGTTTTCTTATGTTAAATTCATTTGTGTCGGCATTTGCGGCATTTCCTTTGAAATGCGCCTACCATGTAGAGGTGGTAGTCTGATGATTACCATCATGACTGTTATTTGTTCTGTTGACGGGATGCAAATTTGAGAATAGCATGGTGGTGATTGTTTCTGCAGTCTAGTAATTTTCGATAATCTTCTTTTTGATACGCTGATACTATTTTGTTAGGGCACTTGCATTTGGTGGTGTGTTGCAGGTTATTTCTTGCTCTTGTGTTGTGAGAATGTATTTGTGTATTGAGCATAAAATGCTAGATAAATACGGGGGTGAGCTGCCATTGTGGAAGTACGTAGGCTTCTTTTTGTGTATAATGTGTGCATTGCCTTGCACAGTTTTGAAACCTTTTCTAGTTTAAAGGTATCATGGCCACCTGTTGGTTTGAGAAGAGTTTAATGGATTACTTTGCAAGGATTTTTGATTTTTTTAGTCTACCTTGAGATGTATTAGTACAAATAGCAGCGCAGTAAGCGATGTGAGGAAGTGCCATTGTACAGTACATGTTTTAATCATATTAGGGATTAGATAGAGTTTTAGCCAGCACATGATGTCAATGCTTTTAGCTATTCCGGAGGTAATAATTTGAATATGATTCTCTTATGTCGATATTTTTCTGCAGAAAGACTCCTAAAACCTAGCATATTAGGCTTCTTGCACTATATGTGTCTCTATGCACAGTTTTTTGGGAGAGCTATTTCTTTTAGTTTCTTAGAATTTGTGAAAAGATATTTGTTTTAGTTTTTGTTGAAGTGTGCACGCTGTTCCCTGTTTGATAGGTAACTCTGTATCCAGTTCAATGTGGTGCCTATTATTCCACATTAGAATATGATTTTGGAATAAAAAATTGTATAATCAATCGCATCGAAGGCTTTGGAAAGATACATGAATACACCTAGAGTATGTTCATTATTCCCTTGGGGAATAGATAAATGTTCGATCATATCAACAATATTTTCTCCGAAACCATATTGAGATGGATATCATGATGGAGTTTCTGTTTAGGTATTTAGTAATGGACGTTTCCAGTTTATCCATTCATCATGAGACGTCATAATCAATTACAGATGCATGACTCCATTTGGGCCGTCTTAAGCGTGTAATATTCCAACACCTTGTACGAATTATATGTCTGTACTACTTAATCAACATGCTGTTGAATCATTTGAAACTAATTTGACTGTGCGTTGTTGCTGCCATAGGCAGCTACAACATCCAGTTAAATTAGTTTCAAAATATTCAACAGCTTAGCTGTATAGTTTTCTGGAAATTGATAGTTAGAGCCTTCGTGGATCGATCGATCTGAACACGGGTGAAGCTTAACTAGGGATGGGCGGGACATAGCTAAAACTGGAAAGGTCCATTCTACTAAAATAAATAAAATGTTAACTAGATTGCCCGGTCGATGATGCGTCATCACAAATCCCCACGTTTACCACTTTGAACTTTTGACAACCTTACCCCACCCCCCAACCGCCTCTGGGAGTTGAGCCAAATCTAAATGTCCATTTGCACTTCGCCATCATATGGGCAACTCACATAATAAATTTGGTTGAATTTGATCTAAAAGTGTCAAGGAATTTGCACTACAATGAATTTCATGACCTTTAGACACGATCCGCCAAACCCCTGGTGTCGGCGCTAAATAGAAATGTGCTTATTCACTCCATATTGATATGGCTAATTCTCATACCAAATTTGGTTGTATTCTGTCAGACAGTTTCGGAGGAGTTACATTATAATTAATTTCATGGCCTTTTGATCCCTATCGCCCACCAAAATGTGGAGGGGCCAAATGTAAATGTGCTCATCCACTCCATATTGATATGGTTAATTCACATATCAAATTTGTTTGAATTCCGTCCAATGTTTTCGGAGATTTTACACACACACACACACACACACACACACACACACACACACACACACACACACACACACACACACACACACACACACACACACACACACACACACACACACACACACACACACACACACACACACACACACACACACACCACTCCCGACCCACACCTAGAGGTGGGGTCAAATGTAAAAGTGCTCATGCGCTTCACATTGATATGGGTAACTCACATACCAAATTTGGTTGAATTATGTACAATGGTTCGGAGGAGATGCGTTACAATCAATTTTTGCAGGTTAAAACTAGACCTTTCGACAGCCCCCACGCCACCCACCCGCTCCTACCCCAGCTACCTGGGAACGGAACCGGATGTAAATGTACTCTTGCACTCCACAATCAAATAGATAACTCACATACCAAATTTTGACAGGTCATCTCTCAAATTACACTGTAAGTTGTCCTAAGCCACATACTTTTTAGTGGGCCTGTGTCTCGCAATAAATATGTAATCCTGCATATTAATTAAGACCAGTGGTGAGTCAGGTTTCAGGCAGGTCTCGGTAATTCATATGATGCTAAATTCACGTGAACTAAAAACTATAAAAAGTTTATCATGATTTCTCAGCAGCGATTTAATGTTAATATGAATCATTGAGAAGGGGATATCGTCGGTGCTTTTGATAACGTCATCATTACATTCTTTCTGAAGTATATAATCACAAAGTGGAAGATTCACACCTTCATTATCAATATTTATTTCAGAGAAATTTGTGCATTCATGGCCTTAGTCATAAGTTTTTTTGCTTGAATGGATTTACAAGTATGTTTATTATCCCCACGTTTTAAAAAAACGTCGGGAATATTGTAATCGCCTCCGTCCGTCTGTCTATCTGTTTATCTGTCCGTCTGTCTCTCCGACCGTCACGCTATCGCCTCCAAAACCATTGGGTGGAATTAAATCAAATTGGTATGTGGGTTACCCATATGGTTCCACTTTGCAAGATGATAATTAGATTTGGCTCCGCCCCCAGGGTGTGGGGGGGGGGGGGGGCGTCGCAGTGGTCAAAGCGTCAATTCAGTTGTAACGCAACTCCTCTGTAATCGTTAGATGGAACTCAACTAAATTTGATATCTGAGTTACCCATATGATTGCGGAGTGCAAAAGGCCATTTACATTTGGCTCCGCCCCAAGTGGGTGAGGAGGCTCAAAGGGTCAAATTTTAACCTGCGGAAATTGATCGTAACGCATCTCCTCCGAAACAGTTAAGCAGAATTCAACCAAATTTGGTCTATGGATTACCCATATCAATGTGGAGTACATGAGCACATTTACATTTGGCCCCGCCCCCAGCGGTGGGTGAGGGGTGGGATCAAAAGGTAAAAACATTAATGGTAATGCCACTCCTTTGACACTGTTGGACGGAATTCAAACAAATTTTCATATGTCAGTTACCCATATCAATGTGAAGTATATGAGTACATTTACATTTTGGATGGGGTCAAAAGGTCATGAAATTGATCGTAATGCAAAAATCGTTAGACAGAACTCAACCAAATTTTATATCTGAGTTACTTCTATGATTGCGGAGTGCAAGAGGCCATTTATATTTGGCTCCGCCGAAACCATTGGACGGAATTCAACCAAATTTGGTTTGTGGGTTACGCATATCAATGTTGAGTGGATGCGTACATTTACATTTGGCCCCGCCCCCAGGGGTGGGGGATGGCGTCAAAAGGTCATGAAATTGATTTAGCAACTCCTCTGACACTGTTGGACGGAATTCGACCAAATTTGGTAAGTGAGTTACCCATATTATCGCGGAGTGCAAAGTAACATTTACATTTGGCTCCGCTCCCATGGGTGGGTTGTGGGGTGTGTCAAAATTTCAAAGCGGTGAACGTTGGGATGTGCGGTGATATGTCATCGACCGATCAATCTAGTATTTACATATTAAATTCTTTGGATACATTAGAAACACTACCATAGATCATTGCAATTTTCCGATTGTTGATAATCAGTAATCCTTGAGGGCATATTAGATGTACCTAGTCACTACAACAAGCACATCGAACTTCCTAGTCACCACAACAAGCACATCGAACTTCCTAGTCACCACAACAAGCACATAGAACTTCCTAGTCACCACAACAAGCACATCGAGCTTCCTAGTCACCACAACAATCACATAGTACTTCATAGTCACCACAACAAGCACATCGAACTTCCTAGTCACCACAACAAGCACATAGAACTTGCTAATCACCACAACAATCACATAGAACGTGCTAGTCACCACAACAATCACATAGAACTTGCTAGTCACCACAACAATCACATAGAACGTGCTAGTCACCACAACAATCACATAGAACGTGCTAGTCACCACAACAAGCACATAAAACTTGTTAGTCACCACAACAATCACATACAACTTGCTAGTAGGCTTGCACGATTGTCCGATATTATCGAAAATTGCGAAATTTTTTTCAGCCACGATTTTTTACGATATGATTTTGAAAAAATCGAAATACCGCGAAAATTTTAGTTTCACGCCATATTCCTCCTATTTGTCATGTATTTGTATAGTAGACTTCTATCACGGCAATCTGTTCAATTTATTTCCAAACCAACATCTTTGCAAGCTTATATTAGGCTTATATTAGGAATAGGTTAAGAAGAATTGGAAGTCCATTCTTTAAAATTCTTTTAACAGATGGACAATGATACGAGAATTGAACACAATTTACCGGTACAATTTTTTGCCGGCGTACTATATACCTCAAGACCATGGTCGCGTGAGTGAAATTATTGCCTGGGACGGTATAAATATTGTATATTTCTTAATAAGCATGGTTTATAAAACCTAAATTAATACTAAATTTGACAATAAATTGCGTCGCGAAAATATATAAATCACGCGATATTGCTTGCTCCCCTGTTTTTGGAGGCGAGAGGTGGCGCGTTCACAAATGTGATAGCTAAATGAGACGGTATACACGCTTTGGCCAGCAAGGTGAACTATCCGAGATGTTTCTGAAGGCTAACTATTATTATTATTAAAATATATAAATCACGTGATTTTGCTCGCTCTCCTGCTTTTGGAGGCGAGATGTGGTGCGTTCACAAATGTGATAGCTAAATGAGACGGTATACACGCTTCAGCCTGCAAGGTGAACTATCCGAGAAGTTTCTGAAGGCTAACTATTATTAGTAAATGGGTACTAGGTAAATGCGGATCAGATCTAAACATTAGATAGCTATGGATCTATTATCACGTGATTTGTGAATTTTCACAAGGACGGCATGAAATGTCAAATTTTTTAATTATTTTTGATCTAATAAACGATGATTATAACAGAGTAGGCAATATTTGGGTTGTCTAATGTAATAATTTCACTCCCGCAATGCTGGACAAGGTATACGTTAAGCCACGGTGTAAGGCGTCAAAGATTTACACCGGGGAAATTTCCTATTTTCGTGTTATTAACGATCGTTCTTTAAGGATCTTGCCGACTGGATTTAAAGTGTTTGTTCAAAGTTACCAAGTAGAAGTCATATTCGGTTAAAACTGATATGAAAACTCAGCGAAGCGGACATGTCTACATAAGCCAACCCGTGCAGTCCAACTCAACCCAAGACCAATTCACCCTGTGAATTCATATGCCATAAAATAAGCTATACGATATATCGAAATATCGCGATTTTCTCACCATGATATATCGCGATACTTCATAGGACAATATCGTGCAAGCCTACTTGCTAGCCACCACAACAAGCACATAGAACTTCCTCGTCACCACAACAATCACATAGAGCTTACTAGTCACCACAACAAGACCATAGAACTTCCTAGTCTCTACAACACGCACATAGAACTTGCTAGTCACTACAACAAGCACATAGAAGTTCTTAGTCACCACAACAATCACATAGAACTTCCTAGTCACTACAACAAGCGCATAGAACGTCATAGTCACCACAACAATCACATAGAACTTCCTAGTCACCACAACAAGCACAAGCACATAGAACGTCATAGTCGTAACAACAATCACATAGATGTTCTTAGTCACAACAACAATCACATAGACCTTCCTAGTCACAACAACTATCACATAGAACTTCCTAGTCACTACAATAAGCGCATAGAACGTTATAGTCACCACAACAATCACATAGAACTTCCTAGTCACTACAACAAGCACATAGAATTTCCTAGTCACTACAACAAGCACATAGAAATTGCTAGTCACTACAACAATCACATAAACCTTTCTACTCACCACAACAAGCACATAGAACATCCTAGTCACTACAACAATCACATAGAACTTCCTAGTGAGCACAACAATCACATAGAACTTCCTAGTGAGCACAACAATCACATAGAACTTCCTAGTTGCCACAACAATCACATATCACTTCCTAGTCACTATAACAATTACAAAGAACTTGCTAGTCACCACAACAAGCACATAGAACATCCTAGTCACCACAACAATCGCATAGAACTCCCTAGTCACTACAACAAGCACATATAACTGCCTAGTCACTACAACAATCACATAGAACTTCCTAGTCACCACAACAATCGTATAAAACTTCCTAGTCACTACAACAATCACATAGAACTTCCTAATCACAACAACAATCGCATAGAACATCCTCGTCACCACAACAATCACATAGAACTTCCTAGTTACCACACCAATCACATAGAACTTCCTAGTCACTACAACAAGCACATAGAACTTGCTAGTCACTACAACAAGCACATAGAACTTCCTAGTCACTACAACAAGCACATAGAACTCGCTAGTCACCACAACAATCGTATAAAACTTCCTAGTCACTACAACAATCACATAGAACTTCCTAGTCACTACAACAATCACATAGAACTTCCTAATCACAACAACAATCGCATAGAACATCCTCGTCACCACAACAATCACATAGAACTTCCTAGTTACCACACCAATCACATAGAACTTCCTAGTCACTACAACAAGCACATAGAACTTGCTAGTCACTACAACAAGCACATAGAACTTCCTAGTCACTACAACAAGCACATAGAACTTCCTAGTCACTACAACAAGCACATAGAACTTGCTAGTCACTACAACAAGCACATAGAACTTCCTACTTAACACAACAAGCACATAGAACTTCCTAATCACAACAACAATCACATAGAACTTCTTAGTAACCACACAAATCACATAGAACTTGCTAGTTACCACAACAAGGGCATAGAACTGCCTTATCACCACAACAAGCATCTACAACTTCATAGTCACCACAACAATCGTATAGAACTTGCTAGTCACTACAACAAGCACATAGAACTTCCTACTTAACACAACAATCACATAGAACTTTCTAGTCACCACAACAATCACATAGAACTTCCTAGTCACCACAACAAGTGCATATAACTTCCTAGTCACCACAACAATCACATAGAACTTCCTAGTCACTACAACAATCACATAGAACTTCCTAGTCACCACAACAATCACATAGACCTTTGTAGTCACCACAACAAGCACATAGAACTTGGGGTTGCATGGACCCAATTTTTTGTGGTGAAATCTTAGATTTTATTAGAAATGTACTGGAAATTCTCAAATTTCTTCTTCTCCTTACCATCTTGACCGGTTTTAACCAAATTTGGCTGAAAGGATACTATGGTCATAGGCTCTAGAAATTCCATTCAGAATTTTGATTGATCAATTTTTGGGGTGAAATCTTAGATTTTATGGTAAATCGCCTGAAATTGTCAAAACGCTGCTTCTTCTTAGCTGCTTGACATATTTCAACCAAATTTGACCATATCGATTATATGATGGTAGACTCTAGAATTTCTATTTAGAATTTTGACTGAACAATTTTTTGGGTGAAAATCTTAGATTTTATTACGGTTTACCGTAGTTAAAATGCTACTTCTCTATAGCTACTTGATATATTTCAACCAAATTGGGCTAGCATTTTTATTTAGAATTTTAATTGATCAATCCTATGGATGAAAACCAGAAATGGTCAAAATACTACTCCTTCTAATCTGCTTGACATATTTAAACTAAATTTGGCTAGAGTGACCCTTTTACGGTAGACTCTAGATCTATTCAGAATTATGATTGGTCAATTCTTTGGGTGGCCATTTTGGATTTCCCAAAAGTTTTCGATCATATATAAATAGTTCAAATGTTAATGGTCCAGGTGAGCGCCACGGGCCCTTGGGCCTCCTCCTTCACTTATTTTTGTGCATGTAGATAATCACAACAGGAGGCCCACCAAAGGCAGTACCTATAGAAAGGTGGACTCATTACATATAGCATTTAACATCAAAACATAAATCACATGGACAAGATTATCTACATCATGCGACGGAATACCAATCAACAGTTTACATGAACTTTGTGAATGGACTAACATTAATGGTTTACTTGTAAATTAATTATTCCTATAACTTTAATATCCAAATACGTCGAATATATGTGTATTTACCTGTCTTGATGAATGATCCGCTTATTTCATAACTATCATCTTAATTAGCACGTGTATTAATCTGAGTACTCGACAACTTGCTCTTAGATTACTGGAAAGACTAGATGACGTCACTGTAATATATTTAAGTGACGCAGAAGGAATGGATGGGGGTCTTCCGTGGTGTGTCCGTCCGTTGGTCTGTTACTCAGCTAGATTCTGGTTGTGATAGTGTGGCCGGTTATTATCAATAGTCAGAAATGGTGTATTGGTAATTGTTAATTATGCCAGGCGGCTGTGTTTGGCAATCCCGTTTTCAGTCGTCGGGAGGTCGTCATTTAAGACGCAGGTTAGGATTTTAATTCTTAATAAAATATGCTTAAGTCCAATCAGTCTGGAAATGTTACGTTGCTTATCTTAAAAGCCAGATCAACGATCTCGGTTGACCAGGGGTACGCATCCGATTGGTGTCTACGTATCCCTTTAAGTGAGCGGCATAGCGACTGTACGAGTTCCATCACCATCCGGGTGATTGCGGTGTGTTCTTCTACTCTCACTGCGCGTACTCGTGCCAATGTTACCGGAGCAACCACATCCCAGCATGCGCCTTAGTTCATTTCTAAATATGCTGCCACTGAAACAGTAAATAAGAAAGTTAAAAGCATAATTTGAGTTTGCAATTACTTTGGCAATCTCGTAGCCCATGTCAGCAATGGCGTAGTCTCTGGCTGTATTCAGGGATGCGGTTATCTGACGTCGGAGGTGCAGCAATGCCTGGATAGGAAGCTGTGTTGTCAAATATATCGTACTCAACACGAATAACAAAATGGTAATTTGCCGCGCTCGTCGTTTGTTCTGTGGCGCCGTCGTAGGGAATTCTGGCTGAACAGTTCTCCTTAATTTACGGTTCTGAAGAAAGAGTTTTATGCCAATAACACAGTTCCCAGCAGTTGTCAATACAACAGTAGCTGTGAAGAAGAAGATGAATTGCATTTCGATAAATCCGCCGAAGAAGAAGCGCGCATAGTCCTCGGAAAGCAGTCCACACTCCGGGCCATACAAAATCACTGTGACAACCGGGTCCTTTCCAAATCCGAAAAGTAAATGTAGATCAATAAAGATGACTGTTAAAGGTATGAGTAATGAAGTAACTATAGCGACGCGTCTGGTGATAAGCAGTTGGGCTCTAGTGGGAAAACAAACAAATATAAACCGTTCTGCTGTTAGCGCTATTACATACCAGCTTGAACAGTGTGACGATGCATAGGCCATAAACCACCAGCCTTTGCACATCACCACGTTTATGCATGTTATATCCACGTTGAAGAAATCTAGTGCAATGGACCGAAAGCCTACACACCACAGAAACAGTGTATCCACAAGTTCTAGACCAATGAGAAAAAATACTATTAGCATGTGTCGCCTTATTCGCTTTCGACACAGCACTGCAATTGATAAGAGGTTGCCAAATGTTCCAAAAAGCATGATGGACGTACTGACGTAACTACGGACAAACGATGCAATCCGGGTCTCTAGAAAATCAGTGCTGTTTCGGGTCAGTGCTGTCACCATGGCATCCTGTTCACCAATTGTTAGATTCAATAACAAATTTACACCGGTATTGTCTGTTACATAATGCTGACTAGCTGTTGGTGACGCAATTTCCGTTATCATTGAAGACATCTTCAGCCAATAATTTGTTTCACTTCAAGCAGGCGAGAATTGTGCTGTCTATAGAAACAGTTTATGACAAATTAGTATTTCATTACTTATCATTAAAATGTAAATGCATGGCCAGATTTAAAGGGTGTTTGCCCTCGCCAAGCCAACATCTGCCACCCTCCCCACACACCCGCCCTTCCAACTCAGATATGAGAATGTAGAAAATAAAAAAATCTATGCACTTTTGAAATTTTAAGATCTAAATTTAAATGCCCATCGTTTTACCCTTTTCAACGATAATGATCAGAAATCAGAAAAATTTTATTATGTAAGAAATTTTCTGTTGAACATTTTGAAATATATTTACCTGGAAGCTCTTGCTGACTGGATCAGCAACAGAGTTGCCTGGGCCAGCAACGGCTTTCTGTGAAATTTTTAAAAGAAATTCAGAATAATCAACAGATATCCTGCATTGAACGTGACAATCCTACATATAAATTTAATGCTAACAATTTTACCTCCAAAAATACACTCTCTGCCCGTCGCAGTGCAGCTATATTTGCAGATTTTCTGGAGAAGAACTCGAAACATCTCATTACGATAGTTGTTTTCGCTAAGGCCCCGCAGAATTCTAAATTTGTAAATAACTGCTTGTAATGCCTCGCATACACTTGCGCAGAAATGGAATCTGCGAGTGGCGCCTGGTGAATTGGATTTTGCAAACTTGAATTAAACAGATATAAGTTTTATTTGTCTAACGAACTAAAAGATTTTAAAACGGTTAACACTGAAAGCCCTGTATAACAGATTCAAATCATCAACTACACATTACAGTCATTGAATTAAATCTGAGACTACTTTCATTTCAATGTCTTACTGTCAGATTGGTTTCAAAATACTCACTGTAATGCTTCATGCGTTGTATTGAATTTTCGTGACGGAGCTGAAGAAACAAACGGTTAAAATGAATATAATGATTTATGTAATAGGATATAAATATGAGGGACAAATGCAGAATATATCTTTGTAATCTATTATTCTCCACGGTTTCCAGCATGAAACATAACAAAGGCCACGCTTAGCTACCTGAGAAATAAAACCCACAGCTGTTTTTGTATCACACATGATGTTGCTTCAAAGAGAACTTTATCTCCGTTTTGCGTGTTATATATTGGCATTGTTAGTTTGTAATAACGAAGTACATCCTGTTTAACAATGGTTCAACATTCATTAAAATCATGGTGAATATTTCTAAATTCGAATGCAGTCTGAGCCAACGTTGTTGATGTCACGAGAATTGGCAATTTTAAGTGAGATTGTTTCAGCAAATTAAGAGAGCTAAATCGCAATTTCAGAGAAATCATTATATATGAATACCTATACTTTCTCTCATAATCTTTTGATCTGTCTGGGTGCCGTTAGTATTATCATTGGCTGTATTCTACTGAGCGAAACTTAGAGAATATATAAAGCCTATATTTACTCATCGTATTTAACATACGCCCACTCACATGGCTACGCTGTATATTACTCGTTACGGGAGCAGAAAGGGAAGGCGAGACCCGTGCAATAGGGCGATGATATTTACTCTACGAAAAGTCCCAGTTGAATACTACGAAAGGCCAGAACGTCCATTCGAAATTCAAAATTCTAAATTCAAAAGTCCACTTCGAAATTTAAAACTCGATTTCGAAATTTAAATCTTAAATCTGCCTATTATAAAATCTTATATATTGAAATTTGCTACCCCTGTGTATAAACCGATACCATCTCATATCTACACTCTTAACCACCAATTCGTCACCACCGACACACCAATAGCTATCCCAATAGTTTTCTGCTATGTACACCATCAAAATTCCAGGTAATTCGCGTGGGTGTGAGACGGGTGGTTGAAAGCCAGTCCGGTGAAAGAGGATTTTTGTCCTCTGCATGGTGGTCTGGTGGTAGAGCACTCGCCTCCCAATGGACCGTTCCATTTTTAGCTATGCCCCGCCCATCACTAGCTAAACTCCACCCACACCTCGCCGTGCTGGGATTGATCGATCCCCAACTGCTCCAGCTATCAATTTCCTGAAAACTATACAGGGAAGCTGTTGAATATTTTGTAACTAATTTGACTGGGTGCTGTTGCTGCCATAGGCAGCAACAGCGCCGAGTCAAATTAGTTTCAAAATATTCAACAGAATATTTATTAAATAGTCAAAGCAAACAATTTGTACAACAACGCATAGACCGTCTTCAAATATGCGCTCGTGGCGTACTTATCGACGTCATTCATTACGCCATTCATTATGATGTCATTGTACACATCGCGCAGTTCATTATGACGTCATATGATGGGTGGGTACTCTGGAAAGGTGAATTGCTAGGCGAAAGTTGTCATAGAATTGCCAGATTCGAACCCCACTCGGGGCGAAAAAATTGAAAAAGGTAAAATAACATTCCAGATGGTGGTGAGCTAGATCCTAGTGCCTGTGCGTTGTTAAAGACAGGGTTCATAGAAGATGTGCTTGACAATAATAAAAACTACATAGTAATATATGTAATATACTACCAATGATGAGCTAGATCCTAGTGCCTGTGCGTTGTTAAAGACAGGGTTCATAGAACATGTGCTTGACAATAATAAAAACTACATAGTAATATATGTAATATACTACCAATGATGAGCTAGATCCTAGTGCCTGTGCGTTGTTAAAGACAGGGTTCATAGAAGATGTGCTTGACAATAATAAAAACTACATAGTAATATATGTAATATACTACCAATGATGAGCTAGATCCTAGTGCCTGTGCGTTGTTAAAGACAGGGTTCATAGAACATGTGCTTGACAATAATAAAAACTACATAGTAATATATGTAATATACTACCAATGATGAGCTAGATCCTAGTGCCTGTGCATTGTTAAAGACAGGGTTCATAGAACATGTGCTTGACAATAATAAAAACTACATAGTAATATATACACCTGTGCAAAAGTTAAGCACCACCCTATTTTTACGCACATGCGAGGGTATATTCATGTGCTATGAAGAAAGCAATAGCATAAACATTTATGTACCCATCCATCTTAGTGCAAGAGGTAATAATGCAACTAGAGGAATGCTGATTATGATGGTGGGGAAACACTGTATGTTTTTGTTTGAACTTGAAAACGAGGCCTGAATATGGTTACGTTGACACAACTGACAACTATTGCCCTACAGTTGACACACGTGGCTAGATTGTCATTAATGGTGTCTGAAAACGAAGTTTAACATCTGTGCACGAGTTTGAGACTGTCATTATTAATACCGGGTATATCCACCTTGTGCCTGGATGACGGCCTGGACACGACGTCTCATGCTGGTCACCAACCGACTGATACGCCATTGTGGTATTCGTTGCCATTCAAGATGGAGTGCATCTGTTAATTCCTGTAGGTTCTGCACAGGAAGATCCCTCCTTCTCACCATGTTTCCCAGAATGTCCCAGATATGCTCAATAGGGTTCATGTCAGGGCTCCTTGCTGGCCATGGTAGGGTTTCGATGGCATTCTGGTGGAGGTATTCATGCACAGCTCTAGCACGATGTGGTCGGGCGTTGTCATCCATGAATATAGGGTGGGTTCCAGGTGCATGATTTACAAAATGAGGGACCACAACTCTATCCAGTATGGAATCTTGATATCTTTGTCCATTTAGTGTTCCAGGTACAGTCAACAGATCCAGCTTACAATCAAATGAGATGCACCCCCATATCATAACGGAACCTCCACCAAATGGAACTTTTTCCATGATGTTACGTTGGTCGTACGGCGTGCGTCTGGACCTCCATACACGAGTTCGACCATCTGTGGCATGAAGCAGGAACCGACTTTCATCGGACCAGTGTACCCGTCTCCAGGATCTCATGTTCCAGTGTCTTCTTTCGTTGCACCACCTCAGACGCTCCTCTTTGTGGTGTGCAGTGAGGAGAGGACGTCTGACAGGTCTCCTAGCTTTCATGCCAGCAGCATACAGTCTCCTTTTGACGGTAGACATTGACACTCTATTGCGCATTTCCCATTGCTGGCTGAGCACTCTGCTGTTGGTGAATGGAAATCTCCTAACAAGGCGTACTAGGGCTCGATCATCACGGGCAGTAGTCTTCTTCGGTCTTCCAGATCTAGGCCTGTCCGTCACCTCGTTAGTTTGCCCATGTTTTGCAATCAAACGACTGATTACAGTATGGTTAATGTTCAGCTGTCTGCCAATCTCTCTGCATGACATACCAGTGGTATGCATGCCTATGATTTGCCATTTCACACGATCACTTAACCTTCGTCTTGCCATAGCGGTTCACAATCAAGAGCTAATTCTCTCTGTACAAATAAACCACGGTCATGAACACAAAATTCCTAATCTTGTCGCCTAAATCTGTATGTAATGTTCTACACCTCAAACTGGACTTTTACATAACTGAACAATTGTGCTGTTTCCCGCCACGCACGGACATCAAGCGGCGTGAAGTCATGCATGCATGTGCATTTCGTACTTGGAATTATGTCAGCTAACGCGGGGACAAAAAGTATGGCAGCCTAGTTGTACCATCATGTTTCTACGTTCTATTGTTTTTGCTGGTGCTTAACTTTTGCACAGGTGTATATGTAATATACTACCAATGATGAGCTAGATCCTAGTGCCTGTGCGTTGTTAAAGACAGGGTTCATAGAACATGTGCTTGACAATAATAAAAACTACATAGTAATATATGTAATATACTACCAATGATGAGCTAGATCATAGTGCCTGTGCGTTGTTAATGACAGGGTTCATAGAACATGTGCTTGACAATAATAAAAACTACATAGTAATATATGTAATATACTACCAATGATGAGCTAGATCCTAGTGCCTGTGCGTTGTTAAAGACAGGGTTCATAGAACATGTGCTTGACAATAATAAAAACTACATAGTAATATATGTAATATACTACCAACCTAGCCTACTGAGCTAACCTAATCGCATAGCATGTTAGCATACTGGATAGCCCCACCCCCACTTACTAGCCTAGCCTAATGGTCTAGCCTATTAACCAAATCTACAAAATTACTGGCATCACATTCTAACCTAAAGGCATAGCCGTCTACATGCATATGCTACTATCTTGATATAGCGTAGCCTACTGGTCTAGTGTATTGGAGTAACGCACTAGGGCAGCCTTCTTGCCCAATATCTTATCTAGCCTAATAGTCTGGCCTGGCCTGGTGTCCTGGCCTACAAACTAGCATAGTCTAGTGGTCTAACATACACCTATACTCTGCTAGCATAGAAGTCAGGTCTGGGCTACTGGCTTATCATACTAATAGGGGCAGACGATGGGGTTTTTAATACACATGGTCAAGAGACCGCTGTCTTAACGAACCACCATGTTATTAGTCCAAATAGTAGGTGGTTGCTCCAGCAGCTATAGATCTAATATGATGTCAACTGGCTTTAGGCTATGGGATTATTTAAGTATAGTCATAAGCCGAAAGCGTAGACAAAATGCAGTTATTAAGTGGCCCGCGAATGATTTGCGAAAATAACCACTATAATGTTGAAGTCTAATTTTAATAATTTCCTACATCTATTACGGATATTGAAAACAGTATCGTTGAAGTTGTTAGTGTCGAGACAGCCCAGCTGAGAACGACAATCATTTTCACAATGAACAATTAATAATAATTGCAAGCTCTGAACTTGTGACAAAATATGTTTCTGCCATTTATTCAACGATTTTAAAGTCCGTTCGCGTACACATGCGCACGCTCGGTAACGCGCTCTCTTGCGTGCATGCACACGCAGCTTAGCGTGGAAACGTCAACAGAAAACTGTCTAATTGTGAGCTTTTTCACTATATTCATTGAATTAGATGTGGTAACTTCTTCTCGCGTTCATCTTTCTCATGCCAGTAATCTTGTACTGTTTTCCCTATTGGGTACATGAAAGCTGCAGTGGTCATCAAACTGTCTCTGTCCCCTCTGATCTTCTCTTCAAATGATACTTCAATAGGCCAGAAACTTCTTCTAGCCTCTTAATATCGCTGGCAGTGCTGTTTCTTCTGACTGCTGACACTCACAAAGTGCAGACTCTGTAATCTTGAGGCGGTGAAGATGTGTATTGAGACGGTTATGACCGGTCCTCAATGTGAAGATACATGTCTGATCCTCCCTATTGAGGCTGCATATTGCATCATTATGCCGCCTACTGGTTCTTGTGGCTTTAATGATATGCTTCAGTTCTTCAAAGTAAACCTCGCGGTTGAGTTGTTCTTTTTTACCATTCCTTAGCCAGTTGATCAGCTTCGTCAATTCCTGATATGCCACAGTTCGACGGATCCACTGTAAGTTGACATTGTTCTCCTTAGCCAGTTGTGTAAATCTTCATGAATTAAATCTGTAGTTTCCTTTCCACTCTCCAGGGCCTTGAGTGCTGAGTGGGAGTCTGTCAGGAAGACAATATTTTCATTTCTGGTTTTACGTTGTGTCAGCTTTTGGCTAGCTAAGATCAGTGCCTGGGTTTCCGCAGTGTAATTGCTACAGTGCTTCCCTGTTGACAAGCATGAGACTGTCATATCTCCACATGGAAACCGAATGTGAGCACCTGGCCATCCATTCTTGACAGCCTGGATAGCTGATCCATCTGTATAAACAGGGATCCACTCTTCCTCAGTGTAGTGTTTTGCAATATGACTCAATGCAAGAACTGTGTTTGTCACCTCGGCTTGATCTCCCTTGCTTTCAATCCATGGAATCGAGGTCCAAATTGAAATTTTGTTTTCTATTTCAGAAACTTTCCATCATTCCCTCTCAAAGATAGCAGTTATGTTTCTACATCTGGGGAAGACGTCTGGCTCCCTGCTTCTTTCAATTGTCTTCGAAGTTAATAAGAAATTATTCCTCTTGAGCCTTCCTCTAGACATGCGAGTCAGCATATGCATGGGATGGTGAGGCATCAATTTGAATTTCTCGTATTGAATCTTGGCCTTGATTTCTCGTCTTTGCTGGAGTGGCTTGATATTGGTACGTTATGCTATCGTTGCGATTGGAGTGGTCTTCATAGACCCTGTTATGATATGAAGAGCCTGATTTTGCACCGTGTCCAATGTCTGAAGGTGTTTGTAGCAGATGTCATCCATGATGGTGAGCCGTATTCCATGATGTGCCTAACTGATCCAGAGAAAACCTGTTTCAGAATTTTCATGTTAGCTCCCCATTTTGTTCCAGTGAGCTTCAGTGAGCTTCCGCATAACTGCCAGCCTTCGCTTACCTTCAATTTTTCTGATCTTCGCCATCAAATTTAGTCTTTTGTCAAATGTCAGACCAACGTAAGTTGCTTCGTCCTTAAAGTGCAGAACTGAGTCACCAAATTTCAGACTTGTATTATGTTCCCTTTACGGTGGATAGTGTGAAGAGAGTTGCGACTGTCTTCTCTTTGCTGATCTGGACAGACCATCTTGTAACCTAAGAATTGAGGTGATCAATTGCAAGTTGCATGCGATAATTGGCTGTTGACACATACTCCTCACTGATCCACATCACAAGATCGTCAGCATACAGTGAGCTCTAGCTGCTTTAATAATTAATTTCTTAACACCGTCACATAAACCACGACAATGTGTGTCATTATCCGGATTTAGCTGGTCTGGGTGTATTTGTGCAAGATAGAATGACTGTTTTTATCATGTTCGCACGCAGATCATTATTGACGAACAAAAACCTTTACTTATAGTCAACCTGTCTATGGGACCACAGGATAACAAAAGACGGGTTCCATACACAGGTGGTCTCTCAGTGAAGGGGGCAACATGATTTGTGTACAGTGTATATATATGTAGACTTAGGTTTTCTTCACAACAAGCACAATCGCGATATACTTGTTGTACAGGCCATAGATAGACCTAGATGTGTTTAAATTGGTAATGCCTTAGAACACGTTTAGTTTGTGTGCACATGATGTAAACTTTGGATTGTTTCACATTAATCGGCGTCACCAAGGACATGACGCTGCCGTCTGCCGCTCTTAGCTAATAACTTTCAACCAGAACAATGGAAATAAGGCTCACCAACAATGACTAATCATAATCTGCCTTCATTTTCTGCCGTCAAGGACATCATCCGTAAATTTATTAATAAACTCTGTATTCATGTAAATGTATATTATATACAAATGTATGTTATTCGTTAAATATTATGAATGATTTGAAGTCAGTCTGCCTATCGCAAAAACCATGCCAATCGTTTGGGTCGGAAGATGTGTCCTTTTCTCGGGTGGTCTTTTCAACAACGCTTGGTGGCGTGAAGTTGTGCCGTATCGTAGACAGATTTGACAGTGAGAGTCGGGGTTATGCGTATTTTGTATTGTTGCGTGTTGTCGTCATGATAAGGGGGCTGAACAACATTACTATCCACCCTAACATTATTACCATCTGTCTCATTGGGGACACTCAGCTAATCAACATTGCGTCAATCACCTGAGTGTTGTTAATAATTAAGTTGAACTTCAATCAACTTAAATTCCCCCAATTCGTCATCCGAATTACTCATCCTCCTACGCGTGGAAGGGTCAATCATCAGTCATATATATTGGCTACCCTGGAGACTTGCTTCATTGGGTGGATGAGTGGGTCATAATCCACTCTGCTCATGATCTTTATCTAGGCTGTGACATTTATATTCTTACATATAAAGATGGTTGTCACAGCGAGCCAAAATCTATGAGCGGAGTGTTAGGTCTGGCCTGTAGTCCCTCGATGTAAAAATAGGACACAAAGTCGTAAATACATTGATAACGAAAACAATTTACTGAAATCAAAGAAACGGGTATCAATATACAATGGCAGAGTCATGCATATAATTGACTTATTGTCTGAAATGGACTATAGTTATACTTTTTGTGAAACTGAGTATAGTCGATCGAAATGTGTGCAACTAACTATAGTAATCTAATTTGAAATGGACGATAGTTATGAGCTGATTTGTAAAGTAATTCAACCCCGAAAATGGTATTGATAAATGTAGGTCTTTAAACCCAAACTATACAGCTACCGGGATAGTTAACCATTTGATAACGCTTAACGTCACAACAACGATCAAACTGACGAATATCATTCACTCAATTAAATGATCCATACAAATGGCACAGACTGACAGAGAAAACTGAACAGATGTCCCATTCCTAAAACGTATTAGCCTCGATTTGACAACAAGAGGTGCGTTCAGAACCAGTGCGTTCGAAAGGAGATCTGGTCGATCCCGAAGACGCCACAATCAGCTGCTGCTAGATATACATTTGGGCAATATGAACCTGAACAGAGCAAACATGCCAAGCCTCCGGATCTGACACAACACACAAGACCGCCCGCTACCGTACGCAGACTGAATAATAATAATTTTGGTAAATATGGTAACTTGACTTGTTGAAACGTAATATGGCCATTACACCGGCCCCTTAATTGGGTATAAAAATGCGCATTTACCAACATATCACTTGTCACAATTAACATACATGTAAATAAACTAACCACAAGTACCGTAGGTTCGTAAAAAAAAATAACGTACAGTCGAAGAATAACATACCTTAATAATCTAAGAAACATTCTAAGTAAATCTAAACCACCACTAAGGGGAAACAACTTCACAAACTTTCGCTCATACGAGTCAACACTAGCACAAGATTACAACAGTTCATTTTCTAAGATAAAACATAACTTATCAATCGGTCTGTCTAGCAAACTGGTTTTGGTTTTAACCTTGACCTGTTTTACAAACCCTCCTTTATCCGGATTGACCTATTCAATTTTGGCCAGAGGCCATGAATTCCTTGGAGCTTTATCATCCACTACCAAAACGATATCTCCCACTTGACAGTTTCTCTTTGCAACAAACCATTGCTGACGCTCCTGCAACATAGGTAGATATTCTCTTATCCAGAATTTCCAGAATATGTCAGCCATGTACTCGACCTGTCTCCACCTACGTCGAGAATAGAGATCTTCCTTCGAGAATAATACTGGAGGCAGACTAGGATGTAACTTCATCAATATGAGGTGATTTGGAGTCAGAGCCTCTAAATCATTATACTGATCTGATTTTTTGGTAATAGGTCTATCATTTAAAATTGCCTCAATTTCGCAAAGGAGTCCTGAAAACACTGTTCAAAATCTTACGCACAGTCCGGATCTTCCTCTCACAAACGCCTCCATGGTGAGAGCCACCAGGTTGGCTGAAGATCCATTCAACGTGGCGTTGTAGCATACTGTTTTGGATTTGTTAGACATTCCACTGGCCAAGTACATTCTTCAATTCAAGCTCAGCTCCAATAACCCTTATCTGACCTCAACAGTTTGACCTGACCTCTTTTAGCAATGAAACGTCAAAGAGCACAAATATAAGGGCTAGTGTCCAAAGAATCTGCTACCTCTAATTGAACTGCTCTAATAGTCAGGCAGGTAATTAAAACTCCATAGCGTGTCACTACCGAACGACCTCGTTTTATCACCAAAGGACCAAAGTAATCGACACCAGTGTAAGTAAATGGTGGGTCATCCGCAGTCAATCTCTTTGATGGTAAGTCACTTATCTTCTGTTCCCCTACACATGCTTTCCGTTTCCTACACAGAACACAGTTTTTAATAACTCTCCGAATGGCAGCTGGTGCCTGAATTATCCAAAATTGTTTACGCACTCTACTAAGAATATGGTTTTGCCCTTCATGCATCAAAGATAAGTGCACATTTTTAAGAATAAGAATTGATACATAACTATCTTTAGAAAGAATTATCGGATGTTTAGATCATGCTGGCAGGTTTAGCACAACTGAGCCTACCACCCATCCTAATCAAACCATCTTCGAGAATGGGGTCAAGCATATGAAGATAACTTTTCCATTTCGCACACGATGCACCATCCTGTAATGCCTTAATCTCATTTGAATAGAACGAATTTTTAGTCTGCTGGAAAATCGCATTCTCTACCATATTCATTTCGTGCACAGTCAAAGAGATAACGTCAAGGTCACTTTTATTACCTCCCACATTCTTAACATGGAGCCTTTAATCCTCAAAATCCATGCTAGAGATCGCTTTAAAGTGACCCATGATGAATGGTAGTTGATCAACTTATCAATACTATCCTGACCATTGCTAGTTTGATTGGAGTGTGTACTATGTGTAACTAATGAAAACATTACCCCCATTTACCTCAGGATCTTTATCCAGGTTATCAATGAAAATTTATGTTTTTTGGCCTCTCGTATTTGTCCATTCCAAGAAAACTAGGCCCTTTGATCCAACGTACATTCCTCAAGAGTTCCTGAGCTGTTTGACCTCCTGAAGCTTCATCTCCTGGGTTTAATTTGGTTTTGATATACCGCCACTGTGAAACCTTGGATCCCTCACAAATTACGGCAATCCTATTCACAACAAATGTATGAAATCTCGAGGGTTCATTCTGAACATACCGTAAAACAGATATACTGTCAGACCAGATATATGAATCTGTAATTGTTAAATCTAGCTCACGCCGTCACATCCTATCAGTTTTTACACCTATGGTTGCTGTCATCAATTCAAGACATAGTCTACCGACTTCAAACAGTCATCAATATAAAACTTATGACGCAATGTTTCTGCAGTTTCAATACCGAATAGGTCTTCATTGTCCTCCGCAGATCGTAGAAAAGCAAATTTTGCACAACTGGGTGAAGATGTGGCTCCAAACAGATGTACAAGCATCTGATATTCCATTACTGACTGATCTGGATTCCCATCCTTCCACCACAGGAAATGCAAGAAGTAGGCATCCTTCAAGGGCATGCACACTTGGTAGAACATGGATTCAATATCGGATATAAGAGCAACGCTTCCTTGTCGAAATCTAAGTAGTGTAACTATAATGTTGCTGGTGAGGTTGGGCCAGACAGCAACTGATCATAAAGAGAGGTACCTCCATACTGTACCACACAGTCAAATAGATAGTTTGTTCTTTGTATGGTAGTATACACCATGATGTGGCAGATACCACACCCAGGTTCAGGCACCAACTTATTGGATGGGACCTCACCAGCATAACCCTTTTCGAAGACATTAATCATGAACATTTTATATTGACCATGAAGAGTACTATCCCTTGCAAATCTCTTACCTAGAATAGTCCCCGTTGTTCTGCTTGAGTTCTGTTGTTAGGCAAACACACGTTTTCATTTTTGAATGGCAAACCTATCACGTAATGACCATTTTTGCTTTCGATAAACGATTTGTCATTTTGTGAATACTATGTGACGTCATCTACAGCACTTTCACTAAAATCATAATTAAATAGGCTAGTTAATTGCTCATGTAAAGAAACATATGCTATGTTAATTCTTTTCACATGGACAGACAGACAATCGATTTGTTTGAAATCAGTTTTGGAGCCACACAAGGGACCATTAATAACCCATCCAAGTTTGTTTTTTATGGCAAATGGACCATTACCTTAACTGGGTATAACCTCATATGGTTCCATAGCCTTTGGTACGTTAATTCCAATTAGAAGCTCAATGTCGCTATCAATCTTTTTGTGAACCTACTTCATTAAGATATTTTCATGATCTTAAATGGTCTAGAGACACAATATCATGCTTGGAAACCGGGAGTGTACTCTGAGACAAGACAGGTGGTAACTCGATGATATTATTTCCATCTAGTGAACACACTTCCAAACCTTTTATGAGACAAACATCTTCCTGGACTTCTTGACCAAGCGTTTTAAGAAGAATTTTTGTTTTATCACCTTTGACATGTAGGTCATCCATGACTTGTTCTGACCAGGATGTAGCATTGCTACCAGAATCCAGTAATGAATATGTTTCGATGAAATGCTCCATGCCCCTGATCTTGACCCTTACTGGGAGGATGAACATCGCAAAATTTCCATTTTTTTCGTCCCCTCCCCCACCCTCCCCAACCCCGTATGACCAGGCCAAGTGTTTGTTTCTGACAGTGTAGGCTTAAAGACGATACTGCTACCATGCGCAGCTTCCTGGTCCTTATGTAAAATAGGTGGGTGTTACTTATGACACACATTACATGTTGATCTTTTTCTACAGTCTTTACTTCTGTGGCCATATGTTAGGCACCCAAAAACAGAGCCCTTTAGATTTCAACAATTCTATCTGCTTGTCATGAGATTCTCTCTTTAAACATTTGCATTCACTAATGGTATGCTTACCACTTCAAACAGGTTTTAACAAGATTATTTCCTTTTACATAAGGATTGCTGTTAGATTCAGAAGCATAAACAGCAAGGCCAAAAATAAATAAATAAATTAACAGCAAGGCCTTTAGAATGTACAATTTTGGTTGGCCTCAGTTTAGTAACCTGTTTTGCGACCACATTAGTCAGTGAATCCCTCCCATAAGTTGGTCCATGGCTTTCCTGGCCTCCCAATACACAAAATCTACCAATTTACCTAATTGCACTACTTGTCCATGATCCGTTGTTTTCATAGCAATGTTCTGCCATCTATCATGAAGGTAGAATGGTAACCTTCCCACAAGTTGTTTGATATTGTCATTGTACTCCAACACACTGGTTGCACTAATGTCTTGAACAGCATTTTGGCACTTCATCAAGAACACACTGAATTCATGCAGGGACCTGAAATTCTCTGGTTTGATAACCGGCCAATCGGGCACCTTGTTGATGTGTGCAGCATCAATTATCTCTGGGTCATTGTATCATCTTTTAAGATCTTGCATCGTGGCTGTATATCCAACACTACTGACTAAATGGAAATACCATACCATGATCTTGTGAGGCTCTCTGACAGTCATCCGTGGCAGTGATTTAATCTGCTAGGGAGTCTACTTGTTGAATAGCAAGATCTTTTAAGCATTCGCTGATCTGGCGCAGAAAATTATTTTCACTTTGGCCACTTTGATAGATATGCAGTCCTAATGCTTTCTGCTCTGCGATAGTTTTACTACTTCAGGGTCATCATTATGCCTAGTTTGGTTGTCTTTGGCAACTCCTGTGGTGCTGATAGCTGATGATGTCATACATTTCAGTACTTTTGGTTAGGCCTTTGTTTTGGTAGGAGCCGACGTCGATGTTAGCTATCTGCTCCCCGGGAGCCTTTTGGTATGGCATTTCGGTGTCAGTGTCGCTGATGAATTTGTGTAGGTTGTAGATGACTCTACCCTCTTCATTGTATAACGTTTATACACTAGGTAGAGATGGTTCATCTGCAGCCATTTAACGGCAGTGTTTTGGTCAGAACTGAGTATCCCGAAGTAGGGGATTTTGCTTCTGCTTTGCATAGTATGAAGTCTATTTGGTTGAAGAGTACTCTTGTAGCCTTAGAGCCGTTTGGGGCTTTGCGATCAGCAATGTGTCCTGTCGATGTTATCCGGAGACAGTATGGCTGTTTCAAAGCCGTATTTGTAGCAAATACGTCATTAGAACTAAGGAATGCCACCAGTGCTTCTCCATTGCTGTTGCGTGTCCCCTCTCCATATGATCCCCTGCATAAGCCAAGTCCTGAATTTGTGTCCGCATTGCCGAGGTTACCGAGATTGGAATTGAAATCTCCACACATGAATAGTTGCCATTTGGCTGGGATTGTAATGGTGGAGCTCAGTTCAGCATAGAAGAAATCCAATATTGCTGGGTTCTCTGGGGTTTTTTATGTTTTCAGACAGTACCTCTAATTAATTCACAATATGAGAAGCAAAATTCTAAAACAGCTAATGAACTGAATATACGAAAGCATGTATCCACCAATCTGACAATTTTAATAACATAAACATTCACACAGCTAGAAAATGGCATTTCCAGTAAAGCTCACAAGTCGCTAACTGTGTAAAGATATTGTGTACTCATTGTAACATGCGCTTCTGAATACTGGATGAATTTACAATGTACGATTACGATTATGGTTGTATTCAAATTGAGACCCGGGACTTTCAAGTGCTAAATGGCTAATAACTGGGATTCACGCCCCGTATTGGCATTCGTAATATGAAAGACTATAACTGTATTTACAAATATAGCAAATAGGATTGGCCAATTCATGATTTCGTCAACCATAGCATCCACCATAAAGAATCATTGTCGTACTCAGGCTCTTCGGACACGTCTAACTGGTAGTCCTCTTCTTGAGCATTCTAAAACAATAAAATCACCGATGGTAAATTTAATCAATCACATCTTCCAAATTATGAAATAAAACACACGCTTTAGGTGAATTTTTAAATAAAAAAATTAAAGAAAAATCCGCCAGGAATCACATACTTTTCGGAAAATATGATTTTATGATTAATTAAAAATGACCTTCAAGACGATTGTTAAGAACAGTATAACATGTCATTTCAGCCAGGAAAACATGGTCTGACAATCATTACGAACTTTAGACCAAAACTATTTAGAACCAATTGAGAAGCTGAAAATTTAATGCAAACTAACCAACTGTTATTAGCAATTCTCACACAAACTATTCAACCAGGTTCAGAAATAACAATGTATGCATCTACATATAAAACACAATGTCACTGTGGTTAATGCATACAAAGCTAGCGGCATTATCTGGATGTATTTCCGAATCAAAACTGACATCTGTGTCAGTTTAATCTATAATGAGACTTGAGGTGTTGATCTCCCTCCTAGACTCTAAACCACGGGCATATCGAAATGTGAATTAAATGGAAATTTGTCTCATCGTATACTAGCCATCGAACGTATACTAGCTATCGAACGATACAAAATTCCACACATAAACTATGCATACAATTTTTAATTTTTTATCATACTGACATGGAAATGTGTGCATGCTTTAGACAAACGAGTGCATATTCACATCCGAATGCCTGAAAATAAAACTGCTAAAATATTATACTTTTAAAGGCTTAAAGGTGCATATTCACACTAGATGTTTGGAAATAAAATCGTTAAAATTGAATAGTTTTAGAGGCTTAAATTATGTGGCTAGATGTATTGAAACGACATAAATGTTAACATATGATGATTTCATTCCGTATAAATTAATATAATTTTTTTAGTTGTGAAATTGAATTAGAGGCATGAGCCTCTAATTCAATTTCACAATTCAAAAAATTATTTTAATTTATATGGAATGAAATCATCATATGTTAATATTTATTTCGTTTTTTATATCTAGGCCCAAAGTTTAAGCCTCTAAAAGTATACAATTTAGATAATTTAATTTTCAAGCATTCTGGTGTGAATATGGACCTTTAAATAGTGTGACTATATGTAATGAAACGAAATAGATCTTAACATATAATGATTTAGTTTTAGAATATAGTTTTTTTGTCTTGAATTAGAAGACTACCACGAACCAACCAAGAAGGACCGAGCATCCATATGCTAATGTCTATGTCTCAAATATTCCAAATTATAAAAGAAGTACAGACCTGGCAACTGAGGAGATAGAACATATTTTTGTTGAAGTTAATTATGGTCATATTGAATGTATAATATGAGTTTTCTATCGCCCATGAAGTGCCCCTAGACTTTCTTGGATACACTTGTCCAGTGCATTTGAAAGGGCTCTTGATATCCCCTTACCTTTAATAATAATGGCAGACCTAAATGAAGATTCACTTAATACAGCCCATCACCAAAGATACAATTAGTTATTATAATATGAAAGTAGTAATAAATAAGCCAACACGCATCACACCGGACTGCAAAACCTCTCCATCCCATATTAATCCATGGACATATTGATGCAGTAGAGTCGGGTGAGTTACATAGAGAATCTGGAACGAGGTCATTTTTCATATCACTATAATGGACCGAGTTGAAAATTACCAATTTGCACGAGAATGAAAAGTGACCGAGTTTGAGATTTTATTTATCATATAAACTGTAATTTTGAAATATCTGCCAATAGTTGCTGATGTGACTTTTATCTGATTTCTCATTGTTGGTTTTCGTGAAATCGATACTGCCACTGTGACACACCACTACTTGATAACAGATACTGAATGCGCAGCAAAATATAATGACAAACACAAAATCTGGCGATGTCAGCCGTAAACTACACTTTTCTTCTAAGACTATCGCAGAGCCACGGCCATCACTCGTTACTTCGCTGCCGACTGATAAACTATCAAACGATGACATTTTGCGATGACGTTTCATGAATAACAAATCATAGTAAACAAATTGGAGTAAAACAGTACCGTGTAGTAATCCCTACGCATCACGCTCACATCAATCGATGTTTTATTTGGTCGATTTAAGTGGGTTGCGCACCCAGCAGCCAATGAAAATACTCCGTTGAATATGGTACGTGTGCGCATATCGAAAAATATGGAATGGGCTAGAAGGCTTGTTTATATGATAAATGAATATATGTAATAGAATGGGCACACAGGAATATATGCTGCGATGGAAAAATACCTTTAAATATTGAAAGGACTTTTAAGCAGAAAGTATGGGAATACAGAAAGCCGATTTTGCAAAAATGAACAAGGAAATTTATAATGTACCTTGGGCAGCCTTATTTCTTACCTGTGATTATATAAATGAAATGTTCAACACGTTTTTTCTAGATATGGTGGGAGAGTGTATTCCAAACAGAATGGTGACTATTCGACTAAATGAAGTCATAGATTGATAGCTCTCTAAGATGGAACATTCGATTAATAGACAGACTTAGAAAACAGGCACAACGAACCCAAAAGCATGACGACTGGCATAAATACAAGACCCTAAGAAATAAGGTAAACAATATGAAGAAGAAAGCAAAACAAGACATTTAAGAATCGGCTGATACTTTGGTAGACGAACTATCAATTAATAACCCACATCCCTACTGGAAACTTGTTAAAAAGCTTGTACATGGAAACTCAATAACAAATATACCAAATGCCTAAAAAACAGCTAACGTCTTTGCTTTATTTTTAAAAGGTGATAAGGAACTACCTGAACATTGCAGACACATCTCCTTGTTAAGCACTGTTGTCAAAATAATGGAAAGAATAATTTTGCCCATCTTATCAGCCAAAATCTGCTTTACAAGTATCAATCAGGTTTCTGCCCAGGCTTTTCAACAGTATATCAGCTAATTAAGTTATATCACATTCTGTCGAAAGAACTTAACAAACGAAAATCGCCCAGTGTGGTATTTTGTGACATCTCAAAAGCTTTTGTACAGAGTCTGGCACAAAGGATTACTATTTAAGCTACAAGACCATGACCTGGATCGAGACCTTCTCATACGGTTTAGGAATTATCTCCTCTAGATAGTAGTGTGCCATAATTAACCAGAACAAATAGCCTCTGAGACAAATTGATGCTCGAGTCCCCTAGGGTTCTGTGCTTGAACTTCTCTTATTCCTTATCTATATAGATGATATTTCAATGCGCATTGAAAGCATTCTGAAATCATACACCGATGACACTGTGTTATGTTGCTCAAATTCATCATCTGTTGAAACAGAGAGATAAATAAATGAAGATTTAAATGTTATTTCTGTCTGGTCAAAACAATGGCTAGTACTTTTCAATCCTACAAAAACCGTTAATCTCACAATCTCAAATTTCAATAACTTTCGACAACCAAATCTCTTTCTGGACAATACTTTATTATTGTAAATTCCACACACGAAGTATATTTTTTGTAAGCATTTTCAAATGTCCTAAAGTGGACAGCACATATAGATACAATGATAAAAAAATCACACAAGATATTATTAACTATGTGCTGAATGAAATACACTTTAAGCAGACAAACCTTATCTAAAAGGACACCGCATATTTATGTCCTGTATTAGAATATGGCAGTGAGCTTTGGGATGGTTGTTCTGACCGGGATGCAGAAAAACTTGAAATTATTAGTACAATAAGAATAATAATAGGAAGGCCAACATATACACATTTGACACATCTCTATGAAGAAACTGGCCTAGCAGAAAAAATAACTTTTTACAAATTCGGCCATCCTGACTACAAGCATTATATCACAGATATTGTAACCAAAAAATTGGGGGATTTCTCAGGGTATCATCTCAGACATGCTGAAAATTTCATCATGCTGAGACACCGTCATGAAACATTTAAATATTCATTCATGCCCAGTATTATTCAACAGTGAAATAACCTGGATGACGAAATGAAACCAGCCTCTTCCGTTGCTATTTTCAAGAGGAAACTTACCAAATCCTATCTCACTTCCTCACAGAAGATCCCAACATACTATTGACTGGGCAAATGAAAATATTATCCTGTGTAAAATGAGAAATAAAGGCAGCCAATTCACCTTTCTAGAGTACCCATCCATCATATGACGTCATAATGAACTGCGTGGTGTGTACAATGACATCATAATGAATGACGTCGATAAGTACGTCACGAACTAACTAATATGTGAAGACGGTCTATGCGTTGTTGTACAAAGTGTTTGCTTTCACTATTTAATAAATGTTCTGTTGAATTTTTTGAAACTAACTTGACTGGGCGCTGTTGCTGCCATAGGAAACAGTTCTTTTTTCTGCTTGTGACGCTCGCTTAAAGATGCTAGGCCAGTTTCTTCATAGAGACGTGTCAAATGCGTATATTTTGGCCTTCCTGTTATTATCCTTATTGTACTAATAATTTCAAGTTAATTTCAAGCCATAGGCAGCAACAGCAACAGTCAAATTAGTTACAAAATATTCAACAGCTTCCCTGTATAGTTTTCAGCAAATTGATAGCTAGGGAGTTTGGGGATCGATCAATTCCAACACGGCGAGGTGTGGGTGGAACTTAGCTAGTGATGGGCGGGGCATAGCTAAAGATGGAAAGGTCCATTAAATGTTAATTTATATAGTTACCATCTGATTGACCAACCAAATTGTTCTTATTGCCACATATCTGGGACATCTCGTCACTTTTTCTCGGAATTTTCAAATTGGGTAGAAGAAAGACATCGGACTATATCCAGGAATTGAGCGACGTATTGCACTAGATACCATTATAAATGGGAGTGAAAACCATTCCGGATAGATAAATGCAGAGTTGGTGATACGTGTGCAACGTTTTATATGACAGACGGGCAGATTTTAATGTCTGCCCGTCTGTCTTGTATGAGGAACATACTTGGAAACTTTCTGCTTGTCTCCTCCTATATTTGGAAATAGTATTTTAAAATAAAATGTTATTTATAGACAAGTTATTGTTTTGCTGTCAAAATTTGTTATTATTATTATTATTATTATTATTATTATTATTATTATTATTATTATTATTATTATTATTATTATGCTTCATTTTATTCATGTCATTGTTTTTGTCTCTATGTCTCTCTATCACAAGGCAAAGCATAGATATTGTAAAAGGCAAACCATCTGGCTGTGCATCTCTCTCTCTCTCTCTCTCTCTCTCTCTCTCTCTCTCTCTCTCTCTCTCTCTCTCTCTCTCTCTCTCTCTCTCTCTTTCTCGCGTGCGCGTGCGCTCTTTCTTTCTCTACTACTTCTCTCATCTTTTTTCTACTCCTCTCTCACATTATGTGTTACATGTATATATTATATGATTTTGTTTGTGCTGCCTATTAATAATTCTGTAGTGAGAGGGTGTCTCTCAGTTGACAAAATTAGGGTTCAATCCCATTGTACATATATGTTACAATAAAATACTTTTAAATCGCAGTTGATTTATGGACTCGTGTGTCTAATTTAATTTCCTAATTAAAAGATTTTATTAATTTATATAGAATGGAATGGTTAAGTTTTAGGATTTATTTCGTTTCATTACATCTAGGCACACAACTTAAGCCTCTAAAAGTATACAATTTCTCCTACGAATATGCACCTTTAATGCAGTCTATGAAGGCTGACATAGGTTAGTTTTCAAACAATCAGAAAGGTCTAGTGTCTGCCTTGATGTATACGCTCACTCGTATTCACACAGAGCTTGCACTTTATTGTTTTACAGTGAGGTGTACAAGCAACCAAATGGTAATCTGTTGAATGCGTTGTATCGACCCCTACATGACCTCACACACTCTTGCTTGAGGATACAAAATGGCGGCGAGCACCGTTCAACATTAACGTGATGTTAAAAGAACAAATAGCTGTGATACAGATAAAGGAACTGCCCATGACTTGAATGATATGGAATTTATACACGATTGTCTATTACCATAGGGCAACATTTGAGACACGGTAATATTGGGCTCTCTGTTATCTGCCTGGACAGGTTCGGCGACCTATATTCATGCTACTGTGGGAGTGAGTGCATTCACGTGTGGAAAATTTATAATAAACTATGAGAGTTTCACCTGAGCGTTCACAAGGCTGTAGTATAGATCATTACTGTCCATTAATTCATAATGTGTTCCCTTTTCAACAGCAGCTTCATCTTTGATACTGATGAACATGGCAGTAGCACGGACTGTGGACAAGCGATGAGCAATAACCAATGTCGTTCTACGAGCGCCTGCTTGACACAAGAACACACCAATAGAATCAGAACATCAAACATGCAGCATTGAAGGAGGGGATAGAAGAAGGTCGAGAGAATGATAAATTGGGTGAGAAAGAACAACAATAAACCCTTTTGATTGAATGTGCATTTACAGGCCAAGAGAAGACAATCTTTAGGATTTTACCATTGGAATGACTGGCCCTGTTATCGAACCAGTCATTCAACTGCTTAATTTAAAATAACAGTTTTCTTTTGGCGTGTAGATGGACATCCCTCAAGACCACATCAGAGGCCGTTTCGGTAAACCTCGCCATAAAATGGGTAATCCTATCCTGAAGCAATACGATTAGAACATATTTAGAAAAACGATTTCTAATCTTATTTATACAGGATAACTTTAATACTCGCATCAGGGCTTGATAAAGTTGTTATGATGGAGACGTCGTCATGTTGTTGTAAGTGAAATCAATACCAACTGCTGTTTCTGGACCATTATCTTGTTACCCATAATGGTTAACTCGACCATAGTTCAGATCTGTGAATCGCTGGTATTGTGAATGAATTTACATAGTGTGATTTATTGTTGATACACAATTTCATTTAAATGGCTTGCATGATCATTAGCTCGTATATGTCACTGAACGCGCCAATAATCAATTTGGCCCGTTTGTAAACGGCGCAAGCCATATGCCAATTTGTCATCGGCGTACCCGTTTGTAATTGAAAAAGAAATGTGCACAGTTGCAAACGAATTGTGATTTCTACCGCTACCTTCGTAAATCCAGGATTAATTTGCAGTCACTGGGGTAATTTATTTGACATGTCTTACTGAAAGAAACACCATTTATCAAACACGGTGGTGGTGCAATCGCTGAACTAGGTGTATTATCATACATGTATAAGTGTTTATGAATGTATCAGATAACCAAGCGAATTCTACTCAATGTTAGACAGTATGTATAATCACAAAGCAATGGATTAATCAGCGGCTTCAATCAATTCAATTGTCCGGTGCGTGCTGATGTATACACAAACATATACGC
Source organism: Chaetoderma sp. LZ-2023a (assembly GCA_034401795.1). NCBI lineage: Eukaryota > Metazoa > Mollusca > Caudofoveata > Chaetodermatida > Chaetodermatidae > Chaetoderma > Chaetoderma sp. LZ-2023a. The sequence goes on from CM067365.1 coordinate 14,818,659, forward strand.
CCTCATTCTTTTTCTGATGCATGCATAATTAGTGATTAACAACTGAAGGCATGAGTGAATGAACGGACAGACAGACTGACAGGTGAGCACGCATAGGGACAGAGGTGGCTGAACAACAGAATGATTGCTGAAATGATCAGGAAGACGGAGTTAATGAATGGACGGATGTATTGCGTATTGGCACAAACTTTACATTGACATATAGGGAGTGCGTGGTTTACAAACGGGCACGCCAATAACCAATTGGCATATGGGTCATGCGCCGTTTGCAAACGGGCGCACCGATAACAAATTGTATATGGGTCTGCGCCATTTACAAACGGTCCTGCACCGTATACAAACGGGGCAAATTGGTTTTTTGGTCACTACATCCCCATTGTAGAGACAGAGACACAAACGGACATGCAATAAAACAAGCAAGAAAGCAAACAGGGAGGCAAGCAGGTGGGCGAGAGTAAAGGGTGGGTGGGTGGGTGGGTGGGTGGGTGGGTGGGTGGGTGGGTTGGTTGGCGCTCTGCAATCACGTGCTGACACTTACATAATGTACTCGTATAAGTAAAGTGAGCGAGAAATTAAAAGAAACGCCCTAACTTATCCAAAGCCTCTTGCTCGACAGCCTCGCTTTCAATGTCCAGAGCCGAGGTTGCCTCGTCCATGAGTAAAATCCGGGATCAGGTACCATAGCACGCTTCTGGCCCCCACTCAACTGCGCACCACCCTCTCGAACCATTGTTTAATACTGCTAAAAATGGGAATAACCGCAGATTGCTGGTAAAGAGGATCAAAAAGGTGAATTACATATAAATAAAATCCCTCAAGAATAAAAGAAGTTATAATATTTTATAAAGTAAAAAGAATTCGACAGATTCTCACAAACGTGTTAAGATTTTGGTTAAAGTCGTGATTTTTAAACACGCATTCAAATTCAGGGTATGCCGTGATTGACGTCATCGCAAGCATCGTCAAGCACGTGGATTCAGATTCCGCCACATGTGTTTTCTTTTCGGAGTACAAGAAAGTAGACCATTATTCAGTCACGAAACAGGACATCAGCACAGATTCCAGGTCTAGTTTAAAGGATAACTAATCCCATCTCTCGATAGCTATTCAGGTGATCTAACACACCGGTCATAAACTATCCAGGTATTTTAAGGTTTTTATCACGCCGCTAAGGAAAGATATTCAGGATTTAGTAGTTATATGTTGGTACATTTCTACAATCTATGATGGCTGTCATGAGTTACTCTTTAACCAATCAGAAAACCCCTAGTGTGTCTGCCTCGGTATATAAGCTCAGTCATAGAGGCGCCAGCTATAGTTTGGCAATGTGGTATAAAACCAATCCTACCGGTAAGCCGTTGAATATTTTTCCATATGGAGAAACAACTTCCAGTCAAATTAGTTTCAAAATATTCAATGGGATAAGCATTACATAATAAAGAATGTGATGCATTGGAGCGTACATGACATCACACACAATAGCTTGAGGAGACAAAATGGTGTCGATCACTGTTCAACATTTACTCGATATTACAAAACAAATAATTGCGATACAGATCAGGGAATGTGACAGGATATGAATGATATGGAATCTATAACCCATAATCTATCGGTGCAATACAACATTTGAGATGAGATTAGCATCACGTTAACAAACTCTAGCATTTCTCTTTCATCTCACTAATCGATATTGGGTGCCATACGAATGAGCTGTTATGAGTTATCAATGATCAATAGCAGAAATTTTTTCAAGCGATGACGTCGTAACCCAACAATCATTTCACAAGAATTAGAACGTATACAAATAATCCCCTCAGATGTGTCTGCGTGTGCTGCGGCCTGTGGGTCTGTAAAATCCCATTCAACTTAAACTAGCGCTACATGAAAAGTTGTATGGAGAGCTGTAGAAGACAGGCCTGTTTGTCGCATAAACCCCCAGGTGTTATGTGAGACCGCGAACGAAGAAGAAGAAGAAGAAGAAGATTTATTAATTTCGAAATATTACAACTGTGCATGAATATACATATTTTTAAATGTTGTTGCAAAAAATCCGTCCAAAATATCATCACTAATAGTTTGAGAACAATTTGAAAAAAGATGAATAACTTACAACCAAAAAAATCAATCAATGTCTGTGATGACAAAAATATACAGCATAAAATCCATTACAAAACAGCAAATATAGTTTTTAAAAATGTAAGAAAATGTATTCTTTAAGCAAACATTCACTAGTATCACACAGACATAATTCAGAACAATATAGTTTTACCTAAGTGTAGGCTTGTACCTTAGAATGTAGAATATAAAAAGTGACGACAAGCAACATCAAATGCCGTTGGATTTTAGAATAGGGTCCTCCATACTACAGAAACCCAAAAATACTCAAAATTCTCTAATAAATCATTTTCTTTAATGATATTTATATTCAATATTAATACGAGACTTTAATCTAAAAATGCATTTTCGTATTGGGTGCATTTGACTGTAGCCATCCATCTGGTGTTGGCGAGTTACATATGTCGCCATTTTGACATTTTCTATAATCCAGTTAGATAGACAGTGCCTAATTTTGCGTTCATATTTTGACGGGCAATGAGGATACGGAAATCCTTTGATATAATTGTCACGCTTAAATTTATCGACATCTAACAAACATAAAACAGGTTTTCTAATGGGTAAAAGTAAAGTTTGTAGACGTGAGTAGGTTATAAAAAAGTGGGTCAAATCCTCCCTTTCGCCGCAGTACGCATACACATCATTAACGCAATAGCCAGCTTTAAAAAGAAAGACACCTGTATTTAGGGCTCCATGAAAAACTTTCCATGACAAGTCGCCTTCATAATATGTACAAGTGTATTCATAAAAAACACAGACAGCAATCTGTAGATGTGATTTCAAGAGCTAAAAGATCTTTCCATATTATGATAAGTTACTCTCATGTTTATGCAGAACGTTCCAATAACGTTTCAATAAGGCCAGTTTATACACATATTTCTTGCAGAATGTTGGTACACATACAGTAAAACAGACTTCATCAAAATCACATGATAGTTCATATCTATACACTGACCTGGGGATAGCAATAGGATGATCTAATAAACAAAGCCATTCAGCTGGCAAACTATTCCAGGTGATGCTTAAGTTAGCGCTTAATAAAGTAATCGCATAGACCTATGACCAAATTTAAGGAGAAGATCGCCAGGAGAAATCAGTTGATCGTTTTGTAAAATATGTTCTACCTTTGTAACATTAGCACATATAAAGTCCTTAAGAAAGAATGTCTGCCATATTGGAGGATTTATGTATCTGTTTAGGACTGGACATACCGTATACGGGAGGTGTGTATTCGAGAAACGATGTGTATAAGTCCACGTCCACCATTTTCTAATGGTGAATACAAAAATTCCTTTGGAAGCCAGTGTTTTCCAGACCATGCAAAATTCATTAAATGTTTTTAAGTAGCATTAACAATATAGCCAGGTCGATCAATAACGGCTAACCTGTGCCAAAACTTAGGAGCAGCAAGCAGGTTATGATAATAAGACCTCTGAAGGATAATGCTTTTGACAATGGTATCCAGTTGACAAGTTTGTTACTGATTTCATTTTCAAAGTTGGTCCAATTTTGATTAGTGTAGTCTTCAGAATTGTCTATATAAACACTAAGGATTTTCAAGCCATTATTGTTCCATTTTAACCCGAGCGGCTCATCAATACGGGTATTCCATAAACCAGTCCAAAGGCCCTCTGTTTTAGAATAATTAATCTTTGCATTGGACGCTGCTTCATAGATATTTAGCCACTATTGTAAATTCCGATAAATCTAATCCAAGTTCTAAATCATATTTTGAATTTTCTCTCAATTTAGGTAGATCTGAAAGCAATAAATTTTCAAACAAATTACAAACATCTGATGTATTATATATATATAGTTCAATATGCAAATCAGAAGCATGAGGCTGAATATCTGAGTCAGTATTAACCATCATACCATTAGGTAATTTCAACTGTGAAATTGCTTTATTCGTAGATCGCTTACTTTTAAGGTTAAAAAATATTTAGTTGGTTTATCTAATTCATGTGTATCGGGATCTAGATGATATTCAGGCACCTTTAGCTTGTTCTCTGAGAAAGTTTGCTAATTCCATTTGTTTCTGATTAATTATCTCATTTACCTCATCGGTTTTTTGGGGGCATTTGGGCTGATAAGTGATCAGTTTCATTTTACAAATCTGATCGTCGTTCTCGAAAAAGTATACCCCGTTCTCGTGAGTAACGCTGAGATGTAGAACATATATGCTTTTTAGCGATCCCTCCACCAATCCTGAACACAGCGAAAATCACGTTTACGTTTTTGCCATTCAAACCAAAAATCATTTATTAGATTAATGTACTTAGTTTCACTCAATACAGCTGTATTCAGACATCAATATGCGCTTCTTCGCTTTACTGATTTTAGTCGAAAGATAACTCTTACGAAATCATGATCGGAATAATTACAAGTAATGACTGAACAAATCTTTGATAAACTAATAGAAATTACATGAAATATAAATCCTGTCAAGTCGCGAACCAGTTCCATCTGATCTAGACCAGGTGAATGTTTTTGACTCAGGGTACAGAGCTCGATGTGTCAATAAATTTATAACGCAATACTAAAGATTTCAGAGCATAGCTTAAATGTGGGGTTCTATGGATGATGTTCTATCTACGTTACAGTCTAGCGTACAATTAAAATCCCCACCAAGAATAACCGGATATGGTTCTGTTACTGACGAAATATGAGATTGTTAAAGGTCGGTTGATTTAACTTTGCTATAAGAGTCTGTATGATTATATATAGTTATCAAATAAAAGTATGTATCATTAATATTTGCTGTAACATGTAAAATTCTACCTTGCTCAACCGTGATAGTCTCAATAATGTTAATAATCTGAGTGTGTGTTAAAATGCGGGAAAAATGCTTCTCTTCCCGAGAATAGTCGCCAGAGTGACTCGTCCGATTTCATTGTGTGAATATCCTGTATAAAGACAACATCTGGACTTAGCTCTGTTCGTAATTGATTTAAAATGTTGAATCTTTTAAATGAATCACGACAACCCCTCGACAACCCCTCGTGTTCAAACTAACAACAGATAGAGATGCCATGAGAAAATAAATAAAAAGTACACTCAGAGTACAAATGTTCCTTTTTTGAATGAGATACATAATTGCTGGATAAAAAAGTAAACGATTTTATATATTTTTTTCAGTTGGTTTTATTGGCCGCTTACACCTACGTGTATTTGAGCCATGACTCTATCTTGAGGTGCATCCCCCGAGGGGTTGCGAACTGAAGTAAAACTGAAATAATCATACAAATTTAGATGTTGCTAGGGGTGTCTGTGTTGCCTGTTGTTGCCTATTGAGCTGTTGTTGGCCGGTGTCAATGTTGTATCCCGTGTAAAGGAAGGGCGGGAGGGGGAATTACTTTATTTCACGAGGAGGGGGGATGGGAGTGAAGGACAGTCTGCAATATTACAACGATTTGTTGCGTTCGTTCGTTCAGCATGTTTTGGTGGGAAATTCATGTTCAAAAACAACATTCACTTCTTTAGGTTACGATCTAACTTGCTTATAATCTTTGTAAGACGAGATTTAAAAGAAGCATCTAATCCAGGTTGCTTCTTAGTTCTAAATAACTGGTGCATCAACACCTTTAAGTATTTTTCGATAACTGTTTTGCTATATTTAAAGCTATATACGAATAATTTTGCCTCTTCAAGAGATTGGGTTACCTCCCTTGAATCTGACAAATCTGTGAAGTCCGAAATATCTAACACGTCAGTGTCAGAACTCTCGACAGGCATGCCGTCAATGTCTGAACTCTCCACAGACATGCCGTCAATGTCCGAACTCTCGTCATCGTGCAGACTTATGTCTTGTGAAACAGGTGGTAGTTCTGCCACACCTATCGTAATATTATCATCACTGCAAGGGCCATGTCCAGTTGAAAGCTGAAGGCCCCGAACCATTGCTATAGTCAATTGTTGTTAGAATTTCATCCATATTAGCAATATGGTCCTGCATTGGCATTGCTACTGGCTTCGCGAACGAATGACGCGGTATTAGTATTACTGTCTTCCTCCGGCGACGCAAGACATCAATATCATCATCAATTAAATCCAGACCATCAAAACGGTTATCCGACCTCGTTTTCTGACGTTTCTTCTTAGGAGATGTTCGCGGCACCACCTCATTGATGATAGGCTGCTTCTTGTTTATGTGCGGTAACGGAAAGTCATTTTCTTCGAGCACACTACTACTACTACTACTACTACTACTACTACTACTACTACTACTACTGCTGCTGCTGCTGCTGTTGCTGCTACTGCTGCTGCTGCTACTACTACTACCACTACTACTACTACTACTACTACTACTACTACTACTACTACTACTACTACTACTACTACTACTACTACTAGTGGCGGCGGCGGCGGCGGTGGGAGTAGTAGTAGTAGTAGTAGTAGTAGTAGTAGTAGTAGTAGTAGTAGTAGTAGTAGTAGTAGTAGTAGTAGTAGTAGTTGTAGTAGTAGTAGTGGTAGTAGTAGTAGTAGTAGTAGTAGTAGTAGCAGCAGCAGCAGCAGCAGCAGCAGCAGCAGTAGTAGTAGTAGTAGTAGCAGCAGCAGCAGCAGCAGCAGTAGTAGTAGTTGTTGTGGTAGTAGTAGTAGTAGTAGTAGTAGTAGTAGTAGTAGTAGTAGTAGTAGTAGTAGTAGTAGTAGTAGTAGTAGTAGTAGTAGTAGTAGTAGTCGTAGTAGTAGTAGTAGTAGTAGTAGTAGTAGTAGTAGTAGTAGTAGTAGTAGTAGTAGTAGTAGTAGTAGTAGTAGTAGTAGTAGTAGTAGTTGTAGTAGAAGTAGTAGTAGTAGTAGTAGTAGTAGTAGTAGTAGTAGTAGTAGTAGTAGTAGTAGTAGTAGTAGTAGTAGTAGTAGTAGTAGTAGTAGTAGTAGTAGTAGTGGTAGTAGTAGTAGTAGTAGTAGTAGTAGTAGTAGTAGTAGTAGTAGTAGTAGTAGTAGTAGTAGTAGTAGTAGTAGTAGTAGTAGTAGTAGTAGTAGCAACATTGTTAACATTGTTTCGCATCAGTTCGATTACATTTGTATTTGGGCATGATCTTTGAAAGTGTCCTTTTCATGGCATTTAAAGCAGATTATTTCATCACTGCTGATGAACAGACGGTGAGATTTCCCTGTGTAGATGATGTCTATGTAGTCAGGCACGGATGGCTTATCAACGCCAATTAACACCTGACGCTTGAAACCTTTATCGTTAAAAATGATGAATTTGCTAGGTTCGTTTTCTAACGGTTGAGCGGTATGAAAGATCCCACCAACGTTACTTCCTTCAATGCACAGTTTATTTACATCATGTTCGGTCTTTAAATAAATCGTGATTGCACCTTTAACGCGAGAAGCGGCTACACTGTTTCCAGCTGGCCCAACCGATGCCACACGTTTAACATACGCGTCTACCACCACCGCCCCCTCCAAACAATCGATCCGCACGCCGCCGTTCTTACGATCGATACCATTGAAGGGCTCAAGGTCAGACGCAGAACTCAAGTTTGACACACTTCTAGCAGACTTCCCGATTCAAGATTCAAGATTCAAGGTTGTTTTATTTCATCGGTTTTCCATACATATAAACAGACTCTAAACAGGCAGTCCATCAAAGGCATGGCCTATGGAGCGATGGACTCCTTACACATATTACAAAACATTTGTACATTAACATATATATGGCACATATCACAAGACAATGTGCACAGTGACAGAATGCTAAAAAGCTACCTTGGAATGAATACTTATATAAGGACCTGACTACCCTTCTGGAATTATTAGTCAGTAAATTAACCTATTTGGGGATTTTATTAGCCATACAGACTTTCGGTGAGAAAGGATATGAATCTCGCCTCAGACTTATAATGTACACTAGATCATATAAGTAGGCCCATATACACATGTACACGCACGCACGCACGCACGCACGCACGCACGCACACAAACGTACGAACAAACATTCAACTTCAGCATACAAAACACACCATAACCATCTCAAAAAGCTAGTTGATCGCATTAAGATGTGTTTCCACGATACAATTAATCGAATCCGACATCGGATTCATCTAAGAAATCGACAAGCCATACCACCAAATCGGCTTGCGTCAGACGAATCGTAAGGTAGGACTGGTTCTATTCTTTCGATCAGCCGCGTGATCTGACCAATCAGCGCTCTGATATAGGTGTCGTCATCAAATTGTTAAAGAGGTACTCCAGTGAATATATAGATAAGATAGGATTTATTGCACAAACACTATCAGGTAGCAGGAAGTGTTCATTTGCAATACAGGGACAAGATTCATTGCAATAAATTCACAATAACGCAATACAGATACATATATGACTAGATGCATATTGCCTTTTCTCTACATACAACACAGGTCTTTAAATCCTCGCCCACCCATTCCACCACCACATATCGTACCACTACATATATACACAATGTATATGGGACAGTGAGATGGGTGGGAGAAAGCCCAAGGGCCCCGTGCATACAAACACCCATACACATGTATTCATCTCTGTTGGTGAATATTATAGAAGCAGAGATACAGTACAGATCAAAAACAATCCAACATGCCTCCAAAACTAAATGAACTGTTGATCATTTTGTACCGGGTCATATCAGAGGACATCGCTGACGATCCTGACAACGCAGCTTATCGGGCAGATGCTAGCCAATATCAGGCTGATACTGAATGCATCGGCCCGGTATCGGCCCGACATCGACCCAGTAAGCTGCGTTATCTGTGTAAGAAAACAATGGCCTCCAATCAAATCAAGTCCAAAATACCCAACATAACATTTCGTACCTTATGTTCAAAAGTGTACTAACTAACATGCTTCTAATTTGCTTTGGATAATGCATACAAACACGCACGCACGCACGCATGCACGCACGCACGCACGCACGCACGCACGCACGCACGCACGCACGCACGCACGCACGCACGCACGCACGCACGCACGCACAGAGACACATAAAGGCACATGAAAGATGAGCTGCGATTCCCAGAACCGATTTCTATTGCCAATCAGATGGCAAATAATGTGTGTGATTAGTACTTAATATAAATGATGTTGGTACAGAGACATATAGTAATAAGTTTTTCAAATGTAAACTCTATCATAGTGAGTGTCATAAACATATATCATAAGTGTCATCTGTAATTTAACCCACCTTTCTCAAATGTCTGACCAACCCCACGTACGGGTATGTGTCGGCATGTCTTGTTAACACGTTGACTGCCAACTACGAGTATACTCGTAATTGTAATACCGCTCCAATTTGCCATTCCATATACGCATGTGCACATCCTTTATTTTTTGTTTTTATTGATCTCTTGGTAATAATAAGTTAATTTCTACTCAGTTGATCACGAATACCCGTGGTACGAGATTACTCGCATCTGGTAGGAGTGAATGTAAATTCATATCCATTTGCCAGCTACGATCTATCTCGTATACGAGTTAACTCGTAGCTGGCAGTGGCTGTGTGATTCCCCATCACATATGCCAGGTACGAGTTATCTCGTAGCACTATTTTCAGCAGTATGTGACGTCAATAACACGTCATATTGCATCATCGCTTTTTATAGTTTGTTTCTCATATAACACGTGTTTCTCTGTGTTACCACGTTTAGTTAGTTGCAATTTGGTACAAAATGTCGCGTTTGACAGCAGACCAGATAGCAGAAATGCTAATGGATACGGAAAGTGAGAGCAATGATAGTCTAGTTATGGAGTTAGCCAATGATTCTTCAGAAACATCAACAGATGACAGTGATTTAGATGCAGATTATCAGGCAGACACGGAGGTTGATGAAAGTAGTGATAACCAATATAGTGATAGTGGTGACCCAACAGTTTCTTCTGACTCTCATCATTCAAGTGACAATGACTTACCATCACTGCCACGTGGAAGACCTAGCGTACGTGGGGTGCGTACCAGAGGAGGACGCTGTCGTGGAGTTAGAACAAGGGGTGGTTCACGTCATTCTGCTACACCAGTTCGTACACCCCTTACCCAGGCAGTGGTAGAGGCCATGGTAGAGCTGTGCCAACAGCTTCGCATGGAACTTTGAGAGGTGCGAGGTGTGGTGTTGTCCTACATAACTGGTCGAATGTTGCGTAAAATCCACCAGCTTTCACTTTCAACGAAAATCCTGGTCTTAAAGTGCAAGTTACTGATGCGTACCCTGGAAGCTATTTTGACATGATCGTGACTGATGAATTGATAGATATGATGGTCACAGAGACAAATCAGTATGCTGCAGAAGAAATCAACAAACAACGTCCATTTCGTAAACAATCCCGCCTGAAGGCTTGGAAGGAAAGATGGTAAAGAAATGAAAACGTTCCTTGGTCTGTTGCTTCACATGGGGATGGTAAATCTTCCCACCTTGGAACACTACTGGAGCACAAATGTGATGTATAAAACCTCTTTGTTTAGTGGTGGTATGAGCCGTAACCGCTTCCAATTACTTTTGCGCTTCTGGCATTTCACAGACAATACTCAGCATCATGTTTATCGCCTGTACAAGGTCCTGCCAGTACTGGAACATTTCAATAATATAATGGCCAACACGTACTACCCAGGAAAAGATCTGTGCATCGATGAGTCAATGGTACTTTGGCATGGTAGGCTTTTGTTTCGGCAGTACATAAAGAATAAACGCCACAAGTACGGTATCAAACTGGTCGAACTATGTGAATCTAGAGGTGTCGTGCTAAAGGTTCGCATATATTCTGGAGAAAGTCTTGAAGATGATATTGGCGTAGGACAGGCTGGTGCTATGGTACTTACATTACTAGATGGTTACCTGGACAAAGGTCACGCGGTGTACACTGACAACTATTACAATTCCGTGGGTCTTGTGAAAGAACTGACCGTCAGATCAACCTACTTATGTGGAACACTCCGTGCCGATCGGAAAGCGAATCCCAAAGATGTGGTTCATATAAAATTGAAGAGGGGTGAATGTGAATGGAGGCAATCAGATTCGGTAGTAGTTTGTAAGTGGAAGGACAAACGTGAGGTACTGACAATAAGTAACATGCACAAAGTTGAGATGGTGGATGTCTCAAATCGGAATAACAAAGTTACAAGCAAACCAAATATTGTGCGAGACTACAATAACGGTATGTCAGGGATAGACAGATCTGATCAGATGTTGTCATATTACTCAGCTCTGCGCAAGACCATAAGATGGTACAAAAAGATTGCCCTGCACATTATCGAGATGTGTCTCCTGAATGCTCACATTATGTACAATGACAACAGCAGGGAGCGGATGAGATTCATAAAATTTCGTGACCATGTAATAACTCATCTGTTGGGCGATGCTGAGTTAAATCTCCAAGGCCAAGGAAAATGTGTAGCCGCAGTTGCCACAGCGGAGTCGTTTCACAATCTTGTCTATTTGCCACCGACCGAAAAGAAAGGCAGACCTACTAAACCATTTCGGATCTGTACAAAAACAGAGAAGCGCCGAGAATCGCGCTGCATTTGTGAGGTCTGTCTCGGGAAGCCTGCTCTTTGTGTGGACCAATGTTTCAAAAAATACCATCTGCTTGAGGAAACAGGCATCTAAAACCGAATTTCTAACATTATATGTTTTGATTGAACTATTATTTGATATATTGTTTTTTGATATATGTGAGTTTGTTTTCCCAGAAATCATTGAAAACAGCTTTAAATTTTTATATGTGATGACAAACAAAATTGATCAGCAAACGAATTTTGATCGAGCATGATAAAGGTGTGCTTTTTTCCATGAAACATTAATGTTTTATGCTGTAATCAGGTAAATTGTTAGACTTAGGTTATTTGAGTTGATTTGAAGTGTTTGTGTGAGAGATATCACATTCGAAAGAATTTCGGAAACTCCGACTTGTGTTATTCAAAATAATGATGCAATATAAATATAAAATTATGTTTTTGTTAATTTTGCATGGATTTATATGTTCCCATTTGCCAGTACAGTGTTAATTTCATTCCCATGTATGCCAGAATATTTCATTTACAATAGGTGAGCCATTGATTTTCTACGAGTATACTCGTAGTGGCAGAATCTGGTACACTTACAATTACGAGTATACACGTAGTTGGCAGTCAACGTGTTAACATTTTCATAGGCGTACGAACAGGGTGGGTGGGGACGAGAAATAGCCCCATCCCTGGTTTTTCCTCTCCCATAGCGTATCTCATAGCGCACCATAGGTTTTGGACCCACCCATATATTATCGCCCACGTCAAAATACGTTCATACACCTCTGATTTTGAGAACACAAATTCGATTATTTGCAATCTCTTTAATCATTTATTTGCTTGGCTGTGTGCTAGATATCTGGAAAGGGAGCCTGAGCGAGGGTGAGTGTGGGAGAGAGAGAGAGAGAGAGAGAGAGAGAGAGAGAGAGAGAGAGAGAGAGAGCGAGAGAGAGAGAGAGAGAGCGAGAGCGAGAGAGAGAGAGAGCGAGAGAGAGAGAGAGAGAGAGAGGGGAGAGACTTTGCTGGGTTGGTGGAAGATAAGAGAGGATCGGAATCTAGGGATGATAACATAATAGTAAAAGAAGATATGGCCGATTTATGAGCCTGAACTTGTCATCCCTGTTCATACAACGTTGTCCTTATGTAGAACCAATGGCGCTAAAGTGGTCCAGGACAGATCCAAGAATTGTATATGGAAGGGTGAAGTAATACAAAGGCCAGATACCTGCAAATTCCAGGTGGAAATTGCGGAATGGGTCTGTGAGTGTTGAGGGGAGGGGTAGTGGGTCCTCCATAATTGTCTTCACCAGAACTTGTGAAATTTAGATGCTATCAGAGATTATCTCGTGTATTAGGTATGTAACTGTGTAGTTTGTTTGAGTGGGCATTGGAGAGGATAGCGATCAGCTGGTGCATCTTGATTACATATGTACATCTTTCATTTAAATCTGTGTATAGCGTATTTATGACATATGCATCTGAATGTGCGATCTGGTGACACCACAACCATTGATGAAGCTATAATATTCGCCATTATTCGTTCACCGTCTTCATAGAATCAGTACTGTCCTAAAAATAGTGACACGGGGCTTGTGCACGGACGTTGGCTCGCTAATTCACGTTGTATCGTGTGAACGCTCTTTCAATCTGCATCCGATAGATCGTACAACAAATTGTACAATCAATTGTATCATGGAAACGCAGCTTTAAATAGCGCACATCATAGTCGTATTATACACGCACATAGTCCTATGCTCGTGCGCACCGACAAGCACAAATATTTCTCTCGAAAACTATATGGTCATGTATATTTCTGCTTAGACCAGACGAAACGGATTATTGTTCGTCCTGGGGTGATTTCAACAAAAATACAGAGTCACTAGGACTTGAAATCACCAAGAGACCCCACTAACAGCACACACAAGTTAACCAGTTGTTGTCAAGATACACACAATTATATTTGTGTGGATGTGAATTTTGCAAGAACATTAGCATAGCCGCAACATTGCTAATAATGTAGTCTTGTTCAATAGTTACCGCAACTATTTACGATATTACACTAGGCCTCTGTTGAAATAATATCAAGCCTGTGTGACGATATAGGGGAGAGAACTAGTGTCACCAACAGCAAATTACCACGCAGAGTGACGTCCATTGAACAGTGTTTTTGTACATCTCAGAGGCTTCAGAAACACCATGTTCTGCTTGTATTTTGGCCCTGTACGTGTGTGTCGTTGGTCCTGGAGTGATTTCAGATGGTACAAGAAAGATTACCTACACTATGGAAGGCCAGTTCAATCCATTGCATGCGTTGTCATGGAAAGTGCAACAGCTTGCATCAAGGCTTGACATTCGCCAGCTTACCAATGATGCACGCTCAGTGAGTATTACCAACGCTAGTAGTAGGAATTTGAAGGTGCCGTCTTACAGAAACACTGTATCTGTGTATGGAATAACACCTCAGCCAGAGGCTGAAAAGCAGCATGAAGTGGAAAGCATTTTCGACACCAAAGGAGACGTGTATTGGTCCCACAATAAATAATTTTGAAGCACCACCGACTGCCATGGAGCGGAGAATTGTTCTGGCATATCCACAGCCAGGAATGAGCGTCAATGAATCATTTTCAATACATCATTAACGCTTTATGGGTAATAGTAGTGCTGGTTTGGGTCTGAACACCCCTACATACAGCACCCACGAACAGAGCTCTTCTCTACCAAGCATGGGACGCTTTGGCCTAGGTAACCATTAGCAAAACACACCACCAATTAAGGCACATGGCAGGCCTCGCAGTCCACCTATGGCTGGCTCACAGGCACAGGCAGTAGAAGGCCTAGAAACCATTTCACTGCCTTAGGGGTTGAGGCAACAATGGCCTCAATGGCACAGTTGCTAGCTGGATATGCAGATGCAGCAGCATCACAAAACCAAGCTAGCACTGATAGATTAAACATTGTCAACGCTAGGTGGATGGATACTAAAATAAAGCCAGGGCCTGCCAGTAATAATGCCACACTACCAGAGCTTCAAACTAGTCATGCTTTGAAGACAGTTTTAGGACATTACCAGTCAGTGGGAACACCAACTTCGACTGGTGTCAGACATGGTTGTGCTCCAGCACATGTGGCAAATGCTGGTGTGGATGAAATTATTGCTCTAATTGGTGGCAGCCGGTCCGGAACTGTTTCAGTAAGTTTGAGCTAAATCTATGTATTCGTCTCCGCTTCCAGAGACAAAAAACTCGAGACGTCCCCCAGAGTTAGACCAGCTTGTAACTGGTTAATAGCTTTGCCAGCGAGCTTGATCCGTCGAATTTGCTTTTAGTGCATTGACACGTAGCCATCATATTAGTTAACCAAATATATCAAACTGTTTAGAGTTTCTGATGCTTCTGCCTCGACGCTTACGCTTCGAATAACTTCTACGATTGCTAGCAGGGAGTTGGCCTCTCTTAATATTTCTTTTCATACCCTGGGAATTAGCTCCTGAAATATTGTTACGAGCTAACTCTATGGCTTTTGGTATGATTGCTCTCCCGACATTTAAGCCACTATTTTTCACAGATGTTTTCAATTTTGTACTCGCTAAAACATCTTCAGCCAGCCAGCTGACAAGGCTTGCTTGCCCAAGCTTTTTCCTACGGTTTTAGTTAATGGCATAACAGCTCTGAACAGCGACCATATAATATTTCCTAACCCATGTCCATTTTGGCTCCTATCACCTGCGAATACGGATAACCTGTCTCCCGCTTAATTGGCATAATAAGCTCTCAACGTCGTCGAATCTGGTTTACATGTATACTTCATTTTACAGTCAAAAAGTTAAAATTTCTAGTTATAGCTCGCGATTAACGACAGTTCTTAGACCTTAGACTTAGAAAAAGGAGACTCTGTGATGCACCATCTTCAAATGGCATATTCTCCCCAATCCTACCGCTTATAGTCACGCCTATCGTGTCAATGTAATTCTTAGATACAGGTCTATGTTGAATGTCAGGAAATGTCCACAGGCATATATTTTCGCCAACGCGATTGCTAGAATGTCACGAGGATGACTCGATCGGTGAAATAGTTGAATCTGATTGCGTTTTTATAACGCGTATGGCTATTAACCTGCTTATTGATAAATTCTATTCGAATTTTAACGATATATAGACACATTTAGGTATTTCTACGTATTTGACGTAGAGCGATAATTCTAGAACTTGGCGATGAGGCGATGAATTTACATCTACACTTAAATTATTAGTCTGATTAAATTTATCAAAAAGTTCATCGACTACATTTGGAGATTTTTTGCTTTTTGTCTTAGCTTAATACGACAACTTCTCATAAGCATGTAAAGTAACCACCGAATCCTTAGCTAATGCTAACCAACTTCTCGGATTCAATATGGATGATAACCCCACTTCCCATTCCCCAGAGAATCTTAAAGGCATTTGAAGATGTGTTTTTAATTCTGAAATCTTATTATCAGGATACTAATCCATGCTACTGTTACTCGGGGTTCTTACAATAGAACTGTACACAGTAGTACAAAAATGATGGCAGTAACTGTTGACCGAGGTACGGAGGTGTTAGCTTGGCCTAAAACCCCAAAACTTAGAGCATCAGTAAAGTCAAAAGACTTGAGCGTAAGGGACATCGTAAGAGTGTCCGAATGAAAAGACCAGTTTACCAAGGGCTATAGACCTGCGTGGAGCGAGGAGATATTCAAAATAAGCGTGAAACTACCTCACAGAGCCGGTGTATATAAGCTCTATGATTATAATCAAAATCCCATTATTGTTACATTTTATTCCGAAGAAATACAGAAAATTCATTTAAATGACGGTAAGCAGCAGCTGTATCGAGAAGGCTATCCTAATTCGTGTAATTCACGGATAAGTTATTCAGAGCTTAAACACATTTAGAATCATAATCCGTCTACACCCATACACCACCTTACCCACCCCTCACCCCAGGGTGTAACGTTTAGAAATGGCTCTAACCAGTGCAGAAATTTGTAACAATGATTATCGGTGGTCATTTAGTGGTGGGAATGTATCCAGAGACGAGATAAGATATCTTGCTCAGGTTACGATTATAGTTTTATATTACGCTACCGCTCTGTCAGTATTTTTGCAAGTCATATATCGCCATAACTTAGTCTTTATGGTTCGTTGAACGCGTTCAACGATCGCTGCCTTGGTGTGAGAGTTCTGAGATGTGTAGAAATGCACGCCTCTAGAAGGTAATACCGGCTTAACGGGTGCATTCACTACTTCCCCATCTTTATCGCTTTGAATCAATTCGAGTCTTCTAGAGACAGTATTCAGAAAATACTTCAAAGATTGAGCTATGGTGGTTGCCGTTTTATTCATTAAAGGTATTATCAACACAAATTTAGATAAACAGTCTATTACAAACAATAGATAGCGTATATTGTTATTTTGTCTGGCTAAACTAGAAATATCGCTCAGATCCATTTACTTTGAAGAGATCTCGATTAAACTTTATTGTCTTAGATCGATGCAATGTATATGCCGGTAGCTGGGTTAACCAGTTGCGTAATAATGATCTAGATATCTTCCTATTAAAGGCCCGATGCAGGTTTTCCGAGCCTCCGAAAGACGACAAATGCTTGCCGAGCTTATTAGACTTTTTATATTTACTGGTCTTGCTAGGGTTTTTTTCTTGGCATAGTTTAACCAAGTTTAGGACTGTTTGGAATTTCGAGATCTAAGATTTCTAACAACCGATTGTGGCATAGGAGTACTCTGTCTATTGATGATCGTATGTCATAAGCTTTTAGCCCCGGGTTCGCCTTTTCTTATTTTAGCTTTAGATAGGATATACAGACGGCTCAATTCTTCTTCTTCATCGAGTTCGACTGTACTATGCATCTTCGCCCACGTTTTATATGACTTCCCACAACTTGCTTAGGGACATTAGCATCCGCTAAGAGTCCATAGAATGCTGTAAACAATTCAACATCTAAAAATCCTTAGAATTGGTATACGTGTTCTGCGTCACCATAGACGTTATTAAATCTACTAGATTAAGATTCGGATAGGCTACGCCTAACATGATTAGAGTTGTCTACGGATAAACCAGGTGCCCTATGATGTAAGATTTCGATTAATCTCTCGCCTTTACTGCTTAAGCTAGGGCTCAACGATTGAACTAGATCTTTACTTCTAGGATGGTCCAACTTTCAACACTCACCAGTATGTATGTAGATAACTGAGTGGTGCTTTGAGGGAACGTGTATTTATGTAGATAGCTCAGGGTGTCTTTATTTATGTAGATGTATGAGTGGTGCCTTGATGGAACCTGTATTCTGTAGATAGTTGAGGGGTGCCTTGAGGGAACCTGTATTTATGTAGACTGTTGAGGGTGCCTTGAGGGAACGGATACCTTCAGGGAACCTGTATTTATTTAGATCGCTGAGGGTGCCTTGAGGGAACCGTTATTTATGTAGATAGCTCAGGGTGTCTTTATTTATGTAGATATCTAAGGGGTGCCTTCAGGGAACATGTAGTTATGTAGATTGCTGATGTATTGACCTCTAAAAACATACTACAGCTGCAATCAATCCTTCTTCGCTTTTGACCATTGTGTCGCGTCCTCAGCCAAAATTTTTAGCTTCCTCAAGTTTATTCAGTAACCTCTTCAGAAGTACACGCAGCTGCGTCTACACCTTCATCACTATCATCATCATCATCATCAATCATCATCACCATATTCACCCTCACCATCATCATCATCATCACCATCATCATCATCAGCAATCATCATCATCATAGCCACCCTCACCATCATCATCATCAGCAGCAGCAGCAGCACCACCACCACCACCACCGCCACCAACATCATCATCAATCATCATCACTATATTCACCCTCACCATCATCATCAATCATCATCATCAGCATCAGCAGCAGCACCACCACCATCATCATCAATCATCATCACCATCATCATCATCATCATCATCATCATCATCATCATCATTATTATCATTATCATTATCATCAATCATCATCACCATATTCACCCACCCCCCATCATCATCATCATCATCATCATCATCATCATCACCATATCCACCCTCCCCATCATCATCATCATCATCAGCAGAAGCAGCACCACCACCACCACCATCATCATCATCAATCATCACCATCATTATCATCATCATTATTATCATCATCATCATCATCACCACCATCATCATCATCAATCATCATCACCATATCCACCATCCCCATCATCATCAGCAGCAGCAGTAGCACCACCACCACCACCACCATCATCAATCATCATCATCATCATCATCATCATCATCATCATCAATCATGATCACCATATTCACCCTCACCATCATCATCAGCAGCACCACCATCATCCTCATCCTCATCCTCATCCTCATCCTCATCCTCATCCTCATCCTCATCCTCATCACCATCATCATCATCATCAATCATCATCACCATATTCACCCTCACCATCATCTTCAATCATCATCATCATCAGCAGTAGCAGCACCACCACCATCATCATCAATCATCTTCATCATCATCATCATCATCATCATCATCATCATCATCATCATCATCCGTATCAATCATCATCACCATATTCACTCTCACCATCATCATCATCATCATCATCATCACCACCACCATATCCACCCTCCCCATCATCATCATCATCGTCATCATCATAATCAGCAGAGCAGCAGCAGCAGCAGCAGCAGCAGCAGCAGCAGCAGCAGCAGCACCACCACCACCACCACCACCACCGCCATCATCATCAATCATCATCATCATCAGAAGCAGCAGCACCACCACGACCACCACCACCACCACCACCACCACCACCACCACCACCACCACCACCACCATCATCATCATCATCAATCATCATCATCATCATCAGCAGCAGCAGCAGCAGCATCAGCAGCACCAACACCATCATCATCATCAGCAGCAGCAGCAGCACCACCACCACCACCACCACCACCACCACCACCACCACCATCATCATCATCATCATCATCATCACCACCACCACTATCATCATCATCACCACCACCACTATCATCATCATCAATCATTATCCCCATCATCACCATCATCACCACCGCCACCACGACCATCATCATCACCGTCATCATCATTATCATCATCATCACCACCACCATCATTATCACTATCAACATCATCACCATCATCATCATCAATCATCATCACTCATCATCATCATCATCATCACCATCATCATCATCACCGACGCTACTATCAACCTTGCTTATTTACGTGAGTGTTATATATGTCACTTGATAAGCTTGCAATATTTACGTATTATATGTTTCCTGTAGATGTAGCAACCCAATAACAAATTTGTCCCATTTGTAAACGCCACAGGGCCGTTTGCAAACGCCGCTAACCCATATACCAACTGGTTATCAGTGCGCCCTTTTGTAACGGTGCACGGCCCATATGCCAATTGGTTATCGACCCCCCAGTTTGTAAATGGCGCAGGCCCATATACAACTTGGTTCGTCCATCCATCCGTCTGTCCGTTAATTCATTCATTCTAAAACTTCAGTAGATTAGTCCATAATTCTGCATTGAGCGCATATATGATTGTGTATATCTCCCAAGCGCAGGACAATTGAATTGATTCAAGCTGCTGATTAATCCATTGTTTTTGTAATTAGGCCTACGCATGTCTGCCTTTAAGCTGTGTTTCGACGATCAGATCTCCCGCATTCGACGTCGTATACGATGTCGAATACGACGAGCCATCAGACCAAAACGGCGGGTGTCAGTCGAATCGTACCGGCAGGACTAGTTATATTCTTTCTATCAGCCGTGCGAGCTGTCGGATTCGACAACCAATCAGCGTTCTGATATAGGCGTCGTCATCAAATTGTTAACGAGGTAGTACGGTGAATATATAGATACGATAAGATTTATTGCACAAACACTATCAGGAGACAGGAAGTGATCATTTTCAATACAGGGACAAGATTCATTGCAATAAATTCACAATAACGCAATACAGATACATGTATGACTAGACGCATACTGTCTTTTCTCTACAACCCAGGCCTTTAAATCCTCGCTCACCCATTCCACCACCAAATGTCGTACAACTCCATATATACACAATGTATATGTGATAGTGGGATGGGTGGGAGAAAGCCCAAAGGCCCGTGCATACCCATGCACATATATCCATCTCCGCCGGTGAATATTATAGTAGCAGAGGCACAGTACAGATCAAAAACAACCCAAAATGCCCCAAAACTAAATGAACTGTTGAACACTTGGATCGGATCGTATCAGAGGACACCGCTGACGACCCTGACAACTCAGCTTATCGGGCAGGTGGCAGCCAATAGCAGGCTGATACTGAATGCATCGGCCCGGTAACGGCCCGACATCGGGCCAGTAAGCTGCGTTATCTGTGTAAGAAAACAATGGCCTCCAATCAAATCAAGTCCAAAATACAGAACATTTCGTACCTCATGTTCAAAAGTGTACTAACTAACATGCTTCTAATTTTACTTTGGATAATACATACAAACACACACACACACACACACACACACACACACACCACACCACACGCACGCACGCACGCACGCAGGCACGCACACGCGCAAACGCACACACGCACACGCACGCACGCACGCACGCACTCACTCACTCACGCACGCACGCACGCACACACGCACGCAAGCACGCACGCAAGCACGCAAGCACGCACGCACGCACGCACGCACGCACGCACGCACGCACGCACGCACACACGCATGAAAGATGATCTGCGATTCCCAGAACTGATTTCTATTGGCAATCAGATGAAGGATATGTGTGTGAATAGTACTTAATGAGGTTAGTACAGTGACATAGTAATAAGCTTTTCACATGTAGAATGTATCATGGTGCGTGCCATAAACATATAGCCTATCATAAGCGCCATCTGCAATTTAGCTCACCTTCAAATGTCTGACCACCTCCACGTATTGGTATGTGTATGCATGTCTTGTTAAAATTTTCATAGGCGTATAGCGTAGGAACAGGGTGGGTGGGGACGAGAAATAGCAACAACCCCCCCCCCTGGTTTTTCCTCTTCCATAGCGTATCCCATAGCGCACCATAGATTTTGGCACCACCCATATATTATCGTCCACGTCAAAATACGTTCATACACCCGTGATTTTGAAAATACGAATATATATATATATATATATTTGCCAGTATGTGTTCACCGTCTTCGTAGAAATAGTACTGTCCTAAACATATAATAGTGGCACGCGCCTTGTGCACGGAGGTCGGCTCGCTAATTCGTGTTGTATTGCGTGAACGCTCTTTCAACACGCATGCGACGGATCGTACGATTTGTCATACGGGAGATCTGATCGTCGAAACACAGCTTTAAGAATCAAAGTGATGACAAGTTTAATAACTCAAGGATCAAATGAAGTGACTAACATTGAATAGAATTCGTGTATTGGACTACATTCATAAACACTTTAAATAATGCTCAAATTTATAAAAGAAAACTTAAATCTTTTAATACAAAATATCCATTTGCAGAGCGAGAGAGTATTTTTTTTTTTAAATCAACAACACTTATTTAAGCACGCGTTAAACCAGTACTATGGGCGCGTCACGCATCGCCCGGGCGAAACGGCCGCGCCATTAACTAATTGTAATACGGGACTGCGCCGATAACAAATTGGTATCTTGGCTTGCGCCGTTTACAAACGAGCCAAATTGTTTATTGGCGTGTTACATATATATGTTCCTTGACCTTCTGAAATAGTTACCAAATAACCTTGAAATTGAAAATCGAATGCGGACCGTGATATTCCAAAAAGTTCATATAAAAATCTATATAGTAGATCTATGACATAAAAGTACTTCTATATTTAAATACGATTGCAAAATAACAATAAATTTATGGCAGGTCCTTTGAGTGCATTCAATGTGTTACACGAACCTGATTTGCACCGAATCTCTCATCAAAAGAGTCTGCGTGATATATTACAACCTTTCTAAGCTATTTAATGCAAATCAATTAAAAAACACTATAAATGTACTTAATCAAACATTGCCACGTTTGACGTCAAAGAGATAGAATCTTTTATCCACAAACAGGGGTGTCCGCTATAGACAGGTAAAAGGTTCATCTATGCTGGCGCTGTTATTATAACAAGAATTTGAAGACATGCTATATAGGAGATTATATGTTTGACGGTGACGACTGGTTTGGATAAACTGTCAGCAACAAGATTGTGAACGAGGAAGGTAAGACACAGCCATTCATTAACCCTTTAATGGCTAAATTTGGCCAAGAAAATCTAAATATTTGCTTATTGAATGTCCATTTGCAAGCGAAAACAATACTATTTTTTTTAATTCACAGCTGGAATAACTGGCTCGGTGACCGAGCCAGTCATTCCAGTGGTAAATTTTCAAAAATAGTATTCTCTTATCCTGTAAATGGACAACTCTCAAGATACCAACAGATGACGTTTTTGGCCGGCTTCTTCGTGATAGTGTTAAGCACTTATTACCGTTTGTCCAGTAATTTGCTCATTCAAATACATAGGTTATTTACCGTCATTATAGTCTCTGAGTATATACGTGCGTGCGTGTGTGTGAGCGTGCGTGTGTGTGAGCGTGCTTGTATGTGTGTATGTTCTGTCCGTAGTTGTATCTCTGAAATTACTAATCCGAATAGAGGGATCCGATCTGTCATCGGACGTCATAATCAAATACGTAACTTCTTCGTTAACGTCACGATCAAATGATGCATGCCCTATGTCCGTCTATGTCCGTCTATGTCCGTATATGTCAGCCACTAAAGGGGCAGCGGGCCGACAAACGCGTATGATTTGTATGGCTTTTGTGAATATGAAATTTAACAAACATAGGCTTCAACAGCTCTTATTCAAATCAGTTTCAAACTATTGAACAGTTTACGTATATAGTTACCTTGAAATGGCGATTCTAGCGATTTAGGTCCAAAGCAATTCAAGAGCATGAATAAAGTCGGCGGAGATAGAAATGGGCTCGAAAATAGCTCGAAATACACATCTCTATTTGATTATGTTTTAACACAACGGTGGGTATTTCAGGAAACTAGGGAAACAGAAAACGGGAAAAAGAACAAAGTTTGAAACCTGAAGTTTGCTGGTCGGCAATCAGCGATTGATCTTCTTCTAAGTAGGAATATTAAAGGTGCATATTCACACCAAAATGTATGAAAATTAAATTGTTAAAATTGTACACGTTTAGAGGCTTAAATTGCGCCCCTTAATTTAATGAAACGAAATAAATCTTAACATATGACGATTTCATTCTGTATAAATTAATATATTTATAGTTGCCAAGTTGAATTGCGGACACATGTCTCTAATTAAAGTTCACAAATGTAAAAATATTATATTACTTTATACGTAACGATATCATCGTGTGCTAAGATTTATTTCGTCATCATAGACCTTAAGTTCTTCCCTGTGCCTTCATTATGGGATGAGTTTCCTGCCCCTCCACCACCCTCCACCCCCACCCCCACCCCGGTGACGTAAGTTCAGTAAAACGCAAGTGCGCATGATTGGGTATATAGATGGCATCGATAATCGGGCAGGCTCGGACGAACAGGAACAAGTCTACACCTGACTACCATACGTCAAACTGTCATAAGAATCAACGCATCAATAAAACGGGTCGCCTCAACTTTTGAAAGTAATCATACCACACTATTACCATGTTGAAACAATTTTAGCAAAATCACGAATTTTTCAAATTCCTATGCGTAATTCCTATCCTAAAAAAACAATGTATAATGCGATTTATAGGATGAAAAGGCGCAATGTTACCTGTTTTCGTAAATACCAGCATTTTGAATATCACATTTAATAACATTAGTACAACTGGGTTCACTATTTTAAAATAATATTTTATTCGAGTGACTAACACAATTATAAAGCATAAAATAAATTTTGGCAGCGTTCTATTATTCTCTTATAGACGAGATGGGCCGATAAAATACAACAAGAAATCACTTTGGTGTGTGACATGCGCACTCGGTCGAAAATCACTGAACTACGAAAATACACATTTTAAGGCACCATGATCGATCCATAGTATACATATCTGTGGTCATCATGCCGCAGTCTAGTGTTGCAGTGATGCACGTGATTAAGAGCGCCATACGACAATGGATGGGTCCGATCAATCACTGACGATGATGTCATAAGCATGACGTCATCTCTAGGTTGACGTCACAATTAAAATGCGCAATAAATGACGAATATATCTCCGTCATGACCATTTGAAATTCCATCAAATGTACGAATTGTATGTCTTCGATGGATATGTAATAAGCTTTCTGTTGAATATTTTGAAACTAATTTGACTGGGCGCTTCTGCTGTCATGGATTAGTTTCAAAATATGCAATAGGTTACCTGTATAGTTACATTGAAATTGGGATTCTGGGATTCTGGAAATTCAGGATTCAAAGTATATAAATCGATCTTAACACGCGCAAAGCACGGGCGGAGCTTGGCAAGAAATGGGCGGGGAATAGCTAGAAATTGATCCCTCTTTACGGCACAGTATCCTCATATTGATGTAAGGTGGGGTATGCCAATGTATCTAAATCGCAATGAAAATCACTAAATGTTCAAACGTCTTCTACCACATAATGACCAGTGCGTGTCCATCTAGAGCATACGGTGTAGTATATTGTCATAACGCAGTGTTTTTTCAACCCTTTCATGTCTAAAGCTGGCTTCTGTAGTGGTATTGAGGAATGTCCGTTGGCAGGTCAAGAGAAGACTATTTTTTAGAATTTAATGATAATCGAGCCAGTCATTACAGTGGTAAATTCTCAAAAATAGTCTTCTCGTGGCCTGTAAATGGACATTCAATATGCAAATATTTAGATTTTCTTGACCAAATTTAACCATTGAAGTTTTAAAGGAAACCTCATCTTATCTTATACATCCATTCAGGTAATGCAATATGCCACGCGCAGTCCATGCATACCATTCCAAGCATGAGATTATATCGTTAAAGAACGATATTCAGACTTTAATCGCTAAATATTCATAGAATTGCCCAACCCACATATGAAAGCAGCCATCATTTACTTTTCAACCAATCAGAAAGATCCTAGGCCGTCTGCTTCACTATGTGCGTGCTTAATCATAGAGGCGCTGTCAACGGTTTTGAGGCGTGATATAAATGTAACCATACACGTAAGCAGTTGAATATTTTGAAACGAATTTGATTAGATGCTGTTGCTACCTTAGGCAGCAACAGCATCCAGTCAGGGTAGATTCAAAATATTCAACACGATAGTTCTTGCATAATAAGGAATGTGCTGCACATACATGATATCAAAAACTCGTGCTTGATGAGACAAAATGGCTGCGAACACTGTTTGACATTAAAGGTGCTTATTCACGCCAAAATGCTTGAAAATAAAAAGATTTTAATTGTATAATTATACAGGCTTAAATTGTGTACCCGTGCGTAATGGAACGAAATAAATCTTAGCATATGACGATTTCATTATGCTTAATTTAATATAATTTTTAAGTTGTGAAATTGAATTGGAGACACGAGTCCCTAATTAAATTGCATAACTAAAAAAAGTATATTCCTTTATACGTATTGAAATGATTATATGCTAAGATTTATTTCGCTTCATTACATCAAGGTACACGATTTAAAAGTATACTGAAGGTATAGAATTTTAACAATTTATTTTCAGGCATTCGGGTGTGAATAGGCACCTTTAATGTGATTATAAAAAGCAAATACCTGTGAGACAGATAAAGGAATGTGCCGGAATTGAATGATATGTAATCGATATACCATACACTATCAGTAGAATTTGAGATGAGAATGGTATTATGGTACAAGGCGTCCTGGCCTAATCTAATAAAGTTTGGAGTCGGCCGGTCCTTTCCAGATCATTCCGTGGGCAGAAGCTGGAACCGTATCTCCACTGTATGTGGAGCACGAGCGCGAGCGAGGTATTTTCCAATATAGGCCTATACCGGTGCATAGCAATATTAGGCCACCGCGTACAACACGGATCTCCACTGCATAAGTACCAACTGTGTTCAAAAATCCGCACCGGACGAGACGCCAAAGGGGTGGAGTCCATTATGGATTTCCTAACACAACACAGACGATGACAACAGCAACAAAAAACTCACAT
Organism: Chaetoderma sp. LZ-2023a; assembly: GCA_034401795.1. NCBI lineage: Eukaryota > Metazoa > Mollusca > Caudofoveata > Chaetodermatida > Chaetodermatidae > Chaetoderma > Chaetoderma sp. LZ-2023a. The sequence goes on from CM067365.1 coordinate 14,845,487, forward strand.
TGCCCCCCCCCCCCCCTGAAACTCCAATTGACCCACACACCGCACACATAAATTGAAATACATAGAGAAAATGAACGATTCAATAATGCAATGCTATATCCATCGCAAACTTCCCACCCAGCTTCTATTTGTTTCAAAGAAGATTTGTCTTGCTTGATTAAGACGCACTGTTGTCGTGAAGATAAATAGATACTAAACCAAATACCAAATCTTCCTCACAGTCCATGTTCTTGTAATTTAAACATCAGTCCTTTGTGCCATACTCTGTCAAATGCTTTCGAGATGTCACAAAGTACGACACAGGTGGATTTGTGCTCATCGAGTGAATTTGAGAAAATATGGCACAGCTCAATTAATTGGAAGACAGTCGAATAGCCAGGCCGAAACCCGGACTGGTACTTGTAGAGAGGATTTTGGCTATGGAGGTGATAATATACACGCTTGAATATTATTCTCCCCATGACTTTATATACATTACTAAAGAGTGAAAATGGTCGGCAATTCTCAGGTAATTCCCGGTCACCTTTTTAAAACAAAGCAAACACACTAGCCGTTTTCCAAGCATTTAGAAATATTCCTGTTTCAAATGATTTGTTAAAGAACAATGCTAATGGAGATGAATAATCCACACATTTCGCTTACATCATCACAGGTTAAAGATAAAGCTAGCGAGCTATAGAGCTTAAACGGGCTATATCGAGTCATTCGTTCCGTCATCCTACACGTAACTTAGTTGATTATAGCGTCATATGACGTCATATGATCGATGGATAAATTTGGAAACGTCCATTAACATCCATCAGTTGAATCCACATACAGTTTCGACAAGACCTAACTCAGACCACGTGCATAACTAAGCTTACTTAGACAAGCGCAAATTCAAGTTCACGATTATTTATTTCGATATTCATTGCACATTTACAAGTACACAACAGGTAGTCCACCAAATGTAGAGCAGATATGATAGTGGACTTCTGTATAAAACATAAAATATAGAACCTATACAGCGGAATATAGGATTACTGGTAATACAGATACGATATGACATAAGAATATATAACGTTAGCATGTTATTATCCTATATAGACTTATATACAAGAGACGTGACACAATCGACAACATATTTCAGGGACATACTGGTGTGCTTGTTTTATTCACGTTAATAACTCTATATTACATGCTCTTATTATCATTGTCAGTTTATTCGCAGCTGTGTTGGTAGAGGGGTTAATCTGGTGATTACCACCGTGACTGCTATTTGCTCTGATAACTGGATGCAAGTATGAGAATAGCATGGTGGTGATTGTTTCCGCAGTCCAGTAATTTTCGATAATGTTGAGTGCAGATTACTGCTTATTCTTGTGTTGTGAGAATGTATTTGTGTATTGAGCGTACAAGTGTTAGTTAAATACGAGGGTAAATTGCCATTGTGGGAGCCTTCCAATGCCCACAAGTTTTAAAACCCTTTCTAATTTAAAGATATCCTCGCTACCTGCTGTTTTTGAGAATAGTTTAATGGATTATTTTTGTAAGGATTTTAGTTTTTTATCTTAGCTTCAGACGTATTAACCCAGAAGTGAGGAAATCTAAATGATGTGAGGAAGTGTCATTGTGCAGAACATGTTTTAACCATATTAGGGGTTAGATAGGAGGTTTAGTCTGCATATGATGCCAACGCTTTTAGCTATCCCTGGGGTGGGGCGTTGTAATAATTTGAATATGCTTCTCCTATGTCAAATTCTTGTACAGAAAGATTCCTAAAACTTAGCATATTAGTCTTCTTGTATCTGGTTCTCTATGTAGAGTTTTTCGGGGAGCTATTTCTTTTAGTTTCTTAGAATTTGTGAATAATATATTAGTTTTGGTTTTAGTTGAATTGTGCACGCTGTTCCAAGTTTGATAGGTAACGCTGTATACAGTTCAATGTGGTGCCTATTATTCTATATTATGCAAGATTTTGGAAGAAAACTTGTATAATCAATTGCATCGACGGATTTGGAAAGATACGTGAATACAGCTAAAGTATGTTCATTATTCTCTAAGGGAATAGATAATTGTTCGATCATACCCACCATAGCAAACATAGTAGAGCGTTACTCTCTGACACCATATTAAGATGGATATCATGATGGAGTTTTTGCTTAGTTATTTCGTAATGGACCTTTCCAATTTATCCATCCATCATTATGAGATCATAAACACTACGTGGCATGTATAATGACGTCATAATTAATGACAACATGAATGACTAGATTTAGTTCGTCTTAATAGTTCGACACGGTGTGGGCATTGTATGTCTTTACTATTTAATAAATATTCTGGTGAATAGTTTGAAACTAATTTAACTGGGCGCTGTTGCTGCCATAGACGGCAACAGCATCGAGTTAAAGTAGCTTCAAAATAATCAACATGTTACCTGTATAGTTTTCTGGAAATTGATAGTCGATCTGGATCGATCGATACTAACACGGGCGAAGCGTGACCGAAGCTTAACTAGGAATGGGCCGGGCATAGCCAAACTGGAAAGGTCCATTCTACTAAATTAAATCAATTAATAACAGTAGCCGGGAATTCAGTAATTATGTTGATCTGGTTCTAAATGGGTAAGACAGATATTTTAAATAAATTTAGTAAATCTGTGGGTGTAGAAACTGTGTTGTTTCAACAAATTAATATCAATGCCATTCAATATATAAGCAGCTTTCTTCTCATTTTATCAGGTATTTAGAAAATTTCGAATGATTTTATAAATTTAACGTTGTCAATTCCGGGAGGTTTGTATATAACACCGTGACGTTTATTTTTTGTTTTTTCCTTGTATTGGGAATTTCAATAAGAATAGTTTCAATAATCCTTCATTCGTTGACAGGTCATCTCTTAAATTAGAAACTATAAAATTATTAAATTTATCATGATTTCTTAGCAGCGATTTAATGTTAATATGAATCAATGAGAAGGAGATAGCGGCGGTGCTCTTGATAATGTTATCGTTAAATTCTTTCTAAAGTATATAGTCGCAAAGTAGAAAATTCACACCTTCATTATCAATATCAGCTTCAGAGAAATGTGTGCATTCATGACCTTGGTCAGAAATATTTAACTTGAATGGCTTTACAAGTATGTTTGTATTTATATATGTGCTGTAGTCATATTTAGGACATAAGCAAAAATAGTGATTGAAAGGAAACATTGTTTGGCTACATTAAAACACCTCCATAGATCATTGCAATGGACCTTTCCATTCAGTTTAGCTATGCCCCGCCCATCTCTAGCTAAGCTCCACCAACAATTCGTTCCTGTTGGGATCGATCGATCTCTGAACTTCCTGACTATCAATTTCCAAAAGGCTGTACAGGTAAGTTGTTGAATATTTTGAAACTAATTTGGATGGGTGCTGTTGCTGCCTATGGCATATGACAGCATGTTTATTAAATAGTAGAGACATACAATTCTTACAACGTGTCAGACTATTAAGAGTTAAAAACGGGCCTAATGGAATCATATATGACGTAATGATTATGACGGCATCCTACACGCCGCTTAGCTGATTATGACGTCATATGATGTAAGATCATCGATGAATACTCTGAAAAGCTGAATTTTCCAATTTTTCTTAATCCGTAACACCGTACTAGTTAGTCCTTGAGATTAGATTAGATGTGCTTAATCACTACAACAAGCGCATAGAACTTCGCGTTGCTTAGACCACAACTAATCAACAGTTTACATGGAATTTGTGAATGAAATAACATTAACGGCTTACCTTTAACATCCAAATGTACAAACCTTGAATCTACATGTATTTACCTGTCTTGATGAATGATCCGCATGTTTCTCTCAGATTACTGGACAGTCTCGATGACGTCACTGTAATGTATTTAAGTGACATGGAAGGAGTGGAGGGAGGTAGTCCGTGGTTCATAGGTCGGTTGGTCGGTTACTCAGTTAGAATCTGGTTATGATAGTGTGGCCGGTTATTATCAATAGTCAGAAATGGTGTATTGATAATTGTTAATTATGCCAGGCGGCTGTATTTGGCAATTCGGTTTTCAGTCGTCGGGAAGTCGTCATTTAGGAACACAGGTTAGGATTATAATTATTAATAAAATATGCGTAAGTCCAATCAGTCTTGAAATGTTGCGTTGTTTATCTTAAAAGCTAGATTATCGATCTCAATTGACTAGGTGTACGCACCCCATTGGTGCGTAAGTATCCCTTTAAGTGGGCCGCATAGTGACTTGAAGAGTTCCATCACAATCCGGGTGATTGCCGTTTGTTCTTCTACTCTCACTGCGCATACTTGTGACATTGTTACCGGAGCAACCACATCCCAGCATGCGCCTTAGTTCGTTTCGAAATATGCTGCCGCTGAAACAGTAAATAAGAAAGTTAACAGCATAATTTAAGTTCCCAATTACTTTGGCAATCTCGTAGGCCATGTCAGCAATGGCGTAGTCTCTGGCTGTATTCAGGGATGCGGTTATCTGACGTCGGAGGTGCAGCATTGCCTGGATAGGAAGCTGTGTTGTCAAATATATCGTACTCAACGCGAATAACAGAATGGTAATTTGTCGGGTGCGTTGTTTGTTCTGTGGCACCGCCATAGCAAAATCTGGCTGTACAGTTCGCCTTAATTTACGGTTCTGAAGAAACAGTTTCATGCCAATAACACAGTTTCCAGCAGTTGTCAACACAATGGTCGCTGTGAAGAAGAAGATGAATTGCATCTCGTTAAATCCGCCGAAAAAGAAGCGCGCATAGTCCTCGGAAAGCAGTCCACACTCCGGGCCATACAAGATCACTGTGACAACCGGGTCCTTTCCAAATCCGAAAAGTAAATGAAGATCAATTAAGGTGACTGCTAAAGGTAGGGATAATGAAGTAACTATAGCGACGCGTCTGGTGAAAAGCAGTTGCGCTCTCGTTGGAAAACAAACAAATATAAACCGTTCTGCTGTTAGTGCTATTACATACCAGTTTGAACAGTGTGCCGATGCGTAGACCATGAACCACCAACCTTTGCACATCACCACGTTTATGCATGTTATATCCACGTTGAAGAAATCTAGTGCAATGGAACGAACTACTGCGCACCACAGAACCAATGTATCCGCAAGTTCTAGACCAATAAGGAAAGTTACTATCAGCATTTGTCTTGTTATTCGCTTCCGACACAACACTGCAATTGATAACAGGTTGCCAAATGTTCCGAACAGCAGGATGAACGCACTGACGTACCGACGGACAAACGATGCAACCCGGGTCTCTAGAAAATCAGTGTCATTACGGTTGAATGCTGTCACCATGACGCCATGCTCACCAATTGTTAGATTGAATAACAAATTTAAAACGGTATTGTCTGATACATAATTCTGACTCGCTGTTGATGACGCAATTTCCGTTATCATTGAAGACATCTTCAGCCAATAATTTGTGTCACTTCGAGCATGTGAAAATTGTGCTGTCTATAGAAACAGTTTATGATAAATTAGTATTTCATTGCTTACCATTAAAATGTAAATGCATGGCAAGATTTAAAGCGGCATATGGGGTATATGCCCTCGTCCACCGAACGCCCACACACCCCACCCTTCCAACACAGACAGACGCATTTAGAAAATGTAAAAAATCTATGCACGTTTGAGGTTTTAAGATTTAAATTTTAATGCCTAAAAGGTTTAACCCTTTCAATGACAATGACTAGAAAACAAAAAAAATTTATAATGAAAGAAATTTTATGTTGATCAATTTGAAATTAATTTGCCTGGGGCAGCAACGGCTTCCTGTGAAATTTTCAATTGCAGATTTCCTGTATGGCTGCATGTGACGTGATAATTGTGCCTACAATTTTAAAATTGTAGACACGATTGTCACGTCACATGCAGTCATACAGGAAATCTGCTGATTATTTTGAAGGACAAGTTTAGTCTCATTCTTTCTTCAAGGGCACTTACCACCAGGTATGGTGCCATCAGTAAGTAATGTAATGGTAAGTATTGATCGATGGAGAATGAAGGAAATTTCAATTTCCCTTTCTCCGAGATCTAACAATACTTATAAGTACATTACGGACCCAGGCTCCCAGCCCTACGGAGGCGGACTATGTGTAATTTACTCTTGTTTAAAGTTATCCTGGAACAGGAAATATAATATGATGGGATTTCGAAATTCCTGTCTCTACTGGGACAAGTATCTAACCTGGGAGCTACATATAGAGATGAATTAGATCACACTTACCACCTAACATAATAAAACACTATTATTTATTTTAAAATTTGTTTGCTCTGAAGTCAAATGTGGTTGCCCTGGACCGCAGGAACATGTAATTTTCGTGGGCTGTAACACTTTTACCTCCAAAAACGCACTCACTGCTCGTCGCAGAGCATCGATATTTCAGGATTTTCTGGAGAAGAACCCGAAGCATCCCACACGATAGTTGTTTCCTCCAGGGCTCTCAGAATTCTAGATTTAGCCCTGTGTAAATGACTGTTTGTAATGATGCCCCCTATACAATTGCGCCTGGTTATTTCGCCCAGTATCACAGAATCAAATCATTAACTACACATAAACATCTTTGAATTAAATTTGAGACTATTTTCAATCTCTTTCTGTTAAATTATTTTCAGAATACTCACTGTAATACTTCATACGCTGTACGGATTTTTTTCTGTCCTAGCTACAGAGATAAACAGCTAAAATGAATATAATGATCTATTTAATAGGATATATATATAGAAAATACTCTGAGTTTTTTTGCTCATCAACCTAAGCACGGTCTTTGTTATGGTGGAAAGAAAGCGTGTTGAGAATAATACTTTATGAAGATATGTTTGTATTTATCCCTCATATATATGATGATGTATTTCAAAGAAATCCTTATCTCTCGTTTGCTTGTAATTTAATGGCATCGTTAGATTTTAATGACGAAGCATATCCTGTTTAACAATGGTTCAACATTTATTAAAATCGTGGTGACTATTTCTAAATTTGAATGTAGTCTGAGCCAAAGTTGTTGATGTCATGAAAATTAGCAATTTTAAGTCGGATTGTTTCAGCAAATTAAGAGAGCTAAGTCGCATGTTCAGAGAAATCATTATATGAATGGGGAATTCCTATAGTTTCTCTCATCCGAAAACATACTCTATTGATCTACCGTTAGTAGTGTTATTGGCTGTATTTGACTGGGCGAAAACTTAGAATACATTGGCTCCCTAGAGAATATATAAAGCCTATATTTACTCATCGTACTAACATACGCCCTCTCACATAGCTACGCTGTATGTTACTCGCTACGGGAATAGAGCGGGGAGGCGAGACCCGCGCAATAGGACGATTATATTTACTCTACGAAAAGTCCCAGTTGAATACTACGAAAGGCCAGAAGGCTCATTCGAAATTCGAAATTCGAAATTCAAAAGTCCACTTCGAAATTCAAAACTCGATTTCGAAATTCAAAACCCGACTTCGAAATTCAAATCTTAAATCAGTCTATTATAAACAGTCTTATATATAGAAAATTACTACCCCTATGTATACAGCGACACCTTTCCATATCTATACTCTTAGCCACCAATTCGTCCCTACCGATATACCAATAGCTATCCCAATCCACACACTCATAGCCACCTTACACCTATCGCTGCCATACTCATACACCCACTGGTCTTACCTATACACACATATCAACATTTACTATATTATAGCATCGCCTATCAGCCTAGCCTACTAACCTACATAGTAATATATTGCCCTACCCTACTAACCTACTGTCCTGGGCTACGAGCATGACAGTATAGTCTACTAGACTAGACTGCCTAGTCTACTCGCTTGCTTATGTGCATAGCATGCCATTGCCTACTGATCTAACTACTGGTCTAAATAACTAACAGTTTTAACATACTATATGACTGGCTAAACATCATAGTCCAATCTGGCCTACTGGTTTAACCTACTGAGATAACCTAATCGCATAGCCTGTTAGCATGCTGGATAGCCCAACACCCACTTACTAGACTAGCGTATTTGTCTAGCCTATTAGCCAATCTACAAGCTTACTGGCACAACCTTCTAGCTTAAGGCATAGCCGTCTACTGGCATATGCTACTACCTTGGTGTAGCCTACTGGTCTAGTGTATTGGGGTAACTTACTAGCATAGCCTTCTTGCATAAAGTCTTATCGAGCCTACTAGCCTGGTCTGGCCTGGCATCTTGACCTACAAACTAGCATATTCTAGTGGTCTAACACGCCTATCCTCTGCTAGCATAGCAGCCAGGTCTGAGCTACTGGCTTATCATACTAATAACATAGCATTTTTACCAACAACATCGCAGAATGTAGCAGATCAGGCATTTTTGTGTCTGATGTCTCTGATCATTTACCTGTTTTTCTTCTAGAATTAAAATCAGTTGCTGATCTTAAATCACAAAAAGTGAAATTATTAATTGCATGGATTTTATTAACTCCAACATAGATGTGTTTAAACTCAAAATTTTGGAACAGAATTGGGATGAAGATGCCTATAATGCACTTAATAACACGTGCACACACATCTTTGAAAAATGTTTTCTTTTAAACAAATAAAACGATTTAAGGGAAAGCCAAAAAAATCATGGCTTACAAATGGAATTCTAGCAGCATGTCATAAGAGACATAAGCTATATCTCCAATTTTTTAAGTGCCAAGCTAGCAACAACTAATATAAATACAAACAGGATTGAAATAAACTCAATCAAATAATCAGAAACACTAAAATAAATTCCATTTACAACAGGTTAGAGGAATTAGAATGTGACATAAATGGCAGGCCATAAGCTAGTGCTCATGGAGCAAAACAGGTCACATACCGGGCTTTAGGCTTCGTAATCGGACCAAACGTCTTGGACCATGTCATTAGTTTTAGATATGCCAGTGGTCGCATTGCATTCATCGACCTACGCGAAAACCTACCACCACTAATTGTTGCATTGTCAATGCATATGGGCCCAATTACCGAAAAAGCTAAAGAGAATCCAGCAATATTAGATTCCTTCTATGTGTAACTGAGCCCCGCCATTACAATCCCAGCTAGATGGCAACCGTTCGTGTGTGGAAATTTCAACTCCAAGCTGGGTAAACTCGGAATTGGGGACAAAAGTTCAGGACTTGGCTTATGAATGGGATCGTATGGAGAGGGCACACGCAACAGCAATGGAGATGCACTGGTGGTATTCCTTAGTTCCAATGGCCTATTTGCCACAAATACAGCTTTCAAACACCCATGCCGTCACCGGACCACATGGACCAGACACATTGCTGATCGCAAAGACCCAAAAGATTCTAAGGCTACAATAGCTTTCTTCAACCAAATAGACTTCATACTATGCAAGACAGAAGCAAAACCCCTGATTCACAATTTTCCTTCCAATGGAGGCACATGGTTCAATTCTGACCATACGCCAGTCATTACACGCCTTCAGATGAACGAGATCTGCACAATATATAAACGCCATAGCAGGCAAGAGGGTAGAGTCACCTGCAACATACCTAAGCTCATCAGCGACACTAACACTCAAATGTCCGCTCAGATCCAAACAAAGCTCTAACCAAAATACTGAAATCTATGGAATCATCAGCCACCAGCACCATAGGTGTTCTTAAAAATAACCAAGCTATGTATACTGACGGCCCTCTAGTAGTAAAACTGACAGCAGAGCAGAAAGCATTATGGCTGCGCATCTATCAAAGTGGCCAAAGTGAAGACCGCACCAAACTATGCCAGGAACGCAATAACATTCTGCGCCACATTAGCAAATGCTTAAAACATCTTGCTATTCAAAAAGCAGACTCCCTAGCAGATGAAATCACTGCCATGGATGACTGTCACAAAATGTTTCGGGCAGCCCGAGCCCTGAGAGTTTCTGACTACACACCACCACTCACTGTACACAACTCCGAAAGGACCAGGGAAAAACCAATGCAAATCGAGAATGGGTCAAGGAACAGTTCACTGACCATGATGAGCCCTTGCACACGTTCTTAGGAGACCCCAGGCCATTAGTAACACCAATTAAAACAGGAGAAGTTAAGAATGCACTTAAAGCTCTGAAAAATGGACATGCATCTGGAGCTGATGGCATGAGCAATGAACTATTCAAATATGCAAGTGACATTATCTCAAAACTGTTCACGCATCTAATCAATTCAGCTTGTATGCATCACCTTCCCATCGACGCCGTGGGCCAAGGCACCCTTATCGCGCTACCCAAGCCCAAAAAGCTAACTGCATCCCCTCTCCCCCACCACCACCCCAGCCAATCTGCGGCCCATTGTGCCCCTCAACGGCATATGGAAAATCCTATCCAATGTTACTCTATGCCGCATCCGAGACAAGATCGATGACTTCACCGGATCATGTCAAAGTGGCTTGAAACGTGGACGCAGCTGCGCAGACATTATATAGGCTCAACGCATGCTTGTGTCGGTAGTCATGCCCAAAGACTGGGGTTTTTACAAAATGGGCATTGACATGTCACGAGCTTTCGACACAATTAAATGCTCAAAGATCCTAGATGTACTATGGCAGGCCAGTTGCAATGAAGAAAAGCTCCGTCTAGTGAGGCTACTGCTTGGAGAAACCAGGCTGAGAGTACGAGTCATCAATCGGCTCACCGCAGGGAGATGGTCTATCTCCGGTGCTCGTCACCTATTAGCTTGCTGCTGCATTGAAATCCGTGTGCAAAACCGACCCCCTCCCCTCCCCCAGCCCCCCCCAACCCAGTGTCAATACTGGGCATGCCGCGAGAGATTGAATATGCCGACGATGTGGACTTCATAGATGAGGAAATGTAACCCATTGACGAACTTCTCCCAATAGCTGCGAGCAAACGAAAAATTGAGAAGCCCTTTATGAATTAATCTAAAACAGAGTTCACCCACATATACTTATCTACAAAGCATGAAACTAAAGAAAGTGAAGATCCAGTTCGTGGCGGCGAACCATGGAGGAAATGTAATATTCTGGGTTCACTGCTTTGCAGTACTGCTGACATTGCTGCACGCCGTGTCATGCGAACATAGATATCCAGTCCTTCTGGAAGCTATGGATTCCTTGATCAAAGATGACCCTGATAAAAAGGCTACGTTTACACAATGCAACCTGTGTATTGTATGTAGCTCGCCGGGTAGTGTCGGGCCGTTCCGGTGTATCATGTCGACTCGCCACGCTGCAAGTGCACGACGAGTGATGACGCTGGTTAGCGTCCGGTCTCGGGGTGACGGACCTTGTACGAGACTGACCTGCAGGAAACAAAAACCGGCTCCTAAGGCCGGTGGAACTCAATCATTCCGGTGGGGCCGTGCAACCATCGTCGCGAACATTAAACACAGTGGTCTCATCCCAAGAATTTGTGTCACCAGTATGCCTGTCCATAGTAATTTCGTGATCTATGGACTTACAAGATTTGATTTGGTGATCTAAAAATATAAGTCTATACAATCAGTTTACCTAAACAATTATAAATATGCTAGATTATACTACAGTACGAGCATACGAAAATACGAGACATAGAGACAGGTAGATGAATTTTTAAACATGGGGCTCCAAGAGGTACCACACAGACTCGTAGGTCTGCAGAGGTATCCCTGTAAGGGAGGCTCCCATACACGAGACTTAACTAATTAACTTAATATAAGTTATTATACCTCTATGCTGACAGGAAGAAGGTTATCTCGGACGAAACGTTATGTGCCTCATGCGGGCACTACTCATAGTGCTAGTTTGGGTGAGGAGTATTATCCTTGCATGGACCGTCGTCGCTGAATCCTTGCGAGAGGCAAGTGCCACGCGCGGGCCTCCGTCTTGGGAAGGTGTCGCCACTGCTTAAAGCGGGAGAAGAGTAGTAGGCAAAAATGGGCCCACTCTAATATTTCAACCAAAAATGCTTTAGAAAGAAAAGATCATACCTAGTGAGATTATGACTATAGCGCTGCATACTGTTTTATGTGAAGGCGGGACGGGCAATTCCCGATGGATTCCCTCGTCACCGTCTTATGTGATTCTTGGTATGCTGAATTAGTAGTTGCCGCTTTATTTATGTGGGCCTTCTGCTTTGCTTAATTAGCTGTTAGTTGTTTTCAAAACAAGAACTATTTTTGGCCGCAACTGGCTGGTATCTACCTAGCTATTAGACACGGCTGTCACTGAGAACAGATGCGCTAAGACATCAATAATGAAGACAGCGCTCATACATGTTATGTAGCAAGATCTCCGAACTGGATAAAAATCCGGACATCCCACCCCGTAACCACATCAAACGTTACAAGACATGGGTTACTTCTCACGAAAGCATTATTAGACAATTGTTCTATCGTTATGGCGGGGGTAAGAAAGACGAATACCCACCGTAAATGTCCTTCCCACAAGGGCATGACAGATCTAAATATAAGACCCAGACTTTCTTATGGAAATCGGTTGGGGTACGTACCTCGCACATCACCGGTCCTATGGAACTAACCGTTTAACCTGTCGTTAGGTTTATATACAAGTTGCCCTGTTTTGCACTGCGGTGCGGGAGGTTTGTTCAGTAATATAAATAATAATTAATATATGTTTTCGCAGTGCTTTCTTACATGGGCCAAAGTGCTAACTGCTAAGTATCCAAAGTGAAGGGAAATGTATGTGACACCACACCACGGCCATCACCGCTCGGAAACCCCAATAGTTTCCCAGAGTCGGATCAGCCCACGGTGCGGATAGGGACATCCAAACAATTAAGAAGCCACAAGGCTGAGTGGAGCATGAAGAGAGACAAAATCTTGGAGTTATGAGCCTTACCGGTTTACACTGCCGGAAGAGAAGAGTATATTACAGAGTATGCAATGAAGAAAGCGTCTCTAATCATTTTGACCATATCCTATTGAGCTGAATAGAAAAGGTTTAGTCGGTAGCATGCCGGGATAAACAGAGTTATAGCACGGACGACCTCAGTGAAAAAGTGTTAGAGGCGGGAGAAGGTGCTGCATATATAAGTGTTGCTGTATAGTGTTTCCTACGTGCACTGCAGTCCTATATTCTATAACTAAGCAAAACATATACACCTGTGCAAAAGTTAAGCACCACCCTATTTTTACGCACATGCGAGGGTATATTCATGTGCTATGAAGAAAGCAATAGCATAAACATTTATGTACCCATCCATCTTAGTGCAAGAGGTAATAATGCAACTAGAGGAATGCTGATTATGATGGTGGGGAAACACTGTATGTTTTTGTTTGAACTTGAAAACGTGGCCTGAATATGGTTACGTTGACACAACTGACAACTATTGCCCTACAGTTGACACACGTGGCTAGATTGTCATTAATGGTGTCTGAAAACGAAGTTTAACATCTGTGCACGAGTTTGAGACTGTCATTATTAATACCGGGTATATCCACCTTGTGCCTGGATGACGGCCTGGACACGACGTCTCATGCTGGTCACCAACCGACTGATACGCCATTGTGGTATTCGTTGCCATTCAAGATGGAGTGCGTCTGTTAATTCCTGTAGGTTCTGCACAGGAAGATCCCTCCTTCTCACCATGTTTCCCAGAATGTCCCAGATATGCTCAAGAGGGTTCATGTCAGGGCTCCTTGCTGGCCATGGTAGGGTTTCGATGGCATTCTGGCGGAGGTATTCATGCACAGCTCTAGCACGATGTTGTCGGGCGTTGTCATCCATGAATATAGGGTGGCTTCCAGGTGCATGATTTACAAAATGAGGGACCACAACTCTATCCAGTATGGAATCTTGATATCTTTGTCCATTTAGTGTTCCAGGTACAGTCAACAGATCCAGCTTACAATCAAATGAGATGCACCCCCATATCATAACGGAACCTCCACCAAATGGAACTTCTTCCATGATGTTACGTTGGTCGTACGCCGTGCGTCTGGACCTCCATATACGAGTTCGACCATCTGTGGCATGAAGCAGGAACCGACTTTCATCGGACCAGTGTACCCGTCTCCAGGATCTCATGTTCCAGTGTCTTCTTTCGTTGCACCACCTCAGACGCTCCTCTTTGTGGTGTGCAGTGAGGAGAGGACGTCTAACAGGTCTCCTAGCTTTCATGCCAGCAGCATACAGTCTCCTTTTGACGGTAGACATTGACACTCTATTGCACGTTTCCCATTGCTGGCTGAGCACTCTGCTGTTGGTGAATGGAGATCTCCTAACAAGGCGTACTAGGGCTCGATCATCACGGGCAGTAGTCTTCTTCGGTCTTCCAGATCTAGGCCTGTCCTTCACCTCGTTAGTTTGCCCATGTTTTGCAATCAAACGACTGATTACAGTATGGTTAATGTTCAGCTGTCTGCCAATCTCTCTGCATGACATACCAGTGGTATGCATGACTGTGATTTGCCATTTCACACAATCACTTAACCTTCGTCTTGCCATAGCGGTTCACAATCAAGAGCTAATTCTCTCTGTACAAATAAACCACGGTCATGAACACAAAATTCCTAATCTTGTCGCCTAAATCTGTATGTAATGTTCTACACCTCAAACTGGACTTTTACATAACTGAACACGTGTGCTGTTTCCCGCCATGCACGGACATCAAGCGGCGTGAAGTCATGCATGCATGTGCATTTCGTACTTGGAATTATGTCAGCTAACGCGGGGACAAAAAGTATGGCAGCCTGGTTGTACCATCATGTTTCTACGTTCTATTGTTTTTGCTGGTGCTTAACTTTTGCACAGGTGTATATGAACTGATGGCCACTGGCCATATATATACGCAATCTAACCAGAACAATCAAAACGGTATCAAATGATCAAAGTTATATATATATATATATATATATATATATATATATATATATATATATATATATATATATATATATATATATATATATATATATATATATATATTAGTACAAGTTAACGAACCTACTATAGTGCGGTTAGCAACACTTTGAGGAAAATGAGAATAACTATAAACAAATACAGAAATTATAACTAACGGTCCTAGGACCGTTGCAGTTCCTTTTAGTCACCGGGACCGTTCTTACGGATACAATATAATTAACGAAATACATATAGAGAAATAATTAAACTGTGAAGTATAGTTACTTGAATACTCGGTAGTCATTCTTAAGTTAGGCTACCGTGTTACTGAAATTGATACGTCATTCCGTAGTTGACGTGCGATGATGCATTCTCAGGAAGCTGAAAAGCTCCCACAGGTTGGTTCCTGCAAGCTGTTTTCCGCAAACAAGATTCCCGCAAGAATACTCATGGCGGCAATACATTGCTCAGTGCTGTAAGCCTAATAGGATGTCCAACGAGCAGTCAGCAAAAGATACGATAGTACTACTGTGGTGAAGAAAGTTCCCGTACACCGATGGCACGGATGGAAGTGTAAACAAAACCCGATCACAAGAGGGGGTTGTCAGAGGCAAACGAAGATACAAAACAAAGTGTCACGGTGCTGGGTACGTCAGCCAGCTCTGAAGACGCACCGGGCAGAGTTTACTTGCTGCGGTCGAAAGTTAGAAGAACCTACACGATATTAGTTCGGTGACGGTTGA
Organism: Chaetoderma sp. LZ-2023a; assembly: GCA_034401795.1. Classification (NCBI taxonomy): domain Eukaryota; kingdom Metazoa; phylum Mollusca; class Caudofoveata; order Chaetodermatida; family Chaetodermatidae; genus Chaetoderma; species Chaetoderma sp. LZ-2023a. Next base: position 14,861,046 of record CM067365.1, read on the forward strand.
AATACCACTTTTAGGTGTGGCCGGCAGATCCGGCGAGTGATCCATCAAAGAACATCCTGCCTCTACATCTGTAGACTTACATATTCAGGCCGTAAAGGCCTCACCGCAAATTTGTGTTCCGAAGTAGATATTGATATTCGTGAACAATAATCTTAAGTTCCAAATTACTCCCGTAGGTAAGGAGTTACAAAATTGTTTTAGTGCAGTGGATTGGACAACTGCCAGCTACGGGATAAAAACCCGACACATTGCGAAGTAAAATGCGTATTGTCTGTTACACTGATAGTAGCTGGTACAGATCCAACCTGTTCGGCCGAGGATGCTCTCGATCACTGGATCGCGTCTCCTTTTATACTCCTCGTGTCATCACAGGTGCAGGCTCCAAACAATCATCGTTCGAGCAACAGCCAATCAGCGCGTGGCTAATAATAGCGCAGCCGAATGTTCTAGAACATTCTAGAAGTTCTGCATCCACGTGGTTATGACGTCACGGCAATCAAGAAGGGTTTTCTGTGGATAACTCAGCCATTTCTCAGCCGATTTTGAAATGGTTTACAGATTTCAAAAGCCCGTTAAATTCTGGTCTTGAGTAATGCCAGATTTATTGGGAACAGGCAATCGCTAAGGATCACAGGGTACCATCTCTGTACACCAAAAGTGCCAGCCTATCTTGGTCGTAAAGTACGTGCGCTATCAAAAACAGCATCCTGGCGCGCGCATGCGCATCATGCGTTTTAACAAACTTAGTCGTTTTCGCAATGCCATCTCTGCCATAGGTCTATATACGCTTATGGCTCTATCCAGGGGGCTGTGTTCATGAAACGAATCCAGGATGGGGGGCGCGTACCCAGCTTAGCTGGTATGGCTGGTATCCGACCGGTCGATCCGAACTATAGTATTCTTGATATTGTATAACTGTAACAACTGGGCATCTCCAAAGACAGCTCTAGACAAACTCGATGCCTGGTACAGCAAACACCTACACACCATCACTGGACACTGATGGTCAGACAGCATAATTTTCAGCGATGTGCTATACAAGCTGTGTAATACGTCGCCGCTGTCTGTAAAAGTCACCCAGCAAAGATGGTCCATGTTTGGCCATGTGCTAAGGATGCCAGAAGAGACACCAGCACAGAGAGCCATGGAATTCGCTCTACTCGGAGCCAGCAAATACAAAGGCAGGAGAGGAGGTCATTGCATACTTCTGCTAAGCGTGCTTCAAGATGACCTCAAGAGAGCAGGACTCGGTACACTCAAGTCAAGAATGGACCCGAGGAAGCTAAGGAGTTCGGCCGAGGACAAGACACAGTGGGAAAAAGCGAAGAAGGACTGATTGCAGCTGTAGGATGTTTCTACTAATACAGCCGCAGAATACAGTAATCATCAACATCATAAATGTCACATGGAAAGTAATCAAGCTAATTCTAAATAAAAATAGGCAAAGCACGAAAAACACACAATTTATTTACAATGATAAATTAATAACAAATAGAAAGGAGATTACCTGAATGATAGTTATCTCTCCTCTCTATTCGTAAGCCCTTGTGATTATCGGGAAATTATGCAAGTAATGAATAATTTTAAGTTTGGAAAAAGTGCTGGTATTGATATATTTAAATGACGACTTTTCAAACCATGCTCTGCAGGAATTGTATTACTATTAAGCCATATTTACAATCTCGCTCTTACACGGGGAATATGTCCATCAATACTGAAAATCGCACGTGTCACTCCTCTGTATAAAACCAAAGACGCATCACTGTTTAGCAATTGCAGGCCTGCATCAATATTACCCTTATTTTCCAAATTACTAGAAAGACTTATTTATAACAGTTTAATGAAATATTTAGATAAGTACAAAATTCTATATTCAAGACAATATATATTCAGAAAGAAACACTAGATATATTAGAAAAGATTAATGAATCATTAGAAAATAAACAACACGTCATTGACATTTTCTTGGATCTTTCAAAAGCATTTGATACGATTGACCATCAAATCCTTATGAAGAAATTGTACTATTATGGGATCAGGGGAGTGGCACTTGACTGGTTTAGGTCATACCTGTCTGACAGTACACAATATGTTCAATACAATGGACACCTATCTGATCTAGCACATGTCGTTTGTGGTGTTCCATAAGGATTAATTCCTGGCCCCTTACGCTTTCTTATTTATATAAATGATTTGCCTAAACAATGAAACCATATCTCTCTCGAACTCTTCGCAGATGATACTAATGCCCTTAGTTTTCACAAAGCCATAAATACACTATATGACAGAGTAAATGAGGAAATAGGCATAATTATAGAGTGGTTTGCGGCCAATAAATGCTCATTAAATGTTGGCAAACATCACATATATTATTCACATACAAAAATAAATTAGACAGAAGTAAAATACCAAAACGCCTGATCATCAACAAAGAAATGTCGCAAACAAACTCGGCTAAATTTCTAGGTGCTTTTTTGGACGTTGACTTATCCTGGAGCTGCCACATAGATTACATTAGCAGAAAAGTCACAAAAAACCTAGGTGTGCTACGACGACTAAAACCATTAATCCCAAATAAAACACTTAGGATTCTGTACACAACACTCATTCTCCACACATAAGATATCGCACAAATACACACAAAACAAAACTCAGCAAGTTGGCTGGATTACAAAAGAGAAGCATCAAATTATTTACAGACAAAAAAGTACACCAAAATATCTTTGAAAAAGCGAATTTATTAAAGCTGACAGGTATTGGCAGAATGTAGCTCTATACCATGGTATATGACTTCCATCACAATATCTTACCCAGCTCATTATCACCGATTTTCATAAAAACCGAAAACATCCACAAATACAACACATGCACAAAACAAAATCTACACACATAATTTGCAAGAACACGCTATGGCAACAGGAAAATATCTGTCATAGCATCCAAGCTTCGGAATGAACTAGAGACCAATTTTAGGACACAACTACTGCTGCAAAGGTTATATAAAAATCATTAAAACGACACATTGTTAGTAATTATTAAACTCAGCGACCATAATCTCTCTCTCTCTCTCTCTCTCTCTCTCTCTCTCTCTCTCTCTCTCTCTCTCTCTCGCTCTCTCTCTCTCTCTCTCTCTCTCTCTCTCTTTCTCTTTCTCTCTCTCTCTCTCTCTCTCTCTCTCTCTCTCTCTTCTCTCTCTCTATCTCACCACTCTATGGAGCACAGACAATTAACCGCTATCTAGACAGAGTCGCTTAAAATAAATAAGCTGCTAACTGATGTCTCGTTTGGAGGCAGACGATGGGGGTTTTAATACATGTGGTCAAGAGACTTAATGAACCACCATATTATTAGTCCAAAGAGCAGGTGGTTGCTCCAGCAGCTATATATGTATTCTGATATCTAATATGATGTATAATAAGCTGGTATAGGCTATGGGATTATATAAGCATAGCCCTAAGCCCAGAACTTAGGCATGGTGCCGTTATTAAGTGACCCACGAATGATTTGCCAAAGTAACCACTATAATGTTGAAGCCTACTTTTAATAATTTCCTACATCTAATACTGATATTGAAAACAATATCGTTGAAGTTGTTACTGTCCAGACAGCACAGCTGATAACAACAATCATTTTCAGAATGAACAATTAATAATAATCGCAAGCTCTGAACCTGTGAAAAGGTTTGTTTCTCACATTTATTCAACGATTTATTAATATTTGGTAATTCCCAGCATCAAGCCCTTCCACCCAATGTAAATAGTGGATTGTAAAATGCGGTTTTATAGATAAATCCTTTCACGTACGCATGCGCGCTCGCGAACTCGCAAACTCGCACGCACGCACATGTTAGCCTGTAAACGTCAACAGGAAACCTGTATAATTGTCAGCTTTTTCACTATATTATATGAATTATGTGTGGTCACAAGGTCAATCAGGTTGCGAGGATCGGTCACAAGAACATGGAACTTAGAGGAAGAGTTAGGGAGTAAGCGTCTTAGCTTAATATTTGATTTATATACTCAATACCAGAGTTGAATTCTGTGATTGTTAAAAGTTAAGTTTACCATCTTTCACGTGAAACTTATTTATCTAGTATATCTTTAACAAGTAAGTCTGACCAAGTAAAAGTTGGATATCGTTTAGAGAAATCTTCTGTGTTATCAAGTAATTATTGCGTGATTGTGAATCAGTAGGAGAACTATCCACCCCGTTATCAACTATCACGCCTGTCATTAGAACTGACTTGAGATCTGTGAAACACATAACTTTCTGCAAACCAAGTTAATCCGGCAGTCCATAGTAGTCTGTCCAGCTATCCAGTTCCTGTCATACATTAACTGGGTCACAACTGTGGCTTCCCTTGTGGTCTACCACCTGTCAGTCCAGCCTACCTAAGCGTGATAAATGGTCGGAACCACCCGACCAACAAACTCTATTTTGCTAGTTTGACCTAGTCTACTGGCCTAGCGTATTAGCCAGGTCTAATACACTAGCCTGGCTTAGTCCACATGACAACTGATTTAGCATAGAAGCCTGACCTAGCCTATCATATTATCCAGCCCCGCCACGCGCCGTTCCACACCTGCCCGCAATGTGCATGCGTATGCGTTCATGTGTGCACGCGAGTTGTCATACTTCGGGTGGGTGGGTACTTGTGTGGGCGGGTTTGTGTTGGATGTATAATTAAGTACTTGGGCGATATAGGTATGTATTACAGCTTTGGGTTGGTGTGTGACCGGTTCAATCTTTGTGTTGGGTGGGTGTATGGATAGATGTATACTAGGACAATATTTGCATCATCAGTGGATATATGTACCCTGTTCATATGTCGATAGGTTTCGCAAAGGTTTACTCATGCTGTTAGCTATGTGTGTATGACTAGGTAGTTATGGTGTATGTGAGGGTTAACGTTTGGGGTATGGCATGCGTCTCTGTATGTGCGTGGTGAGGGTGAGGGGTTGTTGGGGTAATGCTAGCTATGGGACTAATGACAGCCCTTAAGGTAGGAGTAGCTATTGGGCCGTGTTAGATTTGCTCACAGGGATATGGTAGCTTTTGTGTTATGGGTAGGGGTATGGTTAGGTGTATCTACCATACCCTATCCACGCAGCCAATACCCATACCAATATAGCTACCCTAACCAAGACTACATACGTGTCTATCAATACTGCATAGACAGCGTGGAGTATGACACCTTTTACGTATATAATCACCAATATTCTCAAATTGTTAATACCAGGCCCATCCTTTTCATCTAAAGATGAATCATAACCAGGATTCGCTGGGAAACACGAATCCGTTAACCAAATTATCATCCGACTAGGAATGACTGAGATATCATTAAATTAAAATATAGTCAAAATTACGTTGTAAATACATTTAGGCCCGTATCGCGCATGCTCCAGCAACCGGCCATGGTGAAGGTTGGTTGACGTCACTTACACATGTTTATCGCCCGATATGGATGTGTGTTGATTGGTGGAGAAAGGCCTTGGTGACTTCTGATTGGTCACCATAAAGTATAACAGGACCTGTATCGGCTACGATTCTTCATACCCGTGCAAAGTCTTACAAGCTACCTCGTCATGGTGCATGGGCAGAAGCCGTGCAGGACTCCGTGTAGATTCTGTAGACCATGTGTCAAGTTATCGTGGCGTCGGAGTAGCGTGATGTTTCCGGTGAGCCAACAGCTTGGCGCACAGTCTTGGTAAAGTCTCACACTCTATATCATCGTCTCTCCGGAGAGCATGGCCAGTCTACAGCAGCGACTCTACTAGTGACACAACTGCTACGCAGTCTGGGTGCTGAATGGTGAGCGGTGTTCTGCAGATGTCTGCCATGTGGACATGTAGTGTCCAGGCGTATAGCGACTGTACCAGCAGTCAATAACCTCTGGGTCAACTACAGTGGCGGCTAACAGTGTGACGTGAAGCCCAGAGCTTCCCTGACAACACGTGTCACCATTGGAAGAGAATGCATACTAAAGTGAACCCAGTCAGTGCATGCAATTTCTTTAAATTACGTCATTCTCGTCGTTCTTGGTACCTATCAGGACCGGAATGAGACGAGGTTTCCAAAACTATTTACCGGTTTTTTTAATCGAACCAGAAATGGCCGAGTTATCCTTAATTATTCCATTGAAATTATTTTCAAAATATTACCGAGAAGTCGTAATCGCATGTATTTACTAAATGAATGGAGACAATGTCTATCACGTGATAGTGTCCTCACCATTCCTAGCTGCACGCTGATTGGCTACAGATCGCCCGCTGATTGGTTGGGCGTCCTGTCTCTGACGTCACGAGTAATATAAAAGGAGTGAAAAATCAAGAATCGGGACCGCACTTCGGCGAGAGAGAGCAAGTGGTAGGTTGTGTGACCAGAGCAGTGCTAGACATGGGAAACAGCTTACTGACTGTGATACCCTACACCGCAGCAGTGCCTTTCGGAATTCAGTTCTCATTCTCTGGTCAGCAATCGAACATCCGCATCAAAGTATTTGTAAGCCCTCGGACGGCCATCCGGGGGTAACTAATTGAATAGAAGACTCCCTCACCACCAACACCTAAAGGAGCGTTCCTGCAGATGGGCCCATATGTAATCTCTTCAGTGTGTAGAACAAGTGGTGACTCTTGGTGGACAACTCATCAGATCTGCCGAACCACGCAGAAAAGTGGTATTCAAACTTCTGCGCAGCATGGTGTGTGTTTAATTAACTTTCAGGCCACAATCTCGTGGGACTCTGCCTGGTACACCGCAAGAGCTATGCGATGTATCGTGTACGGTGTACCCAGTAATGTGCATGTATTGTTTAATTATAAATTACAACTTCATGTTACGGGCAACTTTCAAACTTCGGTTACCGGACGGACACTTTTTAACCTTCCGCTTAATTATTGTATTACCTATTACCAACATAGGTTTGTGTTGAGATCCTCAGGGTATGAGGAAGAACATGTATAATTTTAAAAGACACGTTCTGACAGTTCTGCTAATTCGAATCACGATACTCCCTGTCATGGCAACCCTTCTATGACGTCTTAATAAACGTCATCAAATGGTGTCACACTGACTACTACGTCCGCTCCTTTTACGTCATTTGAAATCAGTTAGCCAAAATTGTATGACTTACCTGTACAGGTATCTACAAGTGCCGCCATTGCAACATCCAGTTTGCCCAACGCATAGGGCTAAGTAGACATATTCGAATCATACACATTTGATCAGAATTGCTCTTAATGGACAACTAAATCCAATTTCATTTTCTCTGATGAGTATAACCAAACAAAGTACGAAACGCCATAAATCTGAATCGCTCCACTTAAGGTTATTCTATAACAATAGAAACCTATGTCCACCAAATGCGAATTATACAACCAAAACTCGAAATATTGGGAATCCTCAAGCCACACGAATGTTGTCTCAGTCAGATTGACAACTAATCAACACTGAGAAAAATTCCCGGTTACATTTGTAGTTTTTGACGGTTACACTAGCCCTCAGAAACAACAATCAAAACTTTAATGGTTTCATCAAAAGGTATCTAACGGTTACACTAATCCAACAATCTAAAAATCTGGTTACACAAAAAATATTTTCCTCATTCCGGTTACTCCCAAGAAGCAACTGTAACCGGGACCGAGAGTATAAAAGCAAGTGCAGAACAGAGCACTGACATTCAGATTTGGATCCAACTGATCCAGCATAAGAAAACCATAGGAAGAGTTCCTGACCAGTTGAACTATGTATTAAGCAAAGAACTCTAAACAAAGCACTACTTTTGAAACTTGTAGTTCCTTAAGACACACTAAATAATCTTAGAAAATAAAATTAAAATTCTTACCGACTTACTGTATTTCACTATCTACTAGGGATATTCGATTATGGAAAAATAATCAATTATGATGTCTGCGAAAAAATTGATTTAATTCGATTATTTAGTCTTGGAATAGACAAGTATCAAATGTGGCGACGAACAATTTAAAAAAATACACTCTGTTGAATATTTTGAAACTAATTTAACTTGGCGCTGTTATAACACCCAGTCAAATTATTTTCAAAATATTCAACAACTTACCTGTATAGTTACCTTGGAATTTGGGTTAAAGAGTTTGGAATTGATTCGAACACGAATAAAAAGGTGGGATGAGGTTATCTTGAAATGTGCAGGGAAAAGCCAGAAATGGATCCTTCCATTATGCTTGATTAAAATAAATAATCGATTTCTGTTCAATTGAATCGATTTTCCTGATTTGTTGATTATTTTATCATGCACTGGATTATATATTCGTCAAGAAAAATAAATAGATTTACTGTTTTCATCGTCTGTATGTGATATGTATAGTTTACAGACAATGAAAACAGTAAATTACATACACACGCCGATATATGTGGGCATGTATACAATGCGGCCTGTTATTGCGAATCCGCACGGATGGCTTTCGCCATCCACATATCCGTCTCGTTTTCTGAAACGAGAAGAAAAATAATCAGAAAAATATCAAATAATAATAAGTGATAAAGTCAATCAGGCAGCCCCAGCAATAGCTGGGACGGCATGATTTTGATAAAAGACAATATTCATTGCAGTATGCTGTGTACCTACACCGCATACGGTGTGTTTACAGCATATGGATCCGCAATGATTATTTAGATGAGACACAGCTATGCGATAATTAGCAAAGCTGTGGAGGATGACCTTAGTCAGCCTAGGGACGGGGTTTCAATTTTAAAAACCCATTAATAATAAGAAGAAAAGTATTTTTAGCTGCATCCATGACAATAATTACCACAGGTGTTTGCCGAAAAGCTCCCCCCACCGAGTCTGGGTACCACGATACCGCGATCCATGTATGCTGGTCGTGGTGCGTGGTTACGAACTGCAGAAATGTTGCTGGTAGTGTTCTCCAAACTTGTGTCCGATGATGTTGCGGATAAATTTGCAAATGTTCGATTTAGCATATGCGGTGTCGATGTACGGCTAATGGTGGCAGCTGTGGTGATGCTGGGTGTCCGGATTGTCTCAGTTGAGGTGGATGCTGTTATCATGGTGTTGGTCGCGGTGCGCGATGGTGTTGCTGCTGCTGTGGTGAGTTTCCTGATCTTGGTGGCCTGTATGAGTCTGCTTGCAGAGATATGTGGTACTGCTCCGATGTCTGGTCGGTGCACGATGCGGTGTTTCCCCGTGTACACATTATCTGGTGTGGTGGCTTTGCGGATTGCATGATTAGCTGATGCGGTGTGGTGAGTCCTGGATGCGGTGCTGGTGACGTTGGTTGCGGTGGTGCTGGTGCTGCACGATGGTGTGGTCGTGATGCGAACTTCCTTGGCTGCTTCCTTGTCAATCGTCAAGTCTGGTGATGATGCGGAACTATCGGATATGTCGGGTAATGTTACTGATAGCCTAGGTAATGCATGGTTAACGCGACTGATGTGGATGTGACTGTTGCAGATGCTGCTGGTGTCGAAACTGAGGGTGCTGTCGGTGTGGTGGTTGCTGTGGTGGTGGTTGCTCCTGAAGTGGATGCTGGTGTGGATGTGGAAGCTGTTTTTTAATGCGGTGATTCAGGTTGCCACCTCTTTGTTCTTTCGCTTTTGGCCATTTTCCCGGTTGGAATTACTTGCACAGGTTGACGTGCTTCCAATCACGGACTGACGATATCAATTGTCTCGTCCTGCTCTCCGGGGTTAGGCATAACTATCAACATGTGGTGTTTTGGGGATGAGGCATGCGTGATTCCGTAACAAGTGGCTGAATACAGGTATTTACAGTCTGAACAATATGCCCGCTGGAGTAAATGATCTCGGTTTACATGTAATTTTAACTTTTCTTCATAATAAACCTTTCCTAATGGCCAATAATGTAATAAGAATAAATATAATAATAATACAGCAGAATTTAGTTTGCGACACGAAAGTGGGCTAGTGTCCGATCTTCCCTAGTGTCAGTTTGGAGTGAAGATGAAGTTTCAGTGCGCGCACTCCTCCGTTTATAGGTTTTCGTGACATCACCGGAAGGTGGATGACCACGTCCGTAAACTTAAGGTGACTCGGTCATCTCCATAAATGGATTATGTGCGCTTTATTTTCCTAGAGTCTGATTATATATTCCCTTCGTGGGAAGAAGGTAAATATAAATATAAAAAGGAAGGAAGACCGCCTTCACTTCCATTCCACGGAAAATCGGGTCTCCGATTAACGTTAAAATCAGGAACTACTTATTCCTGTAGATGCTCACCTTTTAATTAGAGTGAAGCGGTTTCCAAGTTAGATATATATTTATAAACTTGCCTGTTCAGATTTCAGGCTGGAACTCCCGATGGAGTGGGAAAGCATGATTACATCAGCGGTCTATGACTCCGACTCATCACCTCTCGCCTCCTCCATCATGTGAGTGGTAGCCATGTGGGAGGGTGGTTCTCATGTTTATAGTCTTTGATCTCTCTCTCTCTCTCTCTCTCTCTCTCTCTCTCTCTCTCTCTCTCTCTCTCTCTCTCTCTCTCTCTCTCTCTCTCTCTCTCTCTCTCTCTCTCTCGTGTAATATTCCTGCTCGTGTTGATTGTTGAGTGGAATCTGTAGATAAGTGAATTTTTAAAGTTTTGATGCTGTCTTGCCAGCCCACGCGCTAATGATTTGTAGATAGAGGCGATGACAACTCACTGAATGAATTGCATCTCCTCTATCTGTATTACGATGTTTATAGTACCAGCCATCGGAACGTCGGCTCCGGTGGCTGTTTGCAAAAATATGTTTGAGGATTTAAGGCGTGGTCTCTGATGAAGTGGGATGCTCTTATAGAGGCGCTCGTTAAAAACGGTGATGGAAGCTCCAGTGTCTACTGTGACACTGGTAGAAATTCCACCGAACAAGCAAGCACACTTATAGATGACTTTGCGGTGTGCTTGCGGGAGGGTCTCCAAGATTGCGGTGTGTGGTGTCTTCTTTGCAGTGGTGGGGTCTTGTATGTAGACGGCTTGCTTTTCTATTGCTTCCGTGAGTGTGGTGGTTGGCTGAGTGAGGAATGGACCAGTTCGTCGTCATTGCTGCTGGTTTTGCTTTGGTGACGATAAAACTGGGGGTAGCAGTGGTGCTATTTCTGATGCTGGTGGGGTGTACTGCGTGTTTGTGTAGACAGCAGGTTGGATGCGACTGGAATGGTGTGGAGCCACCTGAGCCAGCCATTTAGGACAACACATCATGGGATGTTTTGGTGATGCGCAAAAGAAACAGCGTCGTTGCCCTTGTTTGTTCTGTCTTTTATGGTGATTTCTTTTGCGGATCCATGATACGGAGTGCTGCGTTCCATCTATATCACTACTACTGCTGCTAGGTGCGGGAAATGATGTAGAGGGTATGTGTGTATTGCATACCACCAGATTGCACCCTGTGTTAATTACCTTGGTGGTGGGTCGTGGTGCTTCAGTGGAGGTGGTACAACAAACCACTGCCATTTTACATAGGAAAGAAGGTTTAGTAGATGCGGTCACAACTTTTTGCCGAGGGTGGTAATGTCGGAGCTGCGGATGCGGTGTGCACCGTATGCTCTGACTTGTGTGAAGCCAGTTTTCGTGTAATGTCTTGCTTTTTTTAGGTAGCGTTTGTGGTTGCCGTTGGTGTATCCACCTGGCGTTGTTGTTGATGGACCAAAGTTGAGCTGGGTTGCAGGAGTTAGCACTGAAGTGCCTCGCTAATCAATGCCCATTCTTGTTTAATGGTTGCTCTGGCTGCGGTGTTCGACGATCAGTTGCCAGTGTAGTGGAAGAGGGGTGGTGCGGATATCGCTCCTTCCATTGGCCTATCTGACCACATCCAAAACACATATTGGGTGGCTAGGTGTGCGATGCATTGCTGCTTGGTGGAGGTCATGTAGTCTGTTGTGTTCCCACTATCCACCCTTTGGCCATCCCAGTGTGTTTCCTGTCCGCGCCACGCCGGATGAACGCCCAGGACTTGACACAGGATGCAGCCTAGGCTAGGTGCATTTCCGTATATGCATGAGATAACGACCCGTCCAAGTTAGGGGAACATAATCCGGGACAGAGTCAAGGCGCACCCTCCCAACTTCCATCCCGAGTGGACATAGTACTAGATGCCAATTAAGTGGTCGTCTTAGCTAAGGCCACAGCCCGGCTGGACCGTATAACGGAAGTGATGCCTGCATTTTGGCAAGAGGCCGTAGCCCCACATAGATCATACTAGCCAGGTCAATCATCCTCCGCATACTTGGGATCACAGACCACTCCGCCCGTTCAGCAAGTAACAGGCTACACCGTCTCACGCACATACCCTCCTGCTTCCCAAAGAACCACTTTTCATGACCTCTGATCACAGGACACATGACTCGCAATATCAACGCCTGCCATGGCCTGACTGTACATTGAGCCATCTTGACCACTCATAACCAGAAACAGGTCGATGAACTGACATAGGCAAGACGACTGGCCAGTGACCCAGTCGATAGTGATCACCATCTGAGCTCATGCTCGGGGACAACCGACGGCATGATCCGTATCTATCTGCAAACAGAATACGAACTTTGACAGTTTTCCCCGGCCTCGTCTGCAGGTCATCACTGGCAAACACAGCGAACTTCTAGTCTGCTAGAGATGTCCTGGGTGTGGACTATCATCCACGCACGACACATGTCCACTTACCATTACCAAGTTCAGCAGCCTGAACAATGCGTCGACTAGATGGTACCACAGTAGGATGTAAATTCATCCTTTGTTGGACATGGAGGCTTTCAGTATCTCTTCTGCACTATAGGTACGATTTTGCGTGGCCCCAAACCCTTGCGGGCCCACTGCCGCATGTTGCAGTAACCCTTTGAAGACCCTATCCTTCTCTGGTTACTGCCGTACTGAGTGTGGTGACTAGATTTTTTAGCTCGGAGATCCGCTTAGTGATCTCCTCTAATCTGTCATGTGTAGCTTGCCTATTGCAGTCGTTGCGCTGGTTTCCGCGTCCTGGGGCGTTGTTGTGGCCTCTGCAATGGGACTGGCCATGCCCTCTTCCTCTAGGCGTGTGATTTTGACTGGGGGAATGTCACTGATGCCGTACAGTGTTGGTGTCGGTTGTTGTTGCTGTTTTGTGTGCTGTCTGTGGCAATCAGAAATTTGGCATCATTCAGCTCATTGATAGGGTGTAGCTGGCGGTGATTGTTCTTCTCTCTCTCGAGGAGGTTCTCTATCCACACTGCTGTTGTGGTGAGAGTTTGTAGATTTCCATGCTCCATAAGGAATAGTTTTTCCTTAATGGCCAGTTCTCCTTTTAAAGCATCAATGTGTCGAGGTGAAGATGCGTCACTCCATCATGATTGGTGCTGGGGTACGCTCTTGTGACGAGTCGTTGGATGTGGCTGGCTAGTCCTGGGAGCGTTTCTTCCACACATCTCCTCAGGTTCTTTAGCTGAAGCTGGCTGGTCTCTCCTAGGGCCGTGTCCCCGAATCTCTCGGACAAGGCACTATTCAATTCCGTGTATGTTACTGTGAGGTCTGACCCCATATCTGCCAGTACCTGCAGGCCTTTCCCTGACAGTTTAGCGGGCAGATACTCTCCCATTTGTTGATCCGTCCATCTGTTTGTGCGGCTTATGATCTCGAACTGGCACTTGTAATTGGCCCAGTCAACCTCTCCACTGAATTCAGGTTGGAGGAATACTCGGCCAGTGCCAAGGTACGGAACTATGGGCGCAAATCCAGGTGGGGGTGTGGGAGATAGTGAAGTGAATGCTGATGTCGGTCTGTATATGTGGGTGCGGGCTCTCGTATCCTGGTGTCCATGCATCCGAGGTGAAGACTCTCGTCTATACTGCTCTGTGTAGTATGTGGATAATGATGACTCTGCTGGCTTCCTAATAGGTATAAGACGATGAATTAGTAGCGGTGTGTCATGCATCTGTCATAGCGGATCCGCTGGTCGCTGTGTGGGTCTTCTTCTATACGGTGGTGGTCCAGGAGAGTGACGAGGGCGATGGGTGTAATTTAGCTCATCGCCGGTCACTACTCGAGCCGCCTTCCGTCGTAGTACTCGACCTCCATGTCGGGGGAAGTACTCATTGTAGTAGAAGGGAGACTGGAGCATGCGGGTGTTGAGTGTGGGCATGGGTTCACTTCTCATTCGAGCCCCACATCGGGCACCACTTGTAGCCTCCGGGCATGCACGCTGGTCCGCTGTATACTCTCGTTCCGCGGCACCACAAGTATGTGGTACATTGGGGTGAGGCTGTTGGTTAGCTGCGGATCTCAGGGTTATGGATCTGGTGTTGCACATTGCCGGACTATACAAAGACCGACATCTAGAGCTGGTGGAACGTTCATGTTCCATGGGGACTGTGCGCTCATTGCCACAGAAGTTGAACCTCATGGTCTCATCCTCGCTGTTGGTGTCACCGGTGTGACGGTCCCCTCGCTGCATTTAGGGTGGAGACATAAGTAAATACATACAATAATTAAATGCAGCAGACAATCAATGGTACTCATTTGCTGCTAAAAGAGAGAAGTGAACTACATGGGGTTAAGTTGATGACTCGTCATCATAGTCCTCGCCAGAGGTATCTCATAGATCATAATCCGTGAGGCATCCCCACAAGGGAGGGTACTTAGCAAGTTTACTATAAACTAAATTAACCCCTAACACAAGCATTATTTGTTGCGAGAGGAAAGTGCCTCACGCGGGCCTCCGTCACTGCAAAATGCCTACAATGCCGAAGTGGAGGGAGAGAGATGGTAAAAAGGGCCACTCTCTTGTTCAAACGATCCTATGTAAAAGAGTCAACATAGTGAAATTATAGGTTTAATGTGATGCACACTGTATTACGTGAAGATGAGGTGGATGATTTCCACAGAATTCAACGTCATCTTATATAAGTTCAAAGATGCTGAATTAGTTGTTGCCGCTTTATTTATGCTGTCCTTCTGCTAGATCCTATTCTAACATTTAGTTTTTGGGTCCAGATCGAGGTTATGCCCTAAATGGCAGTGTATTCTAACTATCTTTAACATATAAGCCCGACAGGCGAGAGTGCTCGGTGACCATATGGTCACCCTTACAGTGCATCCCCCTCGGTTAGACAGCGTGCGGAAATACCATGAGGTGAAAGCTCCAGAATCATTTAGCAATCCCGTCACCATCGCATCTCGCCCACATATAATAGCATAGGGACAGGTCACATTACATAAGCATTGAAAAGCACATACAAGTTTAGAGTTGGGACAAAGATGCAGCTATCAAACTATAGTGACCTTCCGGTGAGGGCGTGGTGGGTTCTAAGTCTGCACCCAGTCACTTGTAGAGTTAGATGGAGAGCTGAGTCCTGTCCGTCATGGCTGAGTCGGGGCCAGATCATGTGAGATCCGCACCCGGGGGAACTAACATTTTACTTGATGTTAGGGTTATGTAAGTTCGCCCAGAGATGCACTGCAGGCCAGTAACCATAATATTTT
Organism: Chaetoderma sp. LZ-2023a; assembly: GCA_034401795.1. Classification (NCBI taxonomy): domain Eukaryota; kingdom Metazoa; phylum Mollusca; class Caudofoveata; order Chaetodermatida; family Chaetodermatidae; genus Chaetoderma; species Chaetoderma sp. LZ-2023a. Next base: position 14,876,489 of record CM067365.1, read on the forward strand.
CGCAGTGCTTCCTACTTTGGCGTGGTTTTCTAACTAACTAGTATCCGAAGATACGGGGGGGGGGGGGGGGGGGGTGGTCATCCACATTTTGTTTCTAACCGCTCTGAAACCCCAATGGTTTCAGAGTCAGCTCTAAACAACGCGATGGAGGGAGGTCCACACAATTAATAAACCTGGAGGCTGGAGGAGCGTAGACAGAAACAATCACTTTAACATTCGTAAGAACAGGAGGCCTTAAGGTATATGGCCAATTTATACAATCTAACCAGTGTGCGGTGTTACATATCCGGAAAAGAGACTTACACAAAATGTCTTATTCCGAAAGCCAAACTAAGATTGTTTATATCCGACATCACATCGGGAAACCGATATTATAACAATCAGCGATCTTTACAAGTAAAATATAATAAAATAAATCAGCAAATAAATTAATAGTGTAGCGTATTCACAAGATAAAGTAATGGTCTGACCCATAGCTTTCTACATCTAAAAATCATGGGCATTGTATCCAGCTGTTGCACGGTGCATTGGATACATGTTTAAAACTGACAGCACCTAGCGCTCGCATTACCACCAGACACGTCATTTATACAGCAAATGTCAAGCATGCCATCAACCCTTTTATTGTTAAGCCGGCCAAAACCAGCTTCTGTAGTCTCTTTTAGGAATGTCCATTTGCAGACCCATGGAAGGTCTCTACTGAGAATTGACCACTGAAATTATCAGCTCGATGACGGAGTAAGTCAGCCCAGTGGTAAACACAAACTGACGTTTTCAAAGAGAAAATAGAAATTTACTTTAATAAATTCGAGTATTAAAGGGTTAATGTGAGCTAAATACAACTTAAGTATTTGTCAGTCCAGTCTTCAGGAATGGGTCACAAGGGCAAACAACTTATAGTGTATGTGATAATGAATTAATAATGGCAGATGACGGTTCGTGTCATTCACCAGTTTTATTGTCGTATTCATCGTCGTCGTCGTCGTCATCATTATTATAATTCCCAGTATTATCATCATTAATCTATCAAAAGAAGTCAGGAATGTAGTGTATTGTACAGGATCAAACATAGGATAAACATAATACTATGCAATAAATCGCTATGTTTTATATTAACTCATTTCATTCTAAATTAGATACGCAGCCTGCTGAATACTTTACTGGCAATCTGGTGTAGTAGACTGTTCAAGCAAATGGTTCCCCGAGATTAGGTACCAATTGTGTCTACATTCAGTCGAGGCTGTCAACAAAGTAGCCAGCAGACACCCGGCAACCTGAACAAATAGATTTCATCTAAATAGAATGGAATGCGTCAACAATGCAAATGGCAACAGGTGTGTCCTCATAAATATGCAGTGCTAATATGATTGAGATGTGTTGATTTCGTATAACCTATACAGTCACGATGTACTGCGCTCATAATCTTAACATTAATAATGCTTTAAATTTTTTAAATAATTATATTATATGATCAGTGGAAACTTAATTTCTCCTAGCTTGAAAGTCATGAAGTATGCCACTTAACAGAGAAATCAGATCACAATGAACACTACTCTTCCGACTGTGTGCCCAAGTGTTTAGATTATTGTTCGTACACAACTCTGTTGTATCTTGCCTGCGCTCTGTCAGAACAGGTCTTGGTTCATGACGCGGTAGTGTTCGTCGCGTGGATGATTCAGCAGCTACACTACACTGAGGGTGTTTTGTACTCATGTAGTACTCGTGGTATTGTTTTAAACCTAGTAAATCTAATTAGATGTGAGAGACCTAGTCTGTTTAAGTGCACCCCATCATTCACAAAGAGCTTGGTGTCAATTGATTGGATATGTTCATGTGAAATTATATGCGTACCTAACGTATGTGTAAATCCGGAACAGGAATCTGACTAGGATCCACATGAGCAGACACTGACGGTGACCATTCTGGCAGTGGAATCAGGAACGGATCCACCACAGGAGATTGCAGGGGGAACATTGGTGAGCACTGGTTATTCACCCGCTTAACTACTGGGGGGACTCTCAGTGGGTGACCTATTCCGTTTCCGATTTGATTGTGGGATGACTGGTAAGGTCAAGGCTGACCTTGCAGTCGGTGTGACTGGTAGGGCCACAGAAAAATTTCCTTATTGAATGTCCATTTGCAGGCCAAGTGAAGAGGGCAGCGGCGATGCTGGTGGTTATATGATTAAACGCTAAGGATCTCCCAAGGTTGGGAGATATTTTTTATTTATTTTATTGTCTGAGATTTGTTATGTTTGTTTGATAGAGGCGGTATGGCCTATAAAATATGAATCATATATATCATTCATTCTGAAGGTTTTTGAAGAGTTAATTTCGATCTAACCAAGATGTCACGTAGATTGGAGTTTTTCTTAAAGGCTATCACCGGACGCAAATTGAGAGGTTCTTTCATTTTATCCTGCAATTTATGATATTCATCTTTCAAAATTTTAGAGATTTCAACATTTTTTCGATTGTATGTTAAACTGAATGGAATAATTTCACGTTGATCAGCAAGACCAGGGTCCACGTTTATGCCTTTCGGCCATTTTGTTTCCAGTTGCTTAATCCAAAATGATTCTCGAAGCGTTCTTTGTTTATCAGTTTCTTCGGCCGTAGCAGAAAGAGGCCGTTGCCCAATAGGCATAATTTCAAAGCGTCTATCGACAGAATGACCAGGAAGATTGAAATGTTGAGCTACGTTGGTGTCCTCGTTGTGTCTAATATCGCAAAGGTGTCTAGTTGCTCGCCATCTTAAAGGGCATTTTGTTTCACCGACATACTGCTTTTGGCATAATTTGCAAGATATTAAATAAATAACATTTTTAGAATCGCAATCTAAATTAGACTGAAGTTGGAATTTACTTTTGTTCTGATAACTGACAAATGTTTTCTGATTAGGTAGATAGAGGTCTAATTTACACCTCTCCTTTCCACATTTCTGAGATTGTCCTACGCCTATAATCGGACGATTGTGACGAATTTTGGTAGGCTTTTGATCGGCAGCCTTGTCAGTAATAGTTTCCAAATCATGTAAAGTTTCGGACTTTATTTTGCGCAAAAATCGTGTTGAATATCCCCTCGGTTTGAGGGCTTTAAATAAGGTGGAACATGCAGATTCAAAATTCTTTCTATCACTAGAATTTCGGTGAAATCGGAAAAGCTGTGATGTGACAATACCTTTAAAAGTATGAGGTGGATGGAAAGATTTCTTATGCAGAAGTTGATGGGAATCTGTGGGCTTAAAGAATACTTTGTAATCAAGAAACCCACTCGTGTTATAATTTACACCTTTGTAGAGAGTAACGTCTAAAAAGTCTATGGACGACTGGTCGATGTTGGCTTTAAGTTTGATGTTAGGATCGTGATTGTTCAAAACAGTGAAAAATTCTTCAAACTCTTCCCTCGAATGATTCCAGATCATAAAAATATCATCGAGGTAACGCGGTAAAATAAGGGCTGCTTAGGACATTTTGTGGATATCGGATTGTCGTACGGGGAGTCATGACCCCGGGGACATCTTATATTTGCAGGGATGGCCCAGTGAAATTATTGTATTTGTGAATACCAGATGAGTTAATGAACGGATAACTGGATGCATCAATAGGGAGTCGATGCGAAACTGACGCGAAACTATAGACGAAATATTGAGTGAAATTGGATAGAATGGAGAAGGACCTAGGGTTGTGAGTTGATGGTATCTGGCGGTAATTAAAAGATGAAAGTTGTTGCTGTAGCAGCGGCACAACCGTTTATAGTATTCAGCAGAAGTTATGACCAATAGTTTCCAAATATTCAAGCAGGAGCGTCGGTAGGGTACTACGGACAGAGTACAGGTAGCATATGCTGGATGACTCATAGAAATGACGTAGCGACCGACTTACCGTGGGACCGTGATAACGGTAACCGAGTTTCTGTAAAAGCGACCAACAGCACCAGATGTTGGTGAGTCAGGCGGGCCATATGGTCACTACGTCACAGCACCCTTGTAGAATGCAGGCGCAAGCCTAATGAGCAAGGGGCCGGACATGGACGTGGTAACGTCCGGCGCCAGGTAGAGTAGAAAACGAGACGAAAAACTGACAGAGGACGTCCGTCAAGTAAGCCATTAAGCTTGAGATTAGGAATGGTTGCCAAAGCAAAATCCATTATTGAGACCGAAATCCGACAGATCCCATCACTCAAGTACTGCTTTGCCAATGTTCAGGTATATCTTCGGAGTACGCGAATGGCCGGAATGGATTGGTCAAAAGTTTTATAAGAGTAGTAAGCAAAACGAGGCAAAGCGGGGGCTCCAAGGGTGGGGTGTAACAACCCGAACATGACCGTGACATGGCGAAGCAGTACATAAGGGGAACTTTCAAATTTGATCGGGAGTCCGAAAATTATTGCGCTTGGGTAAACCTAGCCTCGAATTCGTATAGTTCTGTGGAACTGAATTTGTCGAAATTCACACAAGTTCTTGGTGAATGACTTTAAGTAGCCAAGAACAGTTTTTGATAAAAGTGATTTAGCGAATCGTGAAAAGCAACTTTTAGATGGTAGAGTAACCAGTATTCGTATTGAACAAAAGTCAGTACTTCTTTGCTCAAAGTATTTTGGTGGTAGTATAAGCCACTCATAGTTGATAGGGAGATATATCGGTGGTAGTATAAGCCACCTATAATTGATAGTGAAATATATATAGTAAGGTTAGTAAAATAAAATCATCACTTCGATATCCTCGAAGCAAGAGTTTGAGTTATTGTATAATTCTGGAAACGACGGAAGACCACCGTCACGAACCACCGACTTCTATACCAGTCAGATCAGGCCCAGATACGAACATAAATATCGTGATTCTCATCTACACACGAGGCGAGCTCGTATCGACCACTTTCCTTGTCGGTAAGACCGGTTGTCGCAGCAACCACATATACAGGCCTTACCGCCGTGGGAAGCGAAGTGTTAAGAAATAGGAAGATAGATAATAGAAAACTTCAGTTAGATAATAGAAAATTTCAGTGGCTCCGTCTGTCAGGATTTATGTTTCCAGGATTGGACAAACTGTGAAAACCGTGAGTAAAAAGTTGTATGGCCCAAGCACTGAGAGAGCGACCACAGCCCCGACCACAACGGCCACCCATGACATGTTTTACATGTGGCCGAGAAGGACATACGGCCCAGAATTGTTTTGGGACGTATATGAGCCGGCAGGCGACTCCTGCCGTAACAATAAAATGTTTTGGGTGTGGCAAAGACGGCCACTACATAAGAGACTGTCCGCTGCAGAATGGTCCTGCCGGGACCCAACAAAAGGGTCCGGCTAACCGCGGGGCAATCAAGCGTCCCCGCATCGACGACATGGAAATCGACGCGGTGAACGACCGACAGACGAACATACGAACGACGCCACGAGAATGTTCAAGAAACAATCGAATGGACATGAACAATGCTCGACGTAACCAGTACGAATATGAAGACCGTGATGGGTTCATATTGACCGGAGAAGGGACGGATGCACAGGGCCGTTATTCATACGGTGCCGCACAGGACGCATCCTCCCGGGAAAATAGCTACGCCGAAGTTGTTAGTGGCCGAAGGAGCCCGGGAAACGACGACGGAGAGAGCCGTTGGTGAAAGCACCGACCGAGCGGTTCTTAATCCGTCTAAAAATGGATAAAGACGGTCCATCGGATCAGGGTAAGTACCTGCATGCCTTAGTGGATACTGGTGCTAGCACATCCTTGATTCGTAAGGATATATGGCGTAGCATGTTGGGTGCTAGGCCATTGAAAAGAGCAAGAACGCTCTTGGCTGTAAATGGTTCCCCGATAAAGTTGCTGGGGGAGACACAAGTAAAGTTCAAGAACGCCCGACCCATCCCTAGTACGATTGTGGCCAGAATGAGGCATGAATGTTTACTTGGAGCGGATGCTTTGCACCTGGGAAATGCAAAGATTGACTATCGGGCCAAAATTGTGGTATGGTTTGGCCAGATATATCCCTTTGAATATCCGCATAGAGAACAGACAAATTATGTCTATGCAAGCTGTAAGGAAACGACCGGATATAAAAATATCGACAAAGTCATGACGGACTTTGCAGATATTTTTGATACGGCTCGTCCAAACACGTTAGGACTGGTCCCCAAAGTGAGGTGTACGGTACCAACGGGAGATGCTTATCCTATAAGGCAAAAAGCCTACCGTCTACCGTTGGCCAAGCAGTATATAGTCAAGAATCAAGTGGCTGAAATGCTGGCAGCGGGCGTCATAAGACCATCGTCATCGCCATGGGCGTCGCCCATTACGTTGGTCCCTAAAAAGGACGGGGGGACTAGATTTTGTGTCGACTACAGAAAGTTGAATTCTGTGTGCAAGAAGGATAGTTATCCACTGCCAAACATAGCCGATATTTTTGATTCGATGTGCGGCGCAACGATATTTTCGACTATGGACTTGAAGTCTGGCTATTGGCAGATACCAATGGACAGCCAAGACATAGAGAAAACAGCGTTCGTTTGTAGTGAAGGCTTGTTCGACTTTGTTCGGATGCCGTTCGGTTTTGCGAACTCAGGTGCCGTATTTCAGAGGGCAATGAACGATATTTTCCGAGAATTCGTGGGAAAATATCTGCATGTTTTCGTCGACGATATAGTCATATATTCGAGAAATCCGGCTGAGCATGCACAGCATTTGCGTAAGGTTATGCGTAGAATTCAAGAATATAATTTGCAAGTTAAAAAATCGAAATGCGATTTCGCCCGACCATCAGTTGATTTGTTAGGATATCGTGTTTCAGCACAGGGAGTGGCTCCTCAGGTCCAGAAGGTCAAGGTCATAAGAGAAATGTCACCGCCACGCGACGTGGGTGAGGTGAGAAGTTTCCTGGGCGCTACAGGGTATTACCGCTCTTGTGTGCAAGGCTATGCCGAAATTGCTAAGCCTTTGATAGAATTGACTAAGAAATATAAACGTTTTGAGTGGGGTCAGGAGGAACAGCAAGCGTTTAAGAAATTGCAAAACTTGCTGTGTAGTGAGACGGTTCTCACATATCCGAATTTGAATGCTCCGTATAGGTTGTATACTGATGCGTCTAGCTATGCGATAGGTGCGATACTGGTACAGGTAGATGACAAGGGTATTGAGCGGGTGATTCAGTATGTTAGCTCTACTCTTAAAGACAGTCAGTTGAATTGGCCTGTGATAGAAAAGGAAGCTTATGCGGTAATATATGCGCTAAAGAAGCTTAGGCCTTATCTATTTGGCGCGCAGTTCACCGTGTATACCGACCACAAACCCCTAAAGAGTTTGTTTGTGGGCGAAGTTAAAAACACGAAGGTGCAGCGCTGGGCAGTACTGATTGCCGAGTACGGATGTAAGATTGAATACATCCAAGGCTCTAAGAATATTCGAGCGGACATGTTGTCCAGGTTACGTCGTCCGGTGGAAGTCGCGACGTTAGATACGGGCGACTTTGTAATACCCGATGTCGACGAGGGAGTGTTACCTCACGTCCCTCTAGAAGCGTTCGACGTACCGTGTGACGGATTGTGTGCCGAGCAGACCAAAGAATACCCGGAGTTGTTCAAAAACACACCGGAGGAGTATATGGTCAAGAATGGCATTTTGTATTCTTTAGTTACACCTTCAGCGTTGGACGCTGAGTACCCCAGAATTGTCTTACCTACCCTGTTCCGTGAGAAGGTACTCCGGATGGCTCATGAACGAGCCGGTCACCAAGGTCTGCAGAAGACCATCGGTATAGTAAGAGATTCTTTTGTGTGGACGTCTTTGAGAAAAGACGTGGTTCGTATGATTGAGACATGTACGAAGTGCCAGGTCAACCGACCTGTCACCACCCGACCCAGGTATAGTGAGATGCCCATGGCCAATTATCCGAGTCAGATAATTGGAATGGATTTGATCGGTCCACTGTTAGAATCAAATAAGGGTAACGTGTATATCATGACGGTGATCGATCACTGTTCTGCTTGGGCAGAAGCATATCCGATTGCAGCGAAGACATCTCAAAATGTTGAAGAGAAGTTCTTCAACGAATATGTCGCGCGTCATGGCGTCCCTGAGATTGTAATAACGGATCAAGGTAAAGAATTTTGTTCCAATTCTCTGGAGGAACGGTTTAAAGAACACGGTATCGACCATAGACGGTCTAGCCCATACCATCCGCAAACCAATGGGCGTACCGAGAGATTCAACCGCACTCTTAAGGAGTTGATACAGAAAGGGGTGAACAACGCCTCGCGGGCGTGGGAAGATGAGTTGGGTGCGGCTTTAACAGCATACCGCAGTACTCGTCATTCGACGACCGGGTATACACCATTTTATTTGACTTATGGGCGACGGGCGAGATTGCCAAAAGCCGTTCCAATCGATGCGTCGCAGGACCTTGGTGAGAGACTGACGTATCTCAACAACGCCTTGCTGCGTGCTCGTGAGGGGACAGCTAGATCTCGAGAGGTTCACCGGGAACAAATTAATAAGCGTGCGAACGCGGGTGAGTTTAAGGTGGGGGATTCGGTGGTCGTCAAAGCTGAAGAGAGGATGAAATTGACCTCTCGCAGCGACCCCGAGTATGAGATCTTCAAAATTAACGGACCTGTGGCCCATGTCCGCCATCAAAGGTCCGGGAGAATGCGTGTGCTTAATATATGTAAGCTGCGCGTAGTCGACTCGGAAATGTGCTGGGACGGGGTGCGACCACGCCCCATTCGTAACCCTACCAAGGGGACGAAAGCTAGCCATCACCCCAGGGCGATGTTGCCCGAGCCAGAACCTATGGTCACCGACGCTGAGACGACACCCCAGGCTCGTAAGAAGCGGCCAGCTTCGGATATGGAGCCAGAGGTGCGTACAGGGGGTAAGAGGGTTGACCGGAAAAGGGTGCAACCCAGTAGGAATCGCAGTCGAAACCATGAGTCACCAAGTGACGTCATCGGAACTCCCAGGCCCATGGTGATTGACGCTCCAGAGGCGGCACCAGAGCTGCTCTCTGAACCAATGGAGATGCTTCCATCGCATCCTTATATGCTGCGCAAGCGCAGACATATACCAGATGACGATTCTGACAGAAAGCAACTCAGGTTAGACTTGAAGCGAAAGCAAGGGTATGGGCGGGAGAACGAATCCGGTAACAAGCGACTCCGGATTGGCGTGATAAACTCCGCCTCTTACGATGACGTGCTATACGCTGATTTCGTCAGTCGTATAAATGCCGTTATTCAGCGGCACAACCGCCGATAGTGTGTATTGTATCGCTATACTGTAACATCGCAAATAGCCAGTACGTAAAATATCATAACAATTAAGACTAAATTTGTTCGCAAGATACTAAAATGTATTCGTTTAAATTGTGTATAATGGCGTTGTGGTTTAGCATGGTATCAAGTATATGCGTCGGAATGTCGTGGTGCCGACCCTAGGGTGTGCCAGGGACAACTACGGGTCGACAAGACCCACGTGCCCTGTATTGTGAGCGTACTGACAAATGCGACTGATAGCAACTGTAATATTCAACTAACGAAGTCAAACGTAACCATTAGTAAATTATTTGCCAACGAGAAAATCGGAGTAGTGTTGCAAACGTTCGGCGAGACGGTGGAAATTCATTGCGACGGACGACTGACGGACCGATGTATGGTGAGTAATGGTGTGTATGCGTTGATGTCTGGAAAATGCGGGTATAGTGGGAGGGGCTGGCGATTCGAGCCTGTGGCGTCTTATAGTCGGACGTACACTCGAATAGGCCTAGCCATTGAAATGCCCCATTTGGATGTGTCTGGCGTTCTAAATCAATCCATGATAGTTGACCATTTAAAGCTACAACCGTGGAACCATTTACAAAAGTCTAAGTACGTGCCGCTAGCACCGTTATCCATGATCGACCCGGTGATGGTCGATGGCATTGGGGTACATTCTTTCGTATCATATTCAACGGGTTCCTTCGTAGTTGTGTTAGTAATTGTGCTTATATTATATAGATGTGGCGTGTTATCACGCATGTGGAATGCGCTTAAATGCAAGCCACGTGCGGCCCATAAATGCAAGCCACGTGCGGCCCATAGTAGTGAACCGCATATCATTGCACCAACTATTCAGACCCAGCAGCCCCGGAGACCTGCAGCTCTACCGGAGCCGCTGCGGATGGCAGCCGGGTCGTCGCCTAATGCTAACGCCAGGACTGAGATCGACCCGACGGCTGCCGAATGGATAGAGATGGAGACGTACGTTGACGTGGTGGATCCTAACGTGAGCATAAACCGCTTGGAGGTATCACCATGACATTTTGGCACTAACTTTATATGTTTCTACTGGAACAATAATTGGTGAATATTAATGATTGTGGCGCGAACTTTATCATACTGTGTACTGTTTTGGTAATAGGAAAAATTCACATGATCTGTAATGGTATTTGCACTGTAGGATTAAGATTTTGAACTATAATGCTGTGTCGTGTGACGACGAATCATTACGACACGCGAAAAGTGTGTCGCTGCTGACCATGTTGTCGCTGCAGGCAGTAGCGGCAGTTTATATTAATACATTATGTGATATATATTCACTTGTTTTAAACTGTACCGATTGCTCGCCTTTATTGTTAAGTTACGCGTGAGACGGGTTACGTCCACGGTTTAATGATGCTATTACTGTGTTTCCGGGGGCGGTCAAGTGCGCACCACTACCCGGACATGTATGTTTGTATAATTATTGGCTATATACTAATGACTGCTACTAACGTATTTCCGAGTATTCCGCTACTCGGACAAGTATGTATGTATAGCATATCGAGCTGTAACGTGGGCTAGGGGATTGTTGGTAGTTTCGGAGATTTCAGGTGGTATCCGTTCGGAGCTGCTGGTATAGGTTTGGGTTGTTGATAGGGCACAACGAGTTAGTTGACACTCTCTTAGGGCCTTAAGAGAGATGGTCAATTAACTTTGGTTGCGGGGCGTATGTGGATATCGGATTGTCGTACGGGGAGTCATGACCCCGGGGACATCTTATATTTGCAGGGATGGCCCAGTGAAATTATTGTATTTGTGAATACCAGATGAGTTAATGAACGGATAACTGGATGCATCAATAGGGAGTCGATGCGAAACTGACGCGAAACTATAGCCGAAATATTGAGTGAAATTGGATAGAATGGATGGATATCGGATTGTCGTACGGGGAGTCATGACCCCGGGGACATCTTATATTTGCAGGGATGGCCCAGTGAAATTATTGTATTTGTGAATACCAGATGAGTTAATGAACGGATAACTGGATGCATCAATAGGGAGTCGATGCGAAACTGACGCGAAACTATAGCCGAAATATTGAGTGAAATTGGATAGAATGGAGAAGGACCTAGGGTTGTGAGTTGATGGTATCTGGCGGTAATTAAAAGATGAAAGTTGTTGCTGTAGCAGCGGCACAACCGTTTATAGTATTCAGCAGAAGTTATGACCAATAGTTTCCAAATATTCAAGCAGGAGCGTCGGTAGGGTACTACGGACAGAGTACAGGTAGCATATGCTGGATGACTCATAGAAATGACGTAGCGACCGACTTACCGTGGGACCGTGATAACGGTAACCGAGTTTCTGTAAAAGCGACCAACAGCACCAGATGTTGGTGAGTCAGGCGGGCCATATGGTCACTACGTCACAACACCCTTGTAGAATGCAGGCGCAAGCCTAATGAGCAAGGGGCCGGACATGGACGTGGTAACGTCCGGCGCCAGGTAGAGTAGAAAACGAGACGAAAAACTGACAGAGGACGTCCGTCAAGTAAGCCATTAAGCTTGAGATTAGGAATGGTTGCCAAAGCAAAATCCATTATTGAGACCGAAATCCGACAGATCCCATCACTCAAGTACTGCTTTGCCAATGTTCAGGTATATCTTCGGAGTACGCGAATGGCCGGAATGGATTGGTCAAAAGTTTTATAAGAGTAGTAAGCAAAACGAGGCAAAGCGGGGGCTCCAAGGGTGGGGTGTAACAACCCGAACATGACCGTGACATGGCGAAGCAGTACATAAGGGGAACTTTCAAATTTGATCGGGAGTCCGAAAATTATTGCGCTTGGGTAAACCTAGCCTCGAATTCGTATAGTTCTGTGGAACTGAATTTGTCGAAATTCACACAAGTTCTTGGTGAATGACTTTAAGTAGCCAAGAACAGTTTTTGATAAAAGTGATTTAGCGAATCGTGAAAAGCAACTTTTAGATGGTAGAGTAACCAGTATTCGTATTGAACAAAAGTCAGTACTTCTTTGCTCAAAGTATTTTGGTGGTAGTATAAGCCACTCATAGTTGATAGGGAGATATATCGGTGGTAGTATAAGCCACCTATAATTGATAGTGAAATATATATAGTAAGATTAGTAAAATAAAATCATCACTTCGATATCCTCGAAGCAAGAGTTTGAGTTATTGTATAATTCTGGAAACGACGGAAGACCACCGTCACGAACCACCGACTTCTATACCAGTCAGATCAGGCCCAGATACGAACATAAATATCGTGATTCTCATCTACACACGAGGCGAGCTCGTATCGACCACTTTCCTTGTCGGTAAGACCGGTTGTCGCAGCAACCACATATACAGGCCTTACCGCCGTGGGAAGCGAAGTGTTAAGAAATAGGAAGATAGATAATAGAAAACTTCAGTTAGATAATAGAAAACTTCAATTTGTTAAGCGCTTCTTCTTCCCACTCAGCTACATAGATGTTGGCAAAACTAGGACTAAACCTTTCACCCATGGCGCATCCATAGATTTGTTGGTAGATTTCGCCAGCGAATTCGAAATCATTGCCCTTTAAACTCAGCTCCAGGAGAGCTAATATTTCGCTAGTGGACCTATTGTTATCAGGCTTAGGTTTGGTCTTAGGTGTGGGCGTAAACTTAGGTTGTGGTGGCTTGGACCTCGGCGTCGACGATCTGGTCTTTCGATCAGGTCGGTCAGTAGCTGCTCTCTGTGGAAGGGGAGGAAACGCGACTGGGGACAGTGGTGAGACCGGAAGAGGGATCTTACTAGGATCCACATGAGCAGACACTGACGGTGACCATTCTGGCAGTGGAATCATGAGCGGATCCACCACAGAAGATTGCAGGGCGAACACTGGTGAGCACTGGTTATTCACCCGCTTAACTACTGGGAGGACTCTCAGTGGGTGACCTATTTCATTTCCGATTTGATTGTGGGATGACTGGTACGGTCAAGGCTGCCCTTGCAGTCGGTGTGACTGGTAGGGCCACAGAAAAATTTCCTCATTGAATGTCCATTTGCAGGCCAAGTGAAGAGGGCAGCGGCGATGCTGGTGGTGGTGGTCGGGCTGTTGGTTGTTGCTGTGGTGGTTATATGATTAAACACACTGGCTCAGGATCTCCCAAGGTTGGGAGATATTTTTTATTTATTTTATTGTCTGAGATTTGTTATGTTTGTTTGATAGAGGCGGTATGGCCTATAAAATATGAATCATATATATCATTCATTCTGAAGGTTTTTGAAGAGTTAATTTCGATTTAACCAAGATGTCACGTAGATTGGAGTTTTTCTTAAAGGCTATCACTGGACGCAAATTGAGAGGTTCTTTCATTTTATCCTGCAATTTATGATATTCATCTTTCAAAATTTCAGAAATTTCAACATTTTTTCGATTGTTTGTTAAACTGAATGGGATTATTTCACGTTGATCAGCAAGACCAGGGTCCACGTTTATGCCTTTCGGCCATTTTGTTTCCAGTTGCTTAATCCAAAATGATTCTCGAAGTTTTCCTTGTTTATCAGTTTCTTCGGCCGTAGCAGAAAGAGGCAGTTGCTCAATAGGCATAATTTCAAAGTGTCTATCGACAGAATGACCAGGGAGATTGAAATGTTGAGCTACGTTGGTGTCCTAGTCGTGTCTAATATCGCAAAGGTGTCTAGTTGCTCGCCATCTTAAAGGGCATTTTGTTTCACCGACATACTGCTTTTGGCATAATTTGCAAGATATTAAATAGATAACATTTTTAGAATCGCAATCTAAATTAGACTGAAGTTGGAATTTACTTTTGTTCTGATAACTGACAAATGTTTTCTGATTAGGTAGATAGAGGTCTAATTTACACCTCTCCTTTCCACATTTCTGAGATTGTCCTACGCCTATAATCGGACGATTGTGACGAATTTTGGTAGGCTTTTGATCGGCAGCCTTGTCAGTAATAGTTTCCAAATCATGTAAAGTTTCGGACTTTTTTTTTGCGCAAAAATCGTGTTGAATATCCCCTCGGTTTGAGGGCTTTAAATAAGGTCGAACATGCAGATTCAAAATTCTTTCTATCCATAGAATTTCGGTGAAATCGGATAAGCTGTGATGTGACAATACCTTTAAAAGTATGAGGTGGATGGAAAGATTTCTTATGCAGTAGTTGATGGGAATCGGTGGGCTTAAAGAATACTTTGTAATCAAGAAACCCACTCGTGTTATAATTTACACCTTTGTAGAGAGTAACGTCTAAAAAGTCTATGGACGACTGGTCGATGTTGGCTTTAAGTTTGATGTTAGGATCGTGATTGTTCAAAACAGTGAAAAATTCTTCAAACTCTTCCCTCGAATGATTCCAGATCATAAAAATATCATCGAGGTAACGCGGTAAAATAAGGGCTGCTTAGGACATTTGTTAAGCGCTTCTTCTTCCCACTCAGCTACATAGATGTTGGCAAAACTAGGACTAAAACGTTTACCCATAGCGCATCCACAGATTTGTTGGTAGATTTCGCCAGCGAATTCGAAATCATTGCCCTTTAAACTCAGCTCCAGGAGAGCTAATATTTCGCTAGTGGGCCTATTGTTATCAGGATATATATCAAATGCTCTGCGAACAGAAGACAAACCCCTTTCGGAGGTGGTGGTGGTGGCGCCGCCGTCGGTGTCAGCGGCGGCAGCGGGAGCGGCGATGCTGGTGGTGGTGGTGGTGGTGATGGTGGTGATGGTGGTGACTGTGGCAGTGGTGGTGGTGTATTAATCTGAGTCCTCGACAACTTGCTCTTAGGTTACTGGACAGACGCGCCGACGTCCCTGTATTATATTTATGTGAGACGGAAGGAGTGGATGGAGGTAGTCCGTGGTTCGTCGGTCGGTTACTCAGCTAGATTATGATTATGATAATGCGATAGTACTGATTATCAATAGTCAGAAATGGTTTAATAATAATTCTTAGTTATGCCAGGCGGTTATGTTTGTCAATCCAGTTATCAGTCGTCGGGCAATCGGTATTTAGGAACACAGGTTAGGATTATAATTCTTAATAAAATATGTGTCCAATCAGTATTGAAATGTTACGTCGTTTATCATAAAAGCTAGATTATCGATCTCGGTTGACGATGTGTACGCACCTCATTGGTGCGTAAGTATCCCTTTAAGTGGGCGGCATAGCGACTGGAAGAGTTCCATCACCATCCGGGTGATTGCGGTGTGTTCTTCTACTCTCACTGCGCGTACTCGTGCCAATGTTACCGGAACAACCACATCCCAGCATGCGCCTTAGTTCATTTCTAAATATGCTGCCACTGAAACAGTAAATAAGAAAGTTAACGGCATAATTTAAGTATCCAATACCCTTGGCAAACTCGTAGCCCATGTCAACAATGGCGTAATCCCTGGCTGTGTTCAGGGATGCGGTTATCTGACGTCGGAGGTGAAGTAGTACTTGGAGAGGAAGTTGCGTTGCCAAATATATCGTACTCAACATAAACAACAGAATGGTAATTTGCCGCGCGCGTTGTTTGTTCTGTGGCGCCGTCGTAGGGAATGCTGGCTGAACTGTTCTCCTTAATTTACGGTTCTGAAGAATTAGTTTTATGCCAATAAAACAGTTGCCAGCAACGGTCAACACAACAGTAGCTGTGAAGAAAAAGATGAATTGCATTTCGTTAAATCTGCCGAAAAAGAAGCGCGCGTAGTCCTCGGAAAGCAGTCCACAACCGGGCCCATACAAGATCACTGTGACAACCGGGTCCTTTCCAAATCCGAAAAGTAAATGAAGATCAATTAAGAAGACAGTTAAGGGTATGAGTAATGAAGTAACCATAGCAACACGCCTGGTGAAGCGAAGTTGCGCTCTAGTGGGAAAACAAACAAATATAAACCGTTCTGCTGTTAGCGCTATTACATACCAGCTTGAACAGTGTGACGATGCATAGGCCATGAACCACCAGCCTTTGCACATCACCACGTTTAGGTCTGTTATATCCACGTTGAAGAAATCATGTCCAATGGAACGAAAGACGACGCACCACAGAGCCAGTATATCCGCAAGTTCTAGACCAATGAGAAAAAATACTATCAGCATTTGTCTTCTCATTCGCTTTCGACACAGCACCGCGATTGATAGCAGGTTGCCAAATGTCCCGAACAGCATGATGGACGTGCTGACGTACCGACGGATAAACGATGCAATCCGGGTCTCTAGAAAATCAGTGTTATCACGGTTCTGTGCTGTAACCATGACGTCATGCTCACCAGTCGTTAGATTCAATAACATATTTACACCGGTAGTGTATGTTACATAATTCTGACTCGCTGTTGATGACACAATTTCCGTTATCATTGAAGACATCTTGAGCCGATAATGTGCGTCACTTCGAGCAGGCGGAAATGGTGTTATCTGTGGAAACAGTTTATGACAAATTAGTATTTCATTGTTTGCCAATAAAATGTAAATGCAGGGCGAGATTCAAAGCGGCATATGTGCCATTTGCCATTACCCACCTAAACGTACGCGCGCACGCGCGCGCGCACGCACTCACTCACGCACGCACGCACGCACGCACGCACGCACGCACGCACGCACGCACGCACGCACGCACGCACGCACGCACGTACGCGCGCACGCACTAAACACAGGCAGGGGCATTTAGAAAATTAAAAAAATCTATGCGCTTTTGAAGTTTTAAGATTTTAAATTAAATGCCTAAAAGTTTTCTGTTGAGCATTTTGAAGTTAATTTTCCTGGAAGCTTGGCAGCAACGGTTCCAGTTAACTTTTTCAATTTTCAAAATAATCAACAGATTTCCTGTATGGCGGGATTGAAAGTGATAATCGTGCATACAATCTTTAACCATTTAACACTCATATCAGCCAAAATACAGCTTCTGCAGTGGTCTTGAGATATTTGCAGACCAAAAGAAATCTATTTTTGGAAATTTACCACTGGACTGACAGGCTCGATAACCGAGCAACTCATTCCAATGCTAAATTTTCAAAAATAGTTTTCTCTTGGTCTGCAAATGGACATTTTCTATGAGAAGTTGAAGTTTTCTTGAACACATTCAAAGGTTAAAGCTAATATTTTTACCTCCAGAAATACCCTTTCTGGCCGTCACAGAGCATATATGTTTCAGAATTAAGACCCTGAAAGGTCCCACTAGGTAGTTGCTGCCACACACACCTAACCCCTATCCACACACACGCACGCACGCACGCACGCACGCACGCACCCCCCCCCCCCCCCCACCCCACACACCCCACCCACCGCACAAACTAATTCCAAATTCCGTCCTGTGTAAATGACTGATTGTAACGCCTCATATACACTTACGCATACAGGAACTGCGAGTGGCGCCTGGTTATTTCGATTTTGCAAAGATAAATTAAACAGATATATGTTTTATTTGTAAAACGAACTAAAAGATACTAATACGGATAACACTGAAAACCATGTAACACAGATTCAAATCCTCAACTACACATAACAAGCTTTGACTTAAATTTGAGAGTATTTTCAATCTCTTACTGTTAGATTAGTTTCAAAATACTCACTGTATTACTTCATGCGCTGTATTGAATTTTGTTTGTCCTATCTGCAGAGATAAACAGTTAAAATGAATATAATGATTTACGTAATAGTGTATATATATGAGGGATAAATACAGAATATAGCCTTGTAATCTATTATTCTCCACGGCTTCCAGCTCGGCACATCACAAAGACCGCGCTTAGGTACCGGAGAAAAAAAACACATCATTTTCTCTATCACAAATGATGTGTTTCAAAGAAATCCTTATCTCTCTTGCTTGTAATTTAGTAGCATTGTTAGATTGTAACAACGAAGCAGAAAAATAACGAAGCGCATCCTGTTCAACACTCATTAAAATCGTGTTGAATATTTCTTAATTTGAATGCAGTCTGAGCAAAAGTTGTTGATGTTGCATTATCAATTTTAAGTCAGATTGTTTCGGCAAATTAACCCATTAACTCTCGAATTTGTTTTTAAAAATTCAATTTTCTCATAAAATGTCCGTTTGCAGACCAAAAGAATACTAATTTTGAAAATTTACCACTGAAATGGCTGGCTCGGTTAACCGAGCCAGTCATTTCAGTGGTAAAATTTCAAAAAATGTAAACATAAATAATTCGTTCGTACTTATTATTCTCAGGTCGTGAGAGTTCTAACACAATGCTTGGAGTAATGAAACAATTATTCTCTTTAGCGATCGACGGCGCAAAGTAATCTAAACTGTTAACTGTTGAAGTCCTCTCTATACGTTCAAACAATTATATCGTCACCACATATTCCGAAAGACCATACCTACTGTACCTGAATTGTCTTTCACTCACGCATTCCGGTTTTGGAGCATTTCCTAAGAACAAAATTTACCAATTTATTAGTACCATTGAAATTGTAATTTTTTTCCAATATTTCTTGATCAATCAATATACCAATTACACACTTGCTACCTACAAATTACAAGACTAAATGCTAATTTTGAATGAAATTCGAAATGGATTTCTGACGGGGACAAGATTTCAAAATGTGTTGCTGCTATTACAGGGCATTTTAAGTCTTACATCAGCAATCTACTGTTAGGTATGCCGAGTCTAATTAGAAGAGGTGACATTTGGTACTGGCAATGGAACCCATTCGAAACGGCGGTTACAAAATGGGTGCCGTTCCAGTTCAAAATTCACACTACTCAAGTTCTAGATGTAGTAGAATTTTGAAATTGATGTCCCACTTTCTGACATCACTGGTTATGGTTTTATACAATGCAATACTCTAAATATGTAAATACAGTCACACCTGTCCATAACAACCTTTTTGCTTTCGGGGCCCATATATTGCAGTTCTTTAAGATTGGCTGTCTTAAAACATCATCTTTTGACAACAAAATTGATTACCCCTGAAATCTTTAGGATAATATATTATTGAAGATTACAAATATCTTCTAGTTTTAATAAACTTTCTGTCTTGTACGCATTTTAATCCTCTCCTGTCTGTGCACAAGGTGCAATGCCTTGCTTTAGAACAGTGGCGTCACAGCCATAGGGCTGACGTTGCTAAATGCAACCGGCCCCCGAGGTATGGGGGTCCCCGAGGGCCTTTGAAAAAAAACCCATTGCCGTCCTACCCACCCCTCATCATAAATATTTAATTGTAACCCGCTCGGTCCTCCCCTGGCTCCCCAATCATAATGTATACATGTATGTCTATTAATAGCTCAAAGAGTACAGAGCGCAGGCCATAATTATATCTATTTATAGCCCGGAAAACAATTGCGCAAGCGGTTAGCGGCAAGCGCAAGTGTAGCATAATTGTTACTGTTTATTCGTTGAACATTATCATTCGTGCAAAGCGTGCTGCTGAATGCTGACGTCAGCGAATTTGTAACGCGGTCGTCGCGGTGTGCCACTGTGGCGAGACTAATTTTCCTCAAGTACTGTCGACAGACGACGGAACCTAGAGCTACAGTCCTGTTTAAATAGTATCCCTGATTCCCTGCACACTGGAAGTAAGTGTATTAATTATTTTAAGTTATTAACAATGCCATCAGTCCATCATTAATGATTCATCAAATAAACATGTCTATAGCGAGCACCTACTGTTGAGACCATAATCCATATGGTGGTTCTTTAAGACGGATGGGGTCATCGGGGTGGTCGACTGGTCGTCAGACAAGTGGAACCACACTTCTTCGTGAGCCGACAGCGTGTGGTCTCAAACGCCACTAGTAGCGTTAACTGATAAAATTAATCAATTTTATTTCATTTGATAACAGTTTTTAAATTCTCATTAAAATGTGTCGCTATAGACAGGTTTTACTGTAAACCAGCACTGCATAGGGGCGTGCCTAATACATACTATTGCACTATGCGATTTTCCATGACTTCTGAAAATCCGGAATTTGACTGGAAACAGAATTAATTATATTTTATTTTTGTTTTTCTGTGACCAATAATTCCAGGTGAGTAATCCATGCCACTCAACCCTTTCACCGATAAATTCCCTGTTTAACAATTTTGGAACAAACATACAGGAAAGCTGTTGCATATTTTGAAGTCAATATGGCTGGGAGGCATGCATTACTGCCAGCTTCCAGTCATATTATTTCAAAATATTCCATAACCTTGTAAAGAATTTACTCTTTCAGGGATTTGTCAGTGAAAGGGTTAAGCGGCTGGAAGCAAATTTGATTTGTTATTATATCAAACGTACTTTCCTTCTAGGCCAAATCTTGAAAATATCTTCGTCTGATCTGGCAGTTGCTCCCAGTTCGTCATGAAACGTGCGTATGAATCAGGAGCCAAGAAACGAAGTGAGAAGAAGCGTAGAACTGAAGTAGCATTAAGTAACACACGCGATATTTCACAGTACCTATTGACAACACATTCTACAGAGACTACAGATGAGTCTGCACCAACCCCAGTACCTACAGAAGAAATTATGCAGCAAGACAATCAACAGTCAGCTAAACAGTCACCTGTCATTGAAGAAAATGACCAGCCATCATGCTCAAGCAAATGTACTGAAACATCTGAAAGTGAACCACAATCTTCTGAGCAGCGTTCCTCCACAAGCAACGAACAGGACAGTCAGCACTTGGTTTCATTATTTGACACGACTTGCCGTATCCTACAGATCGTGGTAAATTTCCAGACACTATAACTGATGCAAACGTAATAGAATGCATCCTTGCTCATGGTCCTTGTCGTCCAAAATGGGAGCCTGGAAACGATGACGCAAACCTTTTGTGTGAGAAACATTATTACTTTTATTCAACTGGTAATTTGAAGATTACTCGTGAATGGTTATGCTATTCACCATCTCTGAATAAGCCTTATTGTGAAACGTGTTGGTCGTTTGCTGATAGGAGAAGCTCTATGTTACAATGGCAATGGATAAACGGTATTAGTTGCTCCAATAAAAGCTTTGCCTTAAAGGTTAAAAGACACGAGAAGAGTGATGTTCATCTATCAGCAATGGCAGTATACCAACGGTGGAAGGCAGGCAAGCGGCTAGATAGAGAAGCTGAAAAACAGTTAAAAAACGAATGCAACTTTTGGAGACAGATATTGTGCCGAATCAAAAATATTATCTTGACTCTCTCTGTTCTTTGTCTAGCGTTTAGAGGACATCGTGAGGACATCGTGAGTACGTCCGTGATGGTCACTGCGAAGGTGGGAACTTTGTAGCATTAGTTGCTATGCAAGCTAAATTTGATCCACTGTTACAACAGGTGTTAGAAATGCCATGGAAAGCTACTAAATATTTAAGTGCTACAATCCAAAATGAAATCATCATGTTAATATCCACTCATCTTAGAAGAAAACTGGTTTCCCAAATTAAGACAGCTCCTTTCTATTCAATAATTGTCGACACAACTAGTGATATTACGCGAGAGGATAAAGTCTCGGTTGTTATTAGATGGTTACATATTGACAATGAAAATAAAAGTCTCAGCGTTAATGAGACGTGTTTAGGATTCCTTACAATCACAGATTCTACAGCATTTGGTTTAACAGACGCAGTTTCTAATTGGTTAATTAATCAAGGCCTAGATCTGCAGCGAATACGCGGTCAAGGATATGATGGAGCAAGTGTAATGAGTGACATTAAAGGCAGTATGCAGAAAATGATTCAAGATATTGTTCATAATGTGCCTGTGCCTTACATCCATTGTGCGTCTCATAACCTAAATCTCATTATTAATGATGCTGTCGAATGCAATGTTAATTGCATAACATTTTTTGAAACTGTTAGAGAAATATTTTCGTTTTTTGGATCGAGCTTAAACAGATGGGCCGAATTGGCTTTTACAGCGGAAAAGGCCAATAGCTTGAAATTGAAGAAATTATGCCCAACAAGATGGACATCGAGAATTGATGCTATAAGAGCAGTAAAAAATAGGTATGTTGACATTCTAAAGGTTCTCACAAGAATTTGCCTTGAAAGTAAAAACGGTAAGGAGAAGGTAGATGCGATGGGTATCAGGAAACAGATGGAGACATTTGAATTCATTGTTTTCATTGTCTTCTGGGAAAGACTGCTAACCTGTATACACAAGGCTTCTCTTGATCTACAGTCTATCCAAACGGATTTATCACATGCCACCAGGCTGTTATCGATGGCATCTGGGGAATTAAATTTTCTTCGCAGTTCCTGGGACAGTATCATTTTGAGTGCCACTGCTCTTGCCTCAGAGTGGAAGATAAATCCCACATTTACTATACATAGACAGCGTCGCAAACAAAAATTCGTTGATGAATTAGCAGCGGATGAAAGACTTCATGATCCAGAGAAAGCTTTTAAGGTGCACACATTTTACTCAGTCATTGACACAGCGTTGGGGCAATTGAATGGACGCTTTGAAGGACAGAAACTTGTGTGTGATCTGTTTTCCTTTCTATTTCCAAACAATATGTGTACAATGACTGACCAAGAATTAGAAAAGGCGGCTACAGCAGTAATACATAAGTATGGCAGTGCGCTAAGTGAGGATCTCGTGTCTGAAGTTCGGTCATTTAGGCGAGAGTTTAGGGATGAGCTTTCCCAACAGGAAACTGTTATGGATGTTTTAAAGCTCATGATAACCGCAAGAATCCTACCATCTATGCCTGAATTAGGAACTGCGCTCGCTCTGTTTATTACACTTCCAGTAACTGTAGCGAGTGCAGAGCGATCATTCTCAAAACTAAAGCTAATTAAAACATACGTACGTTCCACCATTAGTAAGGACAGGTCGGATGGATTAGCTTTAATCTCTATTGAAACTGAGGAAGCGAGAAAGCTAAATATAGACAGTTTAATTGATGCATTTGCTAACAAAAAAGCACGAGCATCAAAGTTTTAAAACCCGCTAATAGGGAAATTTATTTGGTAGACATTCCGATTTCGCTCTAAAGGCAATGTGCATTTGCAGGCCAAGGGAAGACTATTTTTTAAATTTTACAACTAGAATGTCTGGCTCGATAACCGAGCCACTGATTCCAGTTGTAAAATTTAAAAAAAGTCTTCTCTTGGTCTGCAAATGGGCATTTCGGCTTAAACCAGTCATGGAGATTGGCACTTCAGAAAAAAGACTGCATAGAACCTACCAGGTTTTGATAATTTCAGGCAGACGTGGATATTTTGTGATAAAATGATTGAGATCGTCCAATCTAGGCTGAAAATTATCAAGGCGTGTCCAATAATATACATGCGCATACTATTAAATCTATAAAAATAGTCAAGTCTGAATTTTTGTTTCTGATTTTGGGAGTCAACAAACAAGCCTGAGTCATATTTTAGCTGACAAATCTCTTGTTTTTGTGGCGGTTGACGAGTTGGCTCCTGTCTATAGCTGTACCACATCGACCTGCGTCAAATGCCTGTAACCTCACTCACCTATGATTGTAATTAAATATGACGTTTGTGCTTCTGTGCTTGGTATTGAATTGATAGTATTGGTAATGGAGACATTACATACCAGTTTATTGCGTAATTCTATAGCCAAATTAAATTACATTATGTTATCAGGAAATGGTTTTCTGTATGAAATAACTCCACTCACCCCCACTGATACACCTACGATTAAGAGGTAGGGATACATCCTAGACATCCCAGATAGGCCCCAGAATATTTTTTGCAACGGGCCCCTGATGTTCTTGTGACGCCACTGCTTTAGAAGTGGTTTTAGTCGTGTTAGTCTGCGCTTGTGTGTATGTATTAATCCCAATAGTGTCGCAGTAAGTAATTTGTGGAAGTATTAACAGTTAGTATCGTGTTTTATTATGTTAGGTGGTAAGTATGCTCGAAGTCATCGCATGATCGCAATGTTCCAATCTCTATATGTATTAGATACTTGTCTCAATAGACACATAGAAATTTAGAACCCCCCATCCTATTATATTTCCTGATTATCAAGGTACAATTTCGGTACGTCATTCTTTCGGTTTTCTAGATTTTGTAAAAAGCATATAAATTGTTTTCCGATGTTCCGATATTCGGTATAGGTTATTTACTTTAAACCAGTTAATTACATTTTTCATTTCTTCATTTACATTTTACAAAGCGTTTCTATGTTATTGTTGTGGAGAAAAGCATTAGTGCCATCTGCAATTCAGTATCAAAGAAAGGCGTTGACAAACATTAGGTAAATCACATATAATGCACAACAAGATAATTACGAATATGAGAGGGCCAAGTATTGATCCTTGCATGCCCCCCCCCCCCCCACAGACTAATTTCCCATTGGTAGGACAAGCTCCATTGTACTGTATGCATTGCACTCTATTAGAGGATTATTTTGTTATGCAATTTAGAGCAATTGCTCTCACTCAATATAGTTATACAGTTACACATAATAAGAGTTTTCTATTAGACTATTATGATCAATTGTGGCAAACACATTAAAACGAACAAGACATACCCAGAATATGTTCTTTGTTTTCTAGAGAATCTATTGGTTTTTTCCACCATATCTATCACAACGAACATTGTGGAGTGATTTTGTCTAAAACCATACTGCACTTTATAGAGTAGGGGCCTATAGAATCTTTGTCTGATTATCTCTGTGTATTCTAGTAAAGTCGTTCTACGAGTATATAAAATATTGAACGTACTGAGACTGGCCGGTAATTCATCTTTCCAGAGTACCTACCACCCATAATATGACGCCATAATGAACTGCGTGATGTGTACAATGACAGTATAATGAATGACGTCGATAAGTACGTCATTTGAAGACGGTCTATGTGTTGTTGTACAAATTGTTTGCTTTTACTATTTAATAAATATTCTGTTGAATATTTTGAAACTAATTTGACTGGGCGCTGTTGCTGCCATAGGCAGCAACAGCGCCCAGTCAAATTAGTTACAAAATATTCAATAGCTTCCCTGTATAGTTTTCAGGAAATTGATAGCTAGGGCATTTGGGGATCGATCAATCCCAACACGGCGAGGTATGGGTGGAGCTTAGCTAGTGATGGGCGGGGTATAGCTAAAAATGGAAAGGTCCGTTAGTGAAGTCAGAAGAGTCCTTGCTTTATATGTCCGTGTCACACGTGATGTGTGTGTGTGTGTGTGCGTGCGTGCGTGCGTGCGTGCGTGCGTGCGTGCGCGCGCGCGCGTACTACGTAGAGGTATTGTTAATTTTTATCCGATAGGCTGGCTCCCATGTTGATAAAATAGTCATTACATTTATTTGCTATATCGTGCCTGTCAGTTCAAACGTTGTCTTTTTACAAAGATTTTAATGCCTCTAATTTTTTGTTTTGTTTTATCAACTTCCACGTTTCTTTGATGTTGTGTTTCTGACAGTTGAATTTATTATGATAATGATTGAATTTGGCTCTCTATATTATTTGACTTAGTCTGTTGTGATATTTTCATATGAGATTTATTGTATTTTGTGGAGTGATTAATGTTACATTGTGTTCTTATAACATACAGCTATCAATCCCCTAGTTAGCCACAGCTTAGTTGGATTTCACTCAAATTTTTCATCTGTTTAGTGGAACGGTACATCCATATACATCAGTGCATACCATGTGGAATATGTTGTAGGCATCTTCACATGACTGACGATCGAGAATGTGCTTCCAGTTCATAGCAGACATCCCAGCACGCACATGAAACAACGTCATGTGCTTGCTAGGATGGCATTCGTAAGTTTTTCGATCTACACATTATATTTTGCTTTATGAAGGATTTCTGTTTAGCTTTTATTTTTTAGGTAGTAGATAGGCAGATGATCAGACAGGTCTGCAACAAAAATACCTAATTGAGTATTCCTTTCAACAATGATATTTGAGAAGATATTGCCAATGATGGTCGCTGTGGATTCTGTAGGTCTGTGAGGTTTTGTTAAGAGTGGATGGAAGCCATATGAGCCAATTAACATTTCCAGTTTATCGATCCATCACATGACGTAATAAGTAACGACGTGACATGTATATTTACGTCAGAACCATTACGTCATGAATGACTCGAATTAGTCCGTCTTAAATGCTTAATAGTCCGTCAGGTTGTATGAAGTAAATGTCTTTACTATTTAATAAACATGCTGTTGAAAACTTTGAAACATTCACTGCTTAAAAATATATTACCTCCGAAATATAAATAAATTAGGAATTTTTCAGTATTTTTGCTGTAGTAGAATCGTCCCGATGTATTAGTACATATTAATTTGTATACATATATTCCGACCCCGTCACACATATTTATTATTATTTGTTATTTTTCTGGAATCTCGTGTGCACGTGTGAGTTTTCAATTTAGGAAAGCATTATTATATTTACGAAACAAAGGAATTGGAAAGCGCCACCGCGATGGGCATCGGAAACATCAAAGAGCTACATGACTGGAGGATTGAAACCGCAAAAAATTATATCGGAACATCAAACAAATAAGTTGCATAATAAGTGAGTCAGAGTACAATAGGCGTAAAAAGCCTAGGATTGAATCGTGGCAGGTGCATCCACAGATAGTCCCATATGAATCGTCAGTGTGTCAGTATATCAGACATGTGAAAGCTGGTCGGCCAAACCTTGACTATTAGTCTTGGCGCGGTGGTCCAGTGGAAAGATGTCTGGTTGCTGATGCTATGCGGAGCTGCAGAATGGTGGTTCGATCCCCCGACCGGGAGATGGTGATCAACAAATTAAACTATGGGTACATGACTGTCGGCTAAGTTAGCACATAGAAATTGAATCCGCACGTTTCCAGTGCGTCATTAACATAAAAATACATATACTGCCAGAGCCGTGCTGGAGTCAGAGTACAATAGGCGTAAAAAGCCTAGGATTGAATCGTGGCAGGTGCATCCACAGATGTCCCATATGAATCGTCAGTGTGTCAGTATATTAGACATGTGAAAGCTGGTCGGCCAAACCTTGACTATTAGTCTTGGCGCGATGGTCCAGTGGAAAGATGTCTGGTTGCTGATGCTATGCGGAGTTGCAGAATGGTGGTTCGATCCCCCGACCCGGAGATGGTGATCAACAAATTAAACTATGGGTACATCACTGTCGGCTAAGTTAGCACATAGAAATTGAAGCCGCACGTTGCCAATGCGTCAATAACATAAAAATACATACACTGGCAAGATCATGTTTTAATGTGCATGCGTGCTGCATTCGGGAAAATTTCGACTGTTTGACTGGAGCCTCCCAGAGCACATGTAAACGAGGACGCATCTGCTCAGACATTGTGTGGGTGAATTGAATGGCCCTTTCCATTTTAGCTATGCTCCGCTCATCACTAGCTAAGCTCCACCCACACCTCGCCGTGCTGGGATTGATCGATCCCCAAATGCTCTAGCTATCAATTTCCTGAAAACTATACAGGGAAACTGTTGAATATTTTGTAACTAATTTGACTGGGAGCCGTTGTTGCCTATCGCAGCAACAGCGCCCAGTCAAATTAGTTTCAAAATATTCAACAGAATATTTATTAAATAGCAAAAGCAAACAATTTGTACAACAACGCATAGACCGTCTTCAAATATGCGTTCGTGAAGTACTTATCGACGGCATTCATGACGTCATTCATTATGATGTCATTGTATGCATCACGCATTTCATTATGACATCATATGACGGGTGGGTACTCTGGAAAGGTGAATTAGGGGTCATGTCCATACACTGGCACTTTCACCAGATGGACATTGTCGCACCACGCGCATTTGACACAATCAAAAGATCAATGATCATGGACGTACTGCACCAGACTGGATGTAATGACGATGTGCTACGACTAGTAACCCTGTTATTGGCAGAAACCTGGCTGACAGTATAAGAGATCACTGGTCTCTGGTGCTGTTTAAATGCTACCTCGCCGCAACTATGTTATCCGTACGGGAGCACTGTACCAGATCAACCACCAGTCTATATTGGATCTCCAAATAGAAATGCACTACACAGATGACATAGACTTCACAGATGACGAAGAGATGTTTCTATCCATCCGTACGTCCGTCCTCCATCCATCCGTCCATCCACCCGCCCGCCCGCCTGCTCGGTCATCCAACCGCGCACGCACCCGAATACCCGCCCACCCACCCGCCAGCCCACTAACCCACCTACCCAGCCAAACAGACAAACACCAACCCAAACAGCCACCCACCAAAATGTCCAAACACTTATCCAAACACCAACATACCCACCCAAACAGCCACCCAACCAACTAACCAACCAACCAACGCACCCTCTCACCGCCAGCTCGGTCGCCCACCCACCGCCCATCCGGCCAGCCCGCCAATCCGTCTGTCAGTCCGTCCGCCCACCTACTCAGCCACCCGCCAACCCACCGACCACTCACCCACCCACTGACTCACCCACCAACCCATCCATCTATCCATCCATCCATCCACCAACCCACCTACATACCCACCCACCCACCCACCCATCCATCCATCAATCAATTCATCCATCTATCTATCTATCTATCCATCTATCGTTCCTGTACTGTCCTCGTGAATGAGTATGCCATGCCGTGGGTGGGAGTGGGGTGGGTGAGTGTGTGGGGGTGTGCGTGCTCGCAGGCTTATGGTGATGCGTGAAGCTGAGCCAAAATTAATGTTGCCGACTTAATCAAGGTACCAATATACTTAGCTTGAGATACCCGTTCTAAAGCGACTCACGCCATTGCGAAAATTTTGTGCAACTTTGACCTGGATCAAGACAAGATATGATAGATGATATGATATATGATACGGCTTTAAATGGTCAAACCTTATAACCCATGTATCGATCTAGGTCTGAATTGAGAGTAGGCCCGACTACAGGAGATCTTAGTTTGTTGTTGAGGTGACTAGACGATCTTCTCTCTCTAGTTACAAAACAGCATGTGTGTGTGTGTGTGTGCGTGCGTGCGTGCGTGCGTACGTACATGTGTGTGGGGTAATAGAATTATGAGAACAGAGAAACATCAATATTTAAGAAATATTTAGTGCTTATACTTATTACTGTATTGGTGAACGGTTCCATAGAAATCTATAATTTTAAAAGTCAACGATCACAAATTGCAATCTATTGTCTGACACTCATGGCAGCCGTGTGTATCTATGTGGTCGGATGATAAAGCCGTGTCTGTGAACACAACACCAACACGATTATGTTTGGTTTGTTCTGTTGCTCACGGTGCGCGTCGTTGTGGCATTGCTATGAGAGGACCCACACGATATCATGCCCTTTACTTCATTTCTGAATAAGCTTCCACTGAAACAGTAAATAAGAAAGTTAATAGCGAAGTTAAGGTATGAGATGGCTCTGATGATGTCATTGAGCATGACAGCAATGGCATAGTCTCTGGTTGTTTTTAGAGTCATCTTAGGTCTGCGATACAGCTGAATGTTGATAGGAAGTTCTGTTACCAAATATATCGTACTCAACACGAATAGGAGAATCGTAATTTGCCGGGTGCGTTGTGCGTTCTGCGGCATCGGCGTAGCAGATTCTGGCTGAACCGTTCGCCTTAATTTACGGCTCTGACGAAATAGTTTTACACCAATAACACAGTTGCCAGCAGTTGTCAACACGACAGTAGCTGTGAAGAAGAGAGCGAATTGCATATTTTTAAATCCATTATAGAAGAATCGCGCGTATGATTTTGAAATCAGTCCACACTCCGGGCCATACAAGATCACTGTGACAACCGGGTCAATTCCGAATCCGAAAAGTAAATGTAGATCAATTAAGATGACTGTTAAAGGTATGAGTAATGAAGTAACTATAGCGACGCGTCTGGTGAAAAGCAGTTGCGCTCTAGTGGGAAAACAAACAAATATAAACCGTTCTGCTGTTAGCGCTATTACATACCAGCTTGAACAGTGTGCCGATGCATAGGACATGAACCACCAACCTTTGCACACCACCGGGTGTAAGCCTGTTATATCCACGTTGAAGAAATCTTGTCCGATGGAGCGAAATACTCCGCACCACAGAAACAGTGTATCCGCAAGTTCTAGACCAATAAGAAAAAATACTATCAGCATTTGTCTTCTCATTCGCTTTCGACATAGCACTGCGATGGATAACAGGTTGCCAAATGTCCCAAAAAGCATGATGGACGTACTGACGTACCGACGGACGAACCGTGCAATCCGCATCTCCATAAAGTCCGCGTTATTGCTGGTCAATGCAGTTACCTCGACGGCAGTTTCACTAATCATTAAATTTGATGATAAATTTACAAAATCAGTGTCTGCCGCAGGATTCTGGTTCGTTGTTTCAAACATAATTTCTGCTATCGTTGATGGCATCGTGAGTCTTGTATACATATAGTTATAGAAATAGTTTACGGTTCAATAGACTGTAGCCCTTTCCTGACGAAGTAAGCCAAAACCGGCCCTCTCGTGGTCCTGAAGAATGTCCATTTTCAGGCCAAGAGAAGAATTTTTTTTTTAAATATCACTGGAATGACTGGCCCGATAACAGAACCAGTCTTTCCAGTGATAAATTATCAAAAAATACTCTTCACTTGGCCTGCAAATGGACATTCAATAAGGAAATATTTTGATTTTTATTGCCAAATTTAGCCATTAAAGAGTTAAAGGTACATATTCACACCAAAATGCTTGAAAATAAAATTGTTAAATTAATTTAATTAAATTAAACTTTTAGATGCTTAAATTGTGTGCCTAGATGTAAGGAAACGAAATAAATCTTAACATATGATGATTTCATTTCGTTTTATTTAATATAAATTTTTACAATTGTGAAATTGAATTAGAGACAAGAGTCCCTAACTCAACTTTACAACTAAAAAATTATATTAATTTATACGAAATGAAATTGTCATATGCTAAGATTTATTTTGTTTCCTTACACATAGTCCCACAATTTAAGCCTCTAAAAGTACACAAATTTAGACATTCTAATTTCAAACAGTCGGTGTGAATAATTAAGGTGATTTATCATTAAAACTGCAAAAGCATAATTTGCAACGCTTCGTATATATGAGAAATGGCACCTGGAGTATTTATATATTAGCCTATAATCCTTTAAAATTAAACAGCTATATGTTATTTGTTTGGTAAAACGACGCAAATAGTTTAATACGTTCACAATCTCAGTTTCAAACCATTAACTACACGGGGCAAAGTTCGTTGAATAAAATTTGAGATTATCTTGACTGGAGTAAACTTTATGTTAGATTAATTCCGAGATATTCACTCTAATATTTCTGGCGCGTTATTGCCGGAATATGATGTGCCCGGTCTGCAAGGACAGCATGCTTAAGAATGGATATATAATGAATCCAGCACTGGGATAGAAACAATAATCGCACGCTGTTCTCTCTGGACTCTAGGGTGCCATTGTAATCCTTGGAACCTGTTATTCTCTACGTTTTCTCGATAGAAACATGAACGATATGGCGCTTCCCTAAGCTATATGAAAATTAAAGATAGCAATCTGGCTGAACATTTATTGTGCCGAATACGTCGACTTTCACTCAACACGCTTTAAAATTTCAAAGTTTTGAACACGATTTTAATGAAGGGATTGTGATTTTGAAGTATTCTTTCATCAATGGTGTACGGGATGCACTTGGTTAATAACTTTACGATGCCACTAAATAATGCAAGCGAGGCTGATAATTCCATTTCAAACGCATCAGTCGTTTCGATAAATGGCTTGTCGTTTTCTCTCCAGTAAGGGATAACATGGTGAATGCCTTTAGTTTCTGTCACCAGTGAATCTACTCATTAGACACACCTGAATGTAGTCAGTATTAATACTGTATGCCTATACGTCGCGAATTCAGTTATCATAGTAATACTAGCGAAGCATCGTGTACCATTGAGGTCGTTTCTCCAAGTATCAGCATGCGTGAGTGCGTGAGTACGTACGTGCTGTGCGCGGTGATGCGTCGAACGCATACGCACGTCTGTATATCATGGTGCTCGAAGTTTGACCGGGTGTTCGCATCCATGTGCGTGCGTGCGTGCGAGCGAATGAGCGTGCGTGCGTGTGTCCGTGCGTCCATGCGTAATGTGGTGTGTGTGTGTGTGTGTGTGTGTGTGTGTGTGTGTGTGTGTACGTGCTTGTAGTTCAAAGGGTTAAATATATTTATTTATTGAGCAGCTATTTTATTATACTCAAAGACTGATGGATTTTTGAAAGATTTTCTTTTTCACTTACCGTTTATTTACTGTTTGTATGTTGTATGATTTGTACGTCAGTCTTTTATATATTGTTGGATATGAACGGTTTTCCGCATGATCCATTGATTGTGTTATCAATACAAAAAAGTAGTAGTAGTAGTAGTAGTAGTAGTAGTAGTAGTAGTAGTAGTAGTAGTAATAGTGGTGGTGGTGGTGGCGTCGGCGGCGGGGCGGCAGCAGCAGCAGTAATAGTAGTAGTGGTAGTAGTAGTAGTAGTAGTAGTAGTAGTAGTAGTAGTAGTAGTAGTAGTAGTAGCAGGAGTAGCAGGAGTAGTAACTGTAACAGTAACAGTAGCAGGAGCAGCAGCAGCAGTAGTAGTAGCATGAGTAGTAGGGGTAGTAACAGTAACAGTAGCAGGAGCAGCAATAGCAGTAGTAGCAGGAGTAGTAGGAGTAGTAACAGTAACAGTAGCAGAGGCAGGAGCAGCAGCAATAGCAGTAGTAGCAGGAGTAGTAGGAGTAGTAACAGTAACAGTAGCAGGAGCAGAAGCAGGAGCGGAAGCAGGAGCGCAGTGGCCCCACTTATAGGTGTTTTTTATGGTTTCATTACAATATTAGAACTCGTGTGATTCATTTGCACTCCGATTCGCTATCCATCAATGTGTTCGTTCGTCAGTCTGTCCGTTCATCTTGCAGAATGTGTCAAAATATAATAACGTTTCATTTTTTTCCTTCAGTTATTTAAGTTCTACGGGGAGCTTATTGATACAACTTAAGACCTAGTCTGATTCTGATTCTTTGAAGAAGCCTCGTATACTTTATCAGTCTACCTGCTCGTGCACACGCCCGACCGTTCATCTTGCTGAACATGTCTAAATCCGGGAATATTTTTGCATTTCTTCTATAGTTTAGATTCCCACTTCTTGGACAGGTGTAAATCCTTGTATATTCCCAGTTTTCGTTGATAACTCGGGATTTAATTGGAGTATATTTTTGAAATATTAACTATGTGTTGAAGGATAATTTTATTCTGTGCGCAAACTCACCCGTTCATCCGGCTGTCAGTCCCTCCATCCGTTCATCTTGCCGAACATTTCAATTTTTATCTTAGGTTCTACTGGATAGTACATTGATACAATTTCTACAACCGAGATATGTTGATTATGCACATTAGTAGACGCATCCAATATTTTGCCGTCCGTTCACCTTGCATGATATGTTTAAAGCCTAGTAATAGAATAATGACACGCTAAAATTAATCCCGCCATGTGATGACAGCGAGGCAAATTTCACTCACCAGCTTCCAAACAGAAAATCCGACCAGAGAAACCCCAAGGGCTTTACCATCCCTCAGCAATAACAAGATTGTGCGATGTATCACACTTGCCATGTAATTGGTCGTACTACTTAGGTCGGCCCCACCCCAATCCAACCCGCCTAGAAGACATGGATAGTGCCTGAACGTCCATTTAGGGACACAGCTGTGAGCGGTGATATAACCAGCATAGCGAGATCTACCAGGTCAGTGCATATGCACTGAACTGCCAATTCAGTGCATCCACAGTTAACACAGGGTATCAGGCCAGAAGGTGAGCGTCTGTCCTGGAGGACACAATCACAGCTGTCAGCAGCGATATAACCAGCACGGCGGGAACTACCAGTTCAGTGCATCCACACTTAGTTCAGAATCGTCCAGGCGTGAAAGTGAGAGTATGTGTCCTGGAGGGCACGGCAACCACAGCTGTGAGCAATTGTTATTTCCCAGCATAGCGAGAGCTACCACCTCGACCAGTGCATTTGCACCGAATTGTTAATTCAGTGCAGCTGCACTTAGCCCAGGGTATCCCAGGCGAAAAGGGCGAGCGTGTGTGTCCTGGAGGACACGACCACCACATGTGACCAGTGTTCGCTACCAGTTCAGTACGCGCGCACTTATGGCACAAGGGGCTCTGAACACGTCTAGAGGCCCACCGGTGTTCACCCTTATTCTGTGTACGAAATGGCCAGACAGCAGTACCATATCCAAGAACATGTTTGATCATGGAAAAACCTGTCCAAGAATTGATGAAGCTATTGCGGCAAGGGATTGTCAGTCCTGTTATATATTCATTGAGTTGGGAGCGCTGAGAGAACAACGATTTGCCATCCCATCCCTGTCTCCGCATAGAAAGCATCCACGGTTCCTATGCCAGTGGTTCCACATGCCACCCAACGCAGGCTACAGACACCAGCTTTTGAGAAGCATATACCAACTCCACGTAACAAAGCAACATTAACTTCTGAGAAGCTTACTCCGGCTCCACGACACTGGGAAACACCAGCGATTGAGTAGCTCACAACGGCTCTAAAGATACTCAAACGCCGAATTTGACAATCTACTGGACGACATCCTCAAGTAGAACAGAGTCCAAGACTTCGTCAAAACACCATTTGTAATCGAGAACTATCTGCTAGAATGGGCACTCCATGCTCATAGAGCTGATGGGAAGAATCCAGAGGATTAACTTGCAGGTAGCCAAAACAAGATCAGGAAAAAGCTTGTCTAAGAAATCATTGACCTGAAGGGAGTGAAGTTCTGTATCTCGCTCTCAGGGTGACTCTGCATAAGTTGAAGAAAGATGGAACTGAAGTGACTACAGACCCACTGTTCTGGTCTCAGCAACAGGCGCTCAGTAAGGCAAGCGGCATTGGCGCGCCTGTGAATGATACCAAAGCCAAGGTGTTACAAGGCTTGAGAACTACACTCACGAGGGGTCTGGCTGGGCAGTAGACCAAGTTGATGTACTGTACCTCAACATCACTAAATACGAAACATTACGGGGTGGGTCATATATCGTGCTCCCACCTTTGATAAGAGGAAATCGTGCTGTGCTCAACGTTAAGAACAGGTTTGACCATTCCATGTGTTGCTCTCTAAGGGCCTAGCAAAACCTAGCTAAGACCTGGGTAAGGTCTATGTAATGCTTGACAAAGTCTGGCTAAGGACTAGTTAAGGCTTAGCAAAGGTAATGCCTAGGTTAGGCTTACCAAGGCCTGGCTAGGGCCTAGGTAAGGCCTAAGAAATCATGTCTACGGTCTAGGTAAGGCCTAGCTAAAACCTAGCAAAGTCTCGCAAAGCGTGGCTACGGCCGAGGTAAAGTCTATTAAAGCCTGGGTACGACCTATGTAAGGCCTGGCAAAGCCTTGCTAAGGCCCAGTTAACGTCTACCAAAGCCTGGCTATGGTCTAAGTAAGGTCTTGCAAAGCTTTGATAAGGTCTCGCTACGGCGTAACTAAGGCCTATGTAAGGCTAATAAGGCCTAAGTAAGGCCTAATAAAGCCGGACTAAGGCCTAGACAAGGCCTGAATAAGCCATAGCAAGGTCTGGCTGAGGCCTAGTTAAGGCTGAGAAAATCCTTGACTAACGCCTAGATAATGCTTAGAAAAGCGTGGCTAATGCCTAGGTAAGATCTTACAAAGCCTAGCCAAGATCTAGTCAAGGCATAGCAAATCCTGGCTAATGCCTAGATTAAGGCCTAAGTAAGGCTTAACAAAGTCTGTCTAAGGCCTAGTTAAGCATTAGCCAGGCCTGGCTAATGCCTATGTTAAGCATAGCAAATCCTGGATAAGGCGTGACTACTGTCTGGCTAAGACATATTTAAGGACTGGCAAAGTCTAGCTAAGGTCTGGAAACAGCCTATCACATCCTGGCTAAGATCTAGGTAAGGTCTAAGTAAGGCCTAGGTAAGGTCTATGTATGGCTTAGCAAAGACCGGCTACGGCTTAGGTAATGCCTAGGTATTGTCTAACAAATCCTGGCTAAGACATAGACATGGTCTTACAAAGCTTGGATCAGGCCTAAGTCCGGCTTAGCAAAGCCTGACTAAGGCCTAGCTATGGCTTAACAAAACCTGGCTAAGGCATAGATATGGCCTAGTTAAGACTTAGCAAAGTCTCGCTAGGGCATAGGCAATGTCTGGCAAAGCCTGGCTAACGTCTAGGTAAAGTTTATTACTGCCTGATTAAGGTCTATGTACGGCCTAGAAAAGCTTGGATAAGGCATATGTAAGGGCTAAGTAAGGCCTAGTCAAGCCTGACTAAGGCCTAGATAGTGATTAGTAAAGCCTGGTTACGGGCTGTCTAAGGCCATGGTAAGTCTTACCAAAGCCTGTTTAAGACCTAGGAATGGTCTGGCAAAGCATGGATGTGACCCAAGTAAATACTAGCACAGGCTAAACCCTAGGTAGAACCCAATAACGTCTGGTCAAGGCCTAGCTACGCACTAGATACGGCTTAGCAAAGTCTAGCTATGGCCTATGTCATGTAGTGCAAGGCTTGGCTAAGGCCTAGCTAAGTTCTAGGTAAGGCCTAGCAAATCCTGACTAAGATCTAGGTACGGCCCAAGTAAGGCTTAGGAAAGTCTGGCTAATGCCTAGGAAATGCCTGGCTAAGGCTTAGGTAAGGCTTAGCAAACCCTGGCTAAGGCCTAGTTAATATCTTGCTAAGCTTGCCTAAGGCCCAGGTACAGCCTAGCCAGGCTTTGCTAAGCCTTACACAGGCCTTGCCTAGGCCTTTGCCTGACTTTTATACGTAGACCATATCTAGGTCTTAGCCAGGCTTGGCTAGGCCTTTGCCATGCCTTAGCCAGGCTTTGCCTGGCTTTACATAGGCATTAGCTAGGCTTTGCTAAGATTTAACTGGACCTTCGTCAGGGTTTGCAATGCCTTAACTAGGCCTTAGCCAGGCTTTGCGAGACCTTACATAGGCATTAGCCAGTCCTTAGATAGGCCTTAGCCAGGGATTAGAAGGCTTTGATAGACTTTACCTAGGTCTTAGCCATGGTTTGTTAGACTTTGCCTAGGCCCTAGCCATACTTTGCTAGGGCTTACCTAGGCCTTAGCCGGGCTTTGCTAAGCACTAACTAGGCCTTAGCTGGGCCTTAGCCATGCGCTTGCTAAGCCTTAACTAGACGTTAGTCAGGATTTCCTAGGCATTATCCAGACTTTGTTAGGCCTTAGCCATGCTTTACTAGGCCTTACATACGCCTTAACCACGCTTTGCTAGGCCTTGCACATAGGCTTTACATATGTCTTAGACAGGCTTTGTTAAGCCGTACGTAAACTTTATCCAAGCTTTGCAAGACATTACCTAAGCATTAGCAAGGCTTTACTAAACCTTACCTATGTCTTAGCCAGGCTGGCCTAGGCCACACTTAGGCATTACCAAGGGCGTAGCCATGGTTTGTTAAGGCTTAGTAGGCCTTAGGTAGTTTTGCTAACCCTTACCGTGTCCTTGGTCAACACTTTGCATAGGCCGTAGCCAGGCTTTGGTAGACGTTATCTAAACATTACCTAAGTCTTAGCCAGGCCTTAGTGTGCCTTACCTAGGCCTTAGCCAGACGTTGCTATGCCTTACCTAGGCCCTAGTGAGGCTTTGATAGACCTTACCTAGGCCTTAGCCAGACTTTGCTAAGTCTTACCTGGGTCCTCAATTGGCCTTAGTCAGGCTTTGTTAGGCCTTACATAGGTGCTACCTAGGCCTCACTTAGGCGTTAGCGTGGCTTTGCAAGACATTACTTATGCCTTAGCTTTGGTACGCCTTAACTATGCTTTACGCAGGCATTGGCCAGACCTTCTCAGAACTTACCTAGAAATAGGTTAGGCTTTGATAGACCTTGCTATGCCTTACCTAGGGCTTAGTGAGGCTTTGATAGACTTCACCTCGGCCTAGACATTGCCTAGGCATTAGCCAGACTTTGTTAGGTATTACCTAGGCCTTAGCCAGGCTTTGCTAAGCCTTACCAAGAACTTACCTGGGTCGTAACCTGGCTTTACTAGCCCTTGCCCTAGCTAGGCTTTGCTAGGCCTTAGCCATGCCATAGTCAGGCCTTAATCAGGCTTGCATAGACTTTACCTATGCCTTAGCCATGGTTTGCTAGGCATTGCCTAAGACGTAGCCAGGGTTTGTTAAGCCTTAACTAAGCCTTAACTAGGCCTTAACCAAGCTTTGCTAGGCTTTATCCGCGCCTTAACAAAGCTTTGCAAGACATTACCTAGGCCTTAGCCAGGCTTTGGTAAGCTTTAACTATGCCTTACGCAGGCATTGGCCAGACTTTCTCAGCCCTTTGATAGACTTTACTTAGGCCTTAGCTAGGTGTTGCTAGACTTAAGCCACGCATTAGCTAGGCTTTGCTAGGCCTTAGTCAGTCCTAACCTAGGCCTTAGCCAGGCTTTGATAGACTTTACTTAGGCCTTAGCTAGACGTTGTTAGACGTAAGCTACGCCTTATTTAGGCTTCGCTAGGTCTTAGTCAGGCCGTACATAGGCCTTAGGGAGGCTTTGCCACGACTTAACTAGGCTTTGCCCGGAGTTTAGAAAGCTTTGCAAGACGTTACCTACGCGTTTGCCAGGCTTTGCTAAGCCTTAACTTATGCATTGGCCAGACTTTGTAATACAGAGGATTTGATGGACTTAGCTAGGCTTTGCTAGGCCGTAGCCAGACTGTGTTAGACCTTAGCCATGCTTAACTAAACCGTACATAGGCCTTAGCAACACTTTGCTAGGCCTTACCGAGGTCTTAGCCAGGTCTTAGGCAGGCCGTAGACATGTTTTGCTACGCCTTACATAAGCCTTAGTGAAGCTTTGCAGGACATTACATAGGCCTTAGCTAAGCCTCACTTACGCCTTAACTATGCCTTAGCAGGCTTTATTAGGCCTTATCTAGGCCGTAGTCATGATTTGCTAGAGTTTACTTAGGCCTTCACCAGGCTTTGCTAAACATTTCCTGACGCGTGTGCCGGCGATGCGTGAGTGTAAGCGTATATGAATTACTCACTGATTTATTCATAATTGTCTATCAATAAACTCTGATAATATGTGCTTTATCAATACAATCAATATCATCACCACCACCACTACCATCATCATCATCATCATCATCATCACAGCCAAGATTGTCACCATCGTCATCAGTATTATCATCATTATCTCTACAACTAAGATTGTCATCATCGTCATCGTCATTAGTATCATCATCGTTATCATTATAACCAAGATAATCATCATTGTCATCACTACCATCATCAGTATAACAAAAATTGTATCATCCCCTCCGTCGTCACCAGGATAATCATCGTTGCAAAAAAAACTATCATCAATATAATGTATTATTTATTTCCGTAGCATTTCGCGATGTTCCGGAATCTGAATTTCATGACAATTATGAATATTTTGTAAATAGTTGGACTATTTTAATTGGAAACGGCGCCCAGTCAAATTAATTTCGAAATTTCATATTTTTTTCGTTGTTTCGGATTCAAATTGTAACAACAAGATATGACCAGGAATTGTGGCGTTCGGGGTGGGGTGGTGGGGGGGGGGGGGGGTGGACTAGCGGTGCTTAATACATACACGTACCATAGAAAATGAGTAAGTAACCACATGCATTAGAAGGTATTAGAAGCAAGCGGTCGCTTAGTACGAGGCATGCCATCATTATCAACAAGATATGACCAGTATTCGTATTCAAGGATATATGTAAAGACGTGCGGAAAACCATAAAATAAGGTTGACAGATGAATGATATAACCAAATGGGTGCGGGGTGGGTGGGTGTGACCTATATGGTCATATATATGGTATACGTTTCTGATACGCATAACAGGGAAATAGAAACCACGCGATCTATTGATTATCAAAAGTGAGAGAAAACAAGTGATACAATGCGCTGTCGGACCAATGTGATTTCGGAACAATGCGTTGTCGGAGCAATGGACTGTCAGACCAATGGGCTGTCGAACCAATGCCATGGCACAATTATTATCTGTTTATAACTCTGATAAGATTATGGCCAGCTTCATGGTAACTTATATAAACACGTCCATCATCGCGTAATAGACATGTTTTACAGAAAATAGGATGAAAGTTCACAATGATAACGCAATGGTGGAGGTCATAGTACTGAGCAATATGATGCAGTTTTATACTGATTTATAACAGAAAGAAATTATTAACCATTCGTGTCAAATAGATGTGACAGTTGTGGGAGGTAGCAATAATGAACGGCATAGGGTGATCGTGCTAATAAAATAGTTTGTCAAGATGACTTAAGTGAAAGTGGTGGTGGATGGATGGAGTATGTGGTTTATAGAGCCACTTTAGAAATGGTCTGATTTGAAAGGTGACGGCCAATTGAATCCAGTTTGAATAATACCAGACTCGGTGTTAATCGAGTGTGATTGAGATGTGCTTCATTGACCATTTTGCGTGCGTGTGTGCGTGCGCGCGCGTGGGTGCGTACGTCCGTGCGTGCGTGCATGAGTGCGTGCGTGCGTGTGTGTGTATATATATGCGTGCGTGCGTGCGTGTATTTACACCGATGGATCATCGATGTCTAAACACGTGAGTGTTTAATAGGAGTGAGATGTATGGAGGGCGCACATGTATTCGTGAAGTGTTATATAAGAGGAAATATTCTTTTAATTTGATTACCACGTGCATCTGTTCAACAATATGCGGGCGGGCACATCCAACAAATTACTAGAACAAAAAATATCTCTAGCGCTTGACATAATGGACCTTTCCATTTTTAGTTATGCTCCGCCCATCACTAGCTAAGCTCCACCCACACCTCGCCGTGTTGGGATTGATTGATCCCCAAATGTCCTAGCTATCAATTTCCTGAAAACTATACAGGGAAGCTGTGGAATATTGCACCCAGTCAAATTAGTTTCAAAATATTCAGCAGAATATTTATTAAATAGTAAAAGCAAACAATTTGTACAACAAAGCATAGACCGTCTTCAATATGCGATCGTGACGTACTTATCGACGTCATTCATGATGTCATTGTACACATCACACAGTTCATTACGACGTCATATGATGGGTCGGTACTCTGGAAAGGTGAATTATCTCGAGCGCCTGACATAATTATCTCGAGCGCTTGACATAATTATCTCGAGCTTTCAGTATGTTCCTGTCTTCAAATGAAAAAGGACGCGAGATAATTTTTTCATACAAATGAGATTTGTATATGGTTAGAATCTACACTAAGCATAGATGCTAACCTATAGTGTTAATTTGTTGGCAAAATCTTATTAATGGGGAAATATTTTGATTTAAGTTTGAATAATACATGTATTCCCTATGGGGCAGACCCCTGTTACATAAAACATAAAAAGGACGTGATTTGAATTTTGACAAGATTATTATAATTTGCATCATTAGAAAGCTAATAGATTTTACTTCATGGCCATATGTGTTAAATTCTAAACAAATCATAAATACAACCGGTAAATGTCGATCTTAGAAACCTCGCCTGTTTATTTCACAGTAAATATCTGGGCAAGTCATACTGCCAAACTAGCGCATGCGCACTGAGATTTTGTCTCCATTGTTGAGCATGCTTATCTGAGTTTTAAGTAAAACTGTAAAGTATATTAGAACACGTATTAATATAACTGGCGATATAAATAGAACAAAATATAAACCATTGAGCCTGCAATGTATATATGAGCGAGTGTTTCTATTCCAGTTTACATGTAGAGATCGTCCGTGTGTGCATTGCGTGTAACATCGCTTATTGGTCTAAGTAGCTCTTTTTGAACATTTTCTATTCTGGTGGTAATGCACTGTGGCACATTATTATAAACAACATCAGAGTATTCACCAACAGCGGCAGCAGCAGCATGGCACCGCCTGA
Source organism: Chaetoderma sp. LZ-2023a (assembly GCA_034401795.1). NCBI lineage: Eukaryota > Metazoa > Mollusca > Caudofoveata > Chaetodermatida > Chaetodermatidae > Chaetoderma > Chaetoderma sp. LZ-2023a. The sequence goes on from CM067365.1 coordinate 14,918,502, forward strand.
ACCACTCTACAGTTTCTACTCATTCGGGTAACTTCAATACAAGTTGGTGCTGGATTGGGGATTTATATTTTTTATTGTAACATATATGTACAATGGGATTGGGGACAAGTTCTATCGGCGTAGAGACGCCCTCTCCCTACAGAATTATAAATTGGCAACGGAAGAAAATATATAATATATATCTAACACATATTGTGAGGGAGAAGAAGAGAGAGGGAGAGAGAGAGCGCGCGCGAGAGGTGGGGAGGGGAGAGAGAGAGAGAGAGAGAGAGAGAGAGAGAGAGAGAGAGAGAGAGAGAGAGAGAGAGAGAGAGAGAGAGAGGAAGGTAGCGAGAGAGAGGAAGGAAGCGAGAGAGAGAGAGTGTGTGTGTGTGTGTGTGTGTGTGTGTGTGTGTGTGTGTGTGTGTGTGTGTGAGAGAGAAGGGTGAGAGAGAGAGAGAGAGAGACAGAGAGAGAGAAGTGAGAGTGAGAGAGCGAGCGAGAGAGAGAGAGAGCGCTGGAAAGAGAGAGGGGGGGGAGAGAAAGAGAGAGAGAAAGATAGAGAGAGTGTGTGTGTGTGTGTGTGTGTGTGTGCGAGAGAGAGAGAGTGTGCGAGAGAGAGAGAGTGTGCGAGAGAGAGAGAGAGTGCGAGAGAGAGAGAGTGCGAGAGAGAGAGAGAGAGAGTGCGAGAGAAGGGGGGGGGGGGGGGGGGGACCAGAGGGGAAGAGTGGGGAGAGGAAGCGAGAGAGAGAGGAACAAGAGAACGAGAGAGATTGTGTGTGTGCGTGCGTGCGTGGTTCCGTGAGTGGTTATGTGCGTGCGTGCGTGCGTGAGAGAGAGAGAGAGAGAGGGTGAAACAGGAGAAAGAGAGAGAGAGAGAGAGAGAGAGAGAGAGAGAGAGATAGTGTGTGTGCGTGCGTGAGAGAGAGGGGGGGGGGGGGGGGGGAGAGCGAGCGAAGGCGGGTATAGAAACAGGAAGAAACGGGGAACGTCATAGAGACATGGGAGATAGATAAATAGGAAAGTACTGAGTACACTGAGAACTAAGAAGTAGTGTGTGCGTGTGTGCACCCGCACACGCATATTTGCATGCGCGTTTATACGTGAGCGAGTGTGTGCGTGCGCGCGCGAGTAAGGGGGTAGGCGAGGGAGGGAGCGCGTGAGCACGTGGATCTGAGTAAGAATGAGCGAGAATGAGTGTGAGTGAGTGAGCGAGCGTGCGTGCGTGCGTGCGTGAGAGGGGAGGGAGCGAGGCAGGGAGAGAGAAAGAGAGAGAGAGAGAGAGAGGTGAGAGAGAGAGAGAGAGAGAGAGAGAGAGAGAGAGATTCACAGTCAGATGTTTGGCATTATACAAAAAAAAAATATTTGCATGAATTAAATGAATAATAATAATACTAATAATAATAATAGCAAATTTTGACAGCAATGAAATAACTCGTCTATTAATAACATATCATTTTAAAATATCATTGCGGAATATGGGAGGAGACCGGCAGAAAGTTGTCAACAAGTGTGCTCCCTCCCATATACAGGACATATTTGTAGACCTCAAAATATTCCCGTCTTTCGTATAAAACGATACACTCGCGTCGCCAATTCTATGTTTATCTCCGCAGAATGATTTTCACTCCCATTTAAAATGGTATCTAGCGCAATACGTAGCCCAAATTGCTGGAAATAGTCCACCAATTGATGTCTTTCTTCTGCCCAATTTGGGCATTCAACGAAAAGGTGATATGACAAGATGTGTCGGATAATTATGGTCCAATGTGAACGATTTGGTTGGCCAAAAATATGGTAACTATATAAATCAGCATTTAATTGGCTGTATTTATTTCTCATTTTACGCAGAATAATATTTTCTTCTCATTTGCCCAGTGAATAGTATGTTGGGATCTTCTGTGAGGAAGTGAGATAAGATTTGCTATTGACGTAATAGTCTGTTTTCATTTAGTCATCCGGATTATTCCACTGTTCAATAGTACTGGACATGAACGGATTTTGAAATGTTTCACGGCAGTGTCTCGGCATGGTGAAATTTTAAGCATGTCTGAGATTATACTCTGACACATCACCCACCTTTTCAGAGATAATATCCAGTATATAATCTGGCCTGGCCAATTGCGATGGGCGATTTTGTAAACGGTTATTATTTAGATAATAATAAGGATCAAATAAAAAATTTTAAATAATAATAATAATAATAATAATAATAATAATAATAATAATAATGACAAGTTTAATGAATTCATAGATTCCCTAGCAGAATAAAAATTGAGGATACTTTCGTAAGCCTATCACAGATATTTGTTATATTTACCTATATACCAAATTAACCAGCGTAATTAAATGTGCATCACATTGATGACTGTGTAATGCATCGTTGTGATAGGTAGGTAATAGATTCTTTATACAAAAATATGCATAAATTCCATCGCATCGCATCGCTAGAAGCACAAAATACATTTACATACGACACGAATTGCATATCGACGCTTAGAAAGTGGGGCAGGTAGTATGGAAGGCCATCACCGCCAAAAATACAAAACTCAAACGGAACAGGTTAATTCCAAAAGAACCAGAAAGAAATGCCAAACAATTCAGGCAACGCCGTCAAACAGAACAGACTACGGCCAAACAGAACACACTAATGTGTCAAACAGAACATGCTATTGTCAAATAGAACAGACTATTGTTAAACAGAACAGGCTATTATTAAACAGAACATACTAATTTGTCAAACAGAACAGGTTATTGGCAAACAGAATAGATTATTGTCAAACAGAACAGACAACTACGACCAACAGAACAGACAACTTCGACAAACAGAACAGACAACTACGACAAACAGAACAGACCACTACGACAAACAGATCAGACAACTACAACAAACAGAACAGACACCAATGATAAATAAAACAGACAACTAAGGCAAACAGAACAGACATCAATGGCAAACAGAACAGACATCAATGGCAAACAGAACATACATCAATGACAAACAGAACAGACATCAATGGCAAACAGAACAGACAACAATGGCAAACAGAACAGAGAACTACGCCAAATGACGGCTAAAGTCGAATAAGCTATTTAGTCAAACAAACAGAGGGCGCCACTCGTCTCTATCCAAGGGAAGATAACTCTTCACTATCGAGCGTTACAACGCCGTTACAATTATGGCGACAAATACACACACAAATACACTCGATGACGCAGTACAATTGTTAAACCATGCTGTGTCTCTGCTAAATAGATCAATTGCCAGCGATGGGGTTTGGAACTGTGTCTGTTACAAGGCACAACAGCGTAGCAACGCCTGTGACAGTGGCGACAGTCGATGCCGATCCGACGCCGATTATTCAGAAGAGTAAGTACAAATGTAATACACGCGGCGAGTACCGTATTATTGTTATTCGTTGCATCGCCGTACTTGATGACCTCGGGACGTTTTAGGTCATCTGTTGCCTTCCAACCCTAAAACGCAACACAATGCAACCATACAAGACACTTTTCATAGGCGTCGGTTAGTAGGGGGTGGGGGACGGTGTTGGGGTTTAGGCGATGTTTCATCGAGTGTGAAGTAAAATGCGGTCAGACCTCTCTGTAGCGACCACCTGTTTTGAGTAGGGGGTGGGTGGGTGGGTTGGCGTCAAAGGAGTGTGGCTCTTTAAGATGGATGGGCATAGCGCCAAAAAAACTACCATCTTTTGATCCCTAAAGCTATTTAGCAAGGAACTTGTTTTAATAAATTCCTTTCGGCCGTTTTTTATGGCCTACATGTATATTGTGGACGTTATATACGCAGGTTTAGGTGTACAATAATAAGACAGGATTTTAACGTTTCACAGTATGGCGGGGTGGGGCTGAGGTGCGTACTAGTTTTGTTGATAAGTGCCTGATCTGGGTCATGTTTATTACACGGAATTAGCAAAACATTAGCCCACAAATAAAGTTTTATATTAGATAGTGAAGCCTTATTTAGATTTGTGGGGACCATGGACAAAGAATTAGTAGGGGTGGGGGAGCTGGGACTGGGGTCGTCCCTCAGAAAATCTTTGAAATGAAATCCAGATGCACTGAGACGGAGAATGCAGTTCTGGCGTGAAATATGGAGCTTCCGTTTGCTGTAAAATTATTTTATTTTGTGAATTTTTAGCTCAACTTTACGAGCTCAACTTTTCTTTTTATATCTCATGTTTGATTAATTATACTGAACCCAAACTTGGGCACACGCTTCCTTATAATGACACGCCATCACAAACTGATCTTGAGGTCAGAAGGTTAAAGGTCAATGTCACTGATCTTGGGAGAAATCTGGGGGGTTTTCAACTTTAACATTTCTCCGTTTAGCTCAACTTTTCTATTTATAGGTCCCTATCTCATATTTGGTTACTCATACTGGACCCAAACTGGGACATCTGCCTCCTTATAATACGGCATCACACAATGATATTGGGGGCAAAGGGTCAAAAGTCATGGTCATTGATACGCATGTCGACCATCTGTCATTCGTCGTCCGTCCGTCTACCTTTGTTTACAAACGCTACTCCTCATTAACCGGGCTTCAGAATGTGTATGCAGAATTTAGATTGTTCAATCTTCGTGCTGAAAATCTTAGATTTTATGAAAAATTTACCGGAAATTGTCAAAGCACTATTCATAATTAATTCGCGAGTTCGTTAGAACGTTTTGACGACGCATGCGCGTTACGACCAAGAGCGAGTGTGTACTTTTAGTATACCGAGTTGGTACTATTTAATCCTTAAAATTGATTTCCCCCTTCAAATTATGCTCTAAATATAGAAATAACGTCGTAATCGCGTATATATATATAGCCAGATAATCAGTGATTTGTGTACACGTGGCTTACTACGTCATCTACACATCTATATCTATAGTAATATTTAGATAATTGTGTACACGTAAGCAAATTCTGATTGGTTGAGGCAGCTAGGGGCGGATTATCCACGAGGCTAACGAGGCAGTAGCCTAGGGCCTCGCACTAGAAGGGGGGCCTCGCACTTGGACCAACACAAAAAAAAATTGTGTTTTCTTTTTCTTTAGGCAAGCTACATAACGCAACGAAGAGACACTCGGTCAATATCTCCAAAATAGATTATTGCGTTATCATGGCCTTATCTCAGTGACCTATGTTATTTTGTTTATAGTCTCGTTGTATTGTAAAAATATCGATTGTAACAATGCTCGAGCGGCCGAGCCGAGTTACCCGAGTAGACTAAACAAACGTGATGGCGTGACGCACACATGGAAAGTAATATTTGTTGCCTCAGTGAATCAGTGGAAGCGGTCCGAAGCAATGGTAAACGTTTTTTGATCGGGAATCAATAGGCCTACATTCAGTCATTCATTGATTCTCATAGTCATACTGTGGATAGCCGAGTCTTTTTCGTAAAATTTAAAGAAAGGCAAGGTAGGAAGAAACATTGTTACAATGTTACTGACTAAATTAAAGCTACGTTGTCACGCTTGGCTATATGAATATTTTTTACAAATTGTAAATTGTATATTACACCCTTGCATCTATCTGGTCAATACTATATACCTTAATATACCCAAACAATGTCCGTTTGGGTAAAACGTATAATTTTAACCCTTTCGCCGAATAATCTATGAAAACCGAAATTAATTATTATATACGAAACATTACATATTCTATTGAATATTTAGAAAATAATTTTACTGGAAGCCGTTGCTGCCTTATGCAGCAACGATTTCCAGTCATATTAGTTTCAAGTTATTCAACAGATTTCCTGTATGCTAGTTTTGTAATTTAGGTGCAAGGAATGTATCACTGAAAGGGTTAAAGAATTGGTAAATCTGTTCTTCGCATTTCACTCTGGCGAAGTGAATTAGCAAATGTTTAAAAGATTGTAAGCTTTTCCCTATCAAATGTAAGCGTGTTAATTAAACAGCCCCCCCCCCCCCCATTACCCATTATTATATAAATCAATAGTATGCCAAAAATAAAAATTTGAATTTTTTAGCTCACCTGGTATAACGCCAGGTGACGATGTAATATATATATATATATATATATATATATATATATATATATATATATATATATATATATATATATATATTTATTTATATATATATATACGCCAGTCAAGACTGTTTAGACTGACATATATGTATCCATCGACCATCAGTGCAAGGCCGAGTGGTTTATTGACCATCTTTCTGGATTTTTACAGATGTAGTTATGGCCCATGGGTACTCTACAAAGACAATGCACATTATGCACAGGCACATATAGGCTTTTACTAGAAATCTGTACTTGTTTCGTTGCAGTATGAGTGGCCGTGCGCATGATGCTGGGCGACACTTTCAAGGCGAAAAAAACAAAAGAACAAAACACAGCAAAACAGTTGGAATCCATGACACAGTTGGGACAATATTTTCCATCTACAACCACAGGTCGTGCAACATTAGACAGCACAATGTCAAACAATGATATCCCCTTTGATCAATCGCAGCACGCTGAATCTGATAGTGATGAAACTCCCTCAACAGATGATCCCAATAGCAATGCATCCACCAATCCTGTGACTGATGTACAAACAATAGAAACTGTTTCAACCGTATCTTCATCAGAAACTAATTTTTATACCAAGTACTGATCCGGCCACCTGGGACTCCTGGGAGATTAATGAGAATACTTGAAAATACCTTTCAATTATCCAGCCATGTCAGAATATAGAGGTGGATTTTAAGCTGACATCAGGAAGGGTTTATGATAGCCATACACGCTACTTGAATAAAAGTCTATTTTTCCGAAAGCTACCTAATAAGGAGTTGGTTAAGAGGTGATGGTTGCTATATTCCGAGAGTACAGAATGTGTGTATTGCTACGTGTGTAAAGCTTTTTCCCACACCCAGAACCTTTTCACAACCGGCTTTAATGATTGGAAAAACAGCTGTAGAGTATTGGAACATGAAAATAGTAGATCGTGATAAGATATCTGCTTGTTTAAAGTTACGACACATACAAGGACGGATCGATACTGGTCTCTCAGAACAATTAGAAGAAGAATATAATTACTGGAAGAAAGTTTTGTACCGAGTTGTGAGCGTGATAAGGTTTTTGAGTGAACGTGGTCTGGCGTTTCGAGGTCATGACGAAAGAATAGGATTCCATCACAATGATAATTTTCTTGGGATCATAGAACTATTAGCACAGTTTGACACATTTTTGGCAGATCACATTGCACGATATGGAAAGGCAGGAAAGGGGAAACCCACATATCTCTCGTCTACCATATGCGATGATTTTATTGACGTGATGGGCAAATTTCTTCTCAGAAATCATAACAGAGGTAAAATCAGCCAAATATTACTATTAGCAATGACTCGACTCCTGACATATCACATGTCGACCAACTCACATTCATAATACGTTATGTACAAACAAGTGGCGATGTGGTTGAGCGTTTTGAGGGATTCATACTGATGCATGGACATAAAGCAGAAACATTGACAAATGCGGTGCTTGAAGTGCTTGATAAATTAGGCTTGAAAATCGCAGACTGTAGAGGTCAAGCTTACGATAATGCATCTAACATGCCGGGAAAGTACACAGGTGTACAGGTTCGTATCAAATCAATCAACCCACTCGCTGAATTCGTACCTTGTTCAGCACATTCACTTAATCTAGTTGGGATAACAACAGCAGAATGCTGTGTCAATGCTATCTCTTTTTGGGGGCTCATTGCCTGCATATACAACTTTTTCTCTGCATCAACACATCGTTGGGAAATGTTAACTAATACTGTGACTGATTTGGTCGTTAAAAATCTATCTGAAACACGTTGGTCTGCTAGACATGACGCTGTCTCTGCTCTAAGGAAGGAATACATACCGATTCTAGCGCTACTACGATCCATATCCGATAATGAGGACGAAAACTACACGGTCAGAGGCACGACAACTCTGCAAAAAACTAGAATGCCTGGAAACAGCAATACTCATCTTTGTGTGGGATTCTCTTTTAGAACGAGTCAACGCTACTAGCAAGTCTCCACAGAACCCGAAGCTACACATATCTGCCATCTCAGAATTGTATGATAGTTTGCTTGATTATGTATCTAAAATGAGGGATAGATACAATGAGTGTGAATGTGCCGCCGTGGAATGTGTAGGCCAGTATGTTGATACATATCAAGCAGAAACCACGCGAAAAGTAAAGAGAAAGCGACAATTTGGCAATCTACAACTGCTGATATCAGTTTACCACCAAAAGAGAAATTCCGTACTGAAACATTTTTGGTCATCATTGATTCACTCATAATCGAGTTACGCCGTCGAAAGCAATCGTACGAAATATTGATGAACAGATTTGGTTTCATTGGTTCCATGCATAGTTTATCAGATTCTGAACTGATAAAATCGACTAACATGTTACGGGACATATACACAGAGGATCTTGAAGAAACATTCCCTGATGAGTTATTACATTTCAGCTGTTTTTATTGGCAAACCAATGGCGACCAGCTAATATCACCATCTGAAGTTCTCTCAGTGATTTATGACACTAACTCAGATATATCTGCAACATTTCTAAATGTTGCAATTGCCTGTAGAATTTATCTCACTTTACCTGCAAGTAATGCAGAGGGTGAGAGATCGTTTTCCACACTAACACGGCTGAAGAGCAATCTCAGGTCAACATTGCTACAAGGGAAAATGACCAGTCTCGCTCTATTAACCAGTCACCCTGAACTAACTCATAAACTTAACTTTGACAAAATTGTCCATGACTTTGCCAGCCTCAAATCACGCATAAAGGCATTCACTTAGCAATAAGTGCTGCATGGCTCCTCCAGATTTGGTGAGTTATATTTACATTTACTGTTCAGTTGTTAAAAACTCCATTTTGTCTGCTATAAAGCCCATAATAATTCACTAAAATGATGTCAAATATACGTCAGATTGCACCACAGAGCATCTAGATTTAAAAAAATTCCAGGGAATGCCCCCCCCCCCCCCCGGACCACCCACATGGTATTGTGCCTAGGGTCTCGCACAACCTTATTCCGCCACTGGAGGCAGCCAGTTCTGAAGTTTCAATAAGTATAAAAGGGGATGATTTCAGTAGATCAGGAGCATCGTCGGCCGTGGGGGGGGGGGGGGGCCGAGAGGTGTCCACAGTGTGGGACCTTGACGAACCACCCAGAATACCGAAGACCGATACCTATATCTTCTCGGTTCCTGAAGGTTTTCAGCTCAGCTCGCACCGTCAATTTTGCAAGCTCTCAGACGGCTGTCCGGGGCAAAATAAGAACTAAAATTATGCTCCTCTTTATCTAATATCTATAAAGGAACTGTTATGCGGTGAAATGCAATTCTACGTGATGTAGAGCAGCTATGTTCCTAGGTGGATGACTCACCGGATCTGCCAACCATGCCGAAAAGTAGACTTCAACCGCCGCATTGCATGTCGTGTGTGTTCATTTAACGTTTTGACCGCCGGTGCGCCACAAGAGCTATTTGACGCGCCCCGCACCGTTAAGCTTCAATAGGTACATGCATTAATTACAATCATATAAGTAACCGTCTTTGTTAATGGGTTATGATTAACTTTCTTAAAACTACCGTCGTCGGACAGGAACCTTTCGTCATTACAGCATCTATTATGTATGACTTCCAAACCATTTGGTAGACATTACTTACTACTGTGTTGCACTGCCCTGAGTTCGTACCGTTTACAACTTGGAGCCAGCATGTGGGAACCCTGTTTGCGGAAATCTACATGCGGAGATGTATCCAGCTTTAGGGAACGTGTCGACTCACGTCAAAAGTATAGTGACGTCTCAATTTCAGTAACATAGTAGCCCGATATGTTAGAATGGCTACTGAATATTCAGGTAACAATACATGGTATCTTTAATTATACAATATTATTTCTGTAAACGTTACTGATGACAAATAGGTACCGTACTGGTCCTCGGACCGCATCTTATAATTTCTATAACTGTTTATTACTGTTTATAATTATCCTTGTTTACTGCAAGGTGTTTAGACTAACCGCACCGTATTAGATCCATCAACCTGTAGTACCGCTGTTCTAATTCAGTTCTAATTCATCGGTATACTATCACTGTTATTTACTTGGTTAGTTAGGTACATGGCCAGCGGCCATCTTGTTGATATGTTTTGCTTATTTATAGAAAACTTAGGACTACAGTGCGTTAGGAAATACTATACAGCAACATTTATATATGCATCACTCTTCCCCCCCCCCCCCCCCCCCGCCACCACACTGAGGTCACTGTCCGTGCTATAGCTCTGTTTAGCCCGGCATGCTACAGACTAAACCTGACTATTCAGCTCAATAGGATAGGTTTAGTGTGATTAGAGACAATTTCTTCGTTAGAAGACATATAGTGTACGCCTCTTTTGCGGTAATCTAGCCCCGCACCCCGGCAAGGTTGTGTAAAATTGGCCAACTTACCCATTGGGCCTCATATTTATAAAGTCATTGTCTCTTTCATGTTCCACTAAGCCTTATGGCTTCTTAATTGTTTGGATGTCCCTATCCGCACCATGGACTGATCTGACTCTGGGAAATTATGAGCGGTGATGGCCAAGGTACGGTGTCACATACACCTCCCCTGTATCTTCGGATACTTAGTAGTTAGTTATCCTTGCCAATGAAGGAAGCACTGCGAACACATTATTATTATTATTATTATTATTTTTATTATTATTATTATTATTTGATAGGTTGTTAAGAGTATATTCCTCCCTCACCGCAGTGCATATTGGGCAATTTGAATATAAACCTAATGGCAGGTCAATACTTAGCTCCATAGGACTTGGTGACAGACGAGATGCCCATCTCCACCCAACTCATTGAAATGTCTGGGCAAGATGTTGGAATCTGCCACGCCCTCACGGGAAGGACATTTGCGGTGAATATTCGTCTCTCTATCCCCACCGTAACGATAGGTCAGTCATCAAAATCTGCTTGTGTTAAAGGTAGCCATTGTCCTGTGATGTTTTATATGGTTACGGAGCAAGGCATCCGGATTCTGGCCAAGCTCGGATGTCTTGCAAAGTAACATGTACGCACGCTGTAGTAGTTAGATGCTTTGGGGCGTCTGCGCCCATTGGACAGCCGTATCTAAAGATAGGTAGGATCTCCGCCATTTGCGGCCTAAACTAGTTTTTGTTTCTAACACCTAACTGGTAGGTTAGTCACAGCAGAAGGCTCGCTCAAATAAAAGCGGCACCTACTAATACAGTATCTTGGAGCTACATAAGACGGTGACTTGGGAATCCCTCGGGAATCGCTCGTCCCGTCTTCACGTAAACCAGCATGCAACACTTTAGTTATATTTTTCACTAGGATTATCTGTTTCACAGCGCTTTTGGTAGAATAAAAGAGTGGCCCTTTTTGCCAACTCTTTCCTCTGCTTCGGCGTTGAAGGCATTTTCCTGTGACGAAGGCCCGTGCGAGGCACTTGCCTCTCGCAAGACATCCAGTGACGGCGGCCCACGCGAGGCTACTACTTCTCACAATGATAAGTAGCATCTAGGAGTAATGCCCGCGTGAGGCACAATGTCTCCCGCCACGCTAGGAGTTTCTTTTTCCTTTCCTTTCAGCATGGGGATTAATAACTTATATTAAGTTAATTAGTGATCTCGTATGCAGGAGCCTCCCTTGCGGGGATACCTCTGCGGACTTACAAGTCTGTGTGGTACCTCCGGTGTCACCACGTTTAGAGTGCATCACCTGTCTCTATGCCATGTATTATTTTATGCTCATTGTTATCTACCAAACTCTGTGGTTTGTTTAGGTTATCTTTCATTATTTTGCTATTTTGTCACAAATCCTTGCAAGTCCATAGTTCTAAATTACTATGGACAGGCATACCAGTGACACAAACTCATGGGCGGACACCATTCAATTCAATGTTAGCGGCAATGGTGGCACGGCCCCACCGGAACAATTGAGTTCCACCGGCCTTAGGAGCCAGTCTCTGTATCACGCGGAAGGGCATTGCACGGGATCCGGAACCCCGAGACTAGGAGCTAACCAGCCCTCTCGTCCGTCGTGCACATGTGGCGCGGTGACCGAGCAGTATGTACCAGAATGACCCGACGTTACCCCGCGAGCTACACTAACATTCCACATTACGTGTTAAGGAACAACCATGTTCCAATACCAAGCTATTATCTGACAATCTGCGAGGCTGTCAAAATGTTTTTCTGGAATCCTGGTGAATGGCCACACCCACCCCAGTGTTAAAATCTTAGTCAAATTGGACCAGCACTCCTCAAGATATACACAGATCCAGAACTTGATCCTACCTGGATCCAGGCTCTTGCTATTTAGATCACGACCCGTCTGGGATGCCTACAACTTAGTACACTGTGTAAAAAAACGTGAGCCCAAACAGATCAATAGAGTTCTAAAAAACCCGGACATGACAGACACACTGAGAAATAGACTCACACACAGACTCACATGGTCACATTACTCTCTTTCCTCTATGGAAAGAAGGTGATAATAATAATAATAATAATAATAATAATAATAATAATAATAAAAACAACAATAGAAACAGGACGAACTCCAGCTCCCCCCACCCCACCCCCTTCATCGCTTATCCCATCCCAATGAGTGAAATATGTTTACTCACATTATGAAAACAATCAAAAACAAGTGAACCATGTTTGTCAAATGTCTTGGCTTTTTTTTCTTTTCTTTTTTATGTCAAATCTTATATTATGTGTCTGTAGTTATTTATAATTTATTGTCATAATGACTTAGGTCTACCTATGCCAAAGCATGTGTAATTTGTCTGTTATTCTATATCAGGGGTCCACAAGCTAATAGGCACAGCCTCCACTGGATTCCATGTTAACGTATTTGTAATTTGTAATATTTACCAAAAGAATAAATCAAATCAAATCAAAAAATACTTACTTTCTGTATAGACAAAAAGAACTACAAGCGTAGTGAGTCCCACAATAAAGTACGGGAGTTGGTATATGGCTATATAAGGTAAATATAACCTACATAATTTTATATTAATCTTTTAACTGTCGTATATTTTATTTTTGACTGCAGTATATTACCTTTTTGCCTGCTGTTGGCATTGATAATACATTGTAACGCTCTGCTATCATCGTTGTCAATATACAGTACCACGCTCCCACAACTATGCAAGTGAGAATTGATGAATATGTGTTAGTCTTTGTTGTTCAAGGCTAGTGTTTTCCGATTAATCCATTTGATCGATGATTGAATGATTTGCATGTTGAAACAACCGATCGATCATGATTTAAAAACTCAATTTTGGTTGTTTATAAATTGACTTTATTAATTTATGTTAACGGGTCAAGCTAGAAAACGAATGCTTTTTAGAAAAGAGTTTACTGGTAAATTTGATTGTTAAAACTATATAGTATTACTCCTTAGTCTAAGACATTAATTCTTTCAGCACTATAATAGTATGTTAATTTCAAAGCAACCATACCAATAACATGTTGAATATTTTGAAACCTAAGGCGGCAGCAACTGCTTCCAGTCAAATTAGTTTCAAAATATTCAACAGATTATTTCTTAAATTATTTAGAATCTGTCATACATGCGACTTGGTTTGAAAGAGGTAATTATCCTTGAACAGGCTATAATTACTGCATTCAAAATGGGTAAAAGAATGATAACCTGTCATAGGTTGGTATATAAAACCAATCATCGATCACAAAAATAGTACCAATTCCCAACACTATTCAAGGCAATGAGGTCGATCATTCATTGGTCCGCCAGTCACTCAGTCAGCCACTCGCTCACCAACCAACTTCTCTGATAACATTCCCATATGGGCCCATATGGGGTGAATCTGGGATCTGGGAATGCCCATATAGGTTATTAAAATTTAGATTTAAATTCAGAATTTACCCACTCACTCGATCACTCACCCACCCACCGATCCACCCTCCCACCCACCCATTCACTCGCTCACCCACCCTCTCACTAACCTCAATCACTCACCTACCCACTCAGAAGTTAATTTGTAATATTTATATGAAATCCTGCACTTATTTTTATTTCTTAGATGAGTTAAATCAATTATTCATGAGAATTCCATCTATCTTGGGGTAAAATTATTGATTGAGAAATCTTCTCACCTCGGTGAGACACCTTATGACCTGTCTCAGGGAAATGAGAAAATTTCTTATAATTCTGAAAAATTTCTCATCCATATTTTGAGCAAAGGTTTTGTGAAATCCATTTACAGCTTATTTTGAGAAATCTCTCACCCTTGTAGTTTTGTGAAATCCATTTAGCCAAATCATGAGAAATTTTCTCACGGTGAGAAAATTTCTCAGCTCAAAAAGCTTTATGAAATCCACCCGCGTGTTAACGTAGCCATACATTTTAATATCTTTATTTACAACCGGTTCTCTATATTGAACTAATCCTTCTCGAGGCATGCTCTGGTCAATTACATGTGAGGGAGCTGATCTGTCACTTAAGTATCTGACGTCATAATAAAATACGTCACATGTTATCTGACATCACAATCAAACTGCCGACGAATTGTATGTCTTTGATGAATTTGCAATTTACTAATCATTCTGTTGTTCGAATTGTGTGACACTAATCTGACTGTGGGCAACAGACCCCTGTCAAATTAATTCAAAATATTCAACAGCTTACCTTTATGGCTACCTTGAAATTTAGATTCTGGTAATTTAGAATTAAAATTTTTAAATTGATTAACTCAACACGCCCAGAAAATGGGCAAAGCTTAGGCTGTGTTCTTAGGAGGCGGCTTGGTGTAGTGGCTAGCATTCAGGACTACTTAACCGGAGAACCAGGTTCGCGCCAGAGCTGTGCACTATCTCACAGTCGTTGAAAACATGGGCAATCTCCTTCGCTCCTTGCCTCTGTCCACCCAGAAGTATAAATGGGTCCCAGTGTAAAAGCTGAGGACGTTACCAATAGTAGACTGAAATAAATAAACAGCCTACATATGGCGTGAATGGGACCTGCAATCAGGGACTCGATAGACGCCAACCAAACCAATAACTTCTTCCGTGTTCTTACTATAGAGACTTAATCAGGAATAACGTCATACATTCTTCCTGATTAACTCTTTAGTGAGAACACGACCTTAGCTAGAAATGAAAACAGAGATGTATCCCTATATTGGACATTCGATAAGACTGCTATCACCGCATGCCCTGGAATGTTCCCTCTCCAGTGACTGTTCTTGAAAGATGACCGTCATTATCAACACAGCGATGTATGAATGTTGAGTCAGGTCGATGCGCTATATTTTCGAACCACTTCTTGCATTGTTGCATAACTGTTTGTTGGAATAAAAAAGATTTATCATATGGAATTGATAATCCATGATTAAAATATTCATCTATTAGATATCTTGATCCGAAAGCATGGTCGGCCTTTGTGCCAAGTCCGAACGAATAGGCGGCGTTGTCGTTCTGGTCTTCACAACCTGTAGAATAGCTTTGTCACTGACAATCTGCTTGATACTATTTGATGGTTAGGGGTCACATCGGCTCGCAATGAAGATAGTTTCTTCTATATTGCCCCGCAACTACAACATCTATACAACACTCAACCCGAGATTGACGTAACGATGTGGCACACCAACGAAATAACCTGATGTTCTATACGAAACGGTGATGAATTCTACCGTCAAATTTCTGTTTACATTTTAATATTTATGGAATTTCTAATTTGCATATTCCTGACTATTGAGTGGCCGAATATATAAGAATGGATGTTTAAATGCATTGACCCATAGAAGCCATTTATGCGCAATAATTCCGTATATAATATTTATAGACCCATCAGTTATGGCCCATTTAATTTCGATAAACTTTGCCGCATTTCAAAGTACACAGAGCTGCAGACGAGTGCCGCATAGCTAGAGAGTGTCGCACTTCGTAGTATACAGAGCTACGAGCAATTTTCACATTTCTACAGTGCCGTACTTCGTAGTACACAGAGCTACAGACGCATGACGTGGTACTTGGAGCTATAGACGTGTCCTACATTTCGTAATACACAGTTACAGACGATTGCCGCATTGCTACAGAGTGTCGCATTTCATAATACACAGAGCTACAGACGCCTGCCGCATTTCGTAGTACGCAAAGCTACATAGGCGTGCCGTATTTCGTAGTATACAGAGCTACACACGATTGCCGCATTGCTATAGAGGGTGCCGCATTTCATAATGCACAGAGCTATAGACGCATGCCGCATTTCGTAGTATACAGAGCTACAGACGCGTGCCGCATTTTGTAATACTCATATATTCGCGCTAGTGAATTCTAAATGGGGTTTCTTTCTCATATCACGCGCGGTTCTTTATTTCAAATCACCTTTCGCACAGACGCTGGTTATTTTCAATCAATATCACTGAAAATTCCAGAATCATCAATTTAAAATATAAACCTACATATTAAAAATACTTAATAATTTTAAAACATATGACTGAAAATGTGTATGCCAATGAAGAATATATTCCTCAGGAGCTGTACCCTGGCTATCTCAGTATCGATATACGTGTGGTACAGTGAGCCTCATACTTACTTACGCAGTAGTATTTACCATTGGAAACCCCCACATATAACTACTCATACTTTCGGGTGGACATTATTATAAAGACGTGTACTAAATATAAACTGCATCTTTCTCAGTAAGTATCTACAAAGAGTCAAACAGGTTTTGATGAACACGCAAATAACTTCCGCTACTCAATGTCTATCTTGTGACTATTGTTGTTCTGATAGAAGATTGGGAATAATATACATCGTTATCGTGGTTCTGCTCATATTGATTAGTCACACAGAGATTATCATTGGCGATGATTATGGTGTGGGTCGTCGTCGTCATCGTAGTAATAGTAGTAGTAGTAGTAGTAGTAGTAGTAGTAGTAGTAGTAGTAGTAGTAGTAGTAGTGGTGGTAGTGGTGGCGGTGGCAGCAGTAGTAGTAGTAGTAGTAGTAGTAGTAGTAGTAGTAGTTGTAGTAGTAGTAGTAGTAGTAGTAGTAGTAATGGCGGCGGCGGTTGCAGTAGTAGTAGTAGTAGTAGTAGCAGTAGTAGTAGTAGTTGTTGTTGGTGTTGTTGTAGCTACCGAAGCGGTAGCCGCCTCAGTTGCAACAGCAGCAGTAGTAGCAGTAGTAGTAGAGTCATTGGTGATTATGTTGATTGCCGCAGCAACGTGTTTCCGGATTCATAGGCTGGCGATGTTATCGTTGGATGTGGTGTGTTTGAATGCAGAAGCGTGAATGTTACACCAGGGTGGATGCCAATGTGGAGCGTGTAGTGACCATTATAATGGTGTTTGTAGAGTGTGACGTGCGGGGTGGGATGGGGTGGAGCGGGTGGGGGAGGGGGGCGGTGCTGTGAGGTTGGGATTAGATGGGAGAGGGTGGCAGCTTTCAAAAACAATGTTGTCATTAATTACGCACTTGTAGTGTCGTTGTTTGATGCAATCACTCAACTAGACGTGCGTGGTGAGTATGCTGTGGTATTTGACTTGACCAGTTTGACACTGACGTGAGGGTCAAAGTTCATGAGTGCGTCTGCAGTAGATATAGAACACAATGTCATATGGCCGCCATTGACAAATTAGTCAAATTAGTTTCAAAATATTTAACAACTTACTTGTGTAGTTTTCTGGAAACTTATAGTCAGAGTTCAGAGATTGATCGATCCCAACACAGACGAGGTGTGGTTGGAGCTTAGATAGAGATGGGCGGGACATTGCTAAAACCGGAAAGGTCCATTGTGGTTTTTTTAAGATATGTGGTCATCGCATCACCCACCTTATTGAACCGCCATGATTTGACACAAAGAAATATTAACCGTCGTAATCAGCGGTTTGTATTAAGCGACCACATGGCCTTATTGGCCACTGTTTGATGACCCACAAGGTGTCCGGAATAGCCAGGTGTTACATCTCATTATATTTATTTCAGCTTGGATCAGCACATCGCAATGCATCTGCGCATTGATTTCTGAAATTACGCTATGAGTAAGCACACAGATACTGACTAACACATTCAAACCATATATCCAAGTATCTTAACAATGAAGACAATCATAAGGGAACGTTGCTGTATGCTGTGTATTGTTGCATCTAATGGTGGGATGAACGGGTTAATTAATAATAATCTGGAGTCCGCAAATTATGCAAGTTTCCGTTACGTGGACCTACATGGTGACATGTATAGATATAAGGCTCTCGCACATGTTCTAACGACGCACGGCTATATCATTTGCGAAACGGAATACCTTATTGTAAACCCTTTCAGTCAGGCAAAATGGTTATATTTAATGGTTACATCGTCTTTCTAATAGTGTTTGCCTGTACGTGTTTTAGCTTCTCGCTTGCTTTGAAACATGTTACTATCGACGACGAAATGACCAGCGGTCAGTATTTGAGTGAAGATGATGGCGCCACACTCGTCCAGTATACAAGCGGCAAGATAACGAATCTGCGCATCTTAGATGTGAGTTGGACTCCCGACGTCAAGTTCCTCGTGAAGGCTGTCGATGTACACTTATCAAGTAACGTTTGTTCCCCAGATGATTACGTTGCCATTCTTGATGGCATAGATGTCGGTACGGTTCTTGCGAAGCGGTGTGGCACCGGCGCTCCAAGCGATACTTTCGCTGCAAGTGGCCACGCGCTTACGTTGGACTTCAAAACACCCATCCCATACAACGGTAACTCAATTAAACTATTAATCACACGATACTACACTAACGCTAACCGTTTAACGTTTGCGTGCGATAATGGCAGGTACATCTATAAAAGCGGCCATTGTGATGGATGGGACAATTGCGGTGATAATTCTGATGAACGGCCAGAAAGCTGTAAGTACCGAAACATCATGATGAATGAGCATTGCGGAGATATGTCATATCAGATCAATGACGCGGCCATTCTGTTAACATACCCAACCGGTATCAAACGTTCTTCTTGTCAACTCGGCCTACAATGGATGTATCCTGGAGAAAAGCTCAAAATGTCGCTTGTCTCGGGTCAATGGTCAGACGACGATGACTGTGTGAATAACTATTTCCTCATACACGATTTAGGTTCATCAACGTCGGAAGAGAAGGTGTGTCTCAAGAACGTTATTCAGTTGTTCAATAGGCGCTCCTATTTCCCGCCTGGTCCACGAATCGTATTAGAGTACGTGGGTGCTTTGTCTCAGACGACCCAGAACAGTTATATGTTTCTCCTCACAAAATACACGGATGGACCTTGAGACGACGCCAGTCAGTTCACGTGCGACGGCGATGGGCTCTGTATCAGCAAGACGCTCGTGTGCGACGGGTGGGACAACTGCGACGATGGTTCAGACGAACAACGAGGGTGCTCAGCACACGAATGAGGAGAAGATAAGATATCTAAGAAATTACAATTCAATGAATAGTTGTATTGTATAAAATCGATTGCGCAATGAAATAAGAAGTATATATCTACTGCAATTAACTGTCCTGTTATCTTTGTCCACTCTGTTGCTAATATGACCAGGTGGTTCCAGATCTGCTCAACCCTTATGAAGTCACTTTTCTCTGCGTGCACCAGCTTTGTAGAGAGGGTTGTATGCACTCATACTCTGGCCTCGGAACTTGGATGGTAGAGATTTTGTTTTCTGTTTGATAAAGTACGTTCTAACATGTCTCCTGTGAACGAAGCTTCGTATTAATACTGAGTTTGTATCTCGGGGGTCAATCTTCTCTAATCGGCCTTTCCAGTTTATCCATCAATCATATGACGTCATAATCAGCTACGCGACGTATAGAATCACGTCATACGCAATGGCGTCATGAATGTCGCAGCTAAGTTCGTCACGAACGCCTAATCGATGACGGACTAAGCCTTGTTGTACGAATTGTATGTCTTTACTATTTAATAAACATTCTGTTGAATATTTTGAAAGTAATTTGACTGGGCACTGTTGCAGCAACAGCACCCAGTCAAATTAGTTACAAAATATTCAACAGCTTGCCTGAATAGAAATTGAGATTCAGGGAGTGCAGCGATCGATCGATCCCAACACGGGCAAAGTATGGGTGGGGAAGAGCTAAAACTGGGAACATTGAATAATCCGACAAGCGTACGAATTGTTTGTCTACTATTTAATAAACATTCTTTTGAATAGTTTAAAAGTAGTTTGACTGGGAGTCAAATTAGTTTCAAAATATTTAACAGCTTACCTTGAAAATGGGATTCTAGGAAGAGGTCAGTTTTCAAAGTGAATGAATCGATACCAACACGCCTCGGCGGAGCTTAGCTCTAGATGGGCGGGACATAGCTAGACGTGGATCTCTCTCTCTTCCTGGCCAGTGTTAGGTTGAGTGACTGCTGCGTAGCTCTGGCTTCCACGGATTTTTTAGCCGGTTCTTCCACATCTCACGCACTCTCCGCTGACAAATTATTTTAATCATTTAAAATGGAATACAACTAGCTTAGGGCCATCAGCTGATATGTCACCATAGATGTTCTGAGGTTAACTTGACAGATCGTCCAGCAGTTCTGTGCTCACGTCCCTTATCAGGAACCAGTATCCCACTTGATAAGGGAAGTCAGATGCACGCCCGCCAACCCATTGCTTGTATTTATTTATTTTTTTAACCCATTTCTTGTACATGGTCTATGATCGAACTGTAACTGTTCTCTGGCCAATTGGTGAATCCAATCTGTCACTCAAGTATTGATGTCCTAATCAATTACGTCACATATAGCTTGACATCACAATCAAGCTGAGAGAAATCCTTCAAGTGTACGAATTGTATGTATTTGACGGATTTGCTATTTGATTCTGATAGACTTTCGGTATCACAGGTTGACTATACATCTAATCAATATGACATGTGAGGATGCTGGACAAATATATTTTCGACATTTAACCCTTTCACGACGATGCCGGCCAAAACCAGCCTCTGTAGTGATCTTGGGGAATGTCCATTTGCAGGCCGAGAGAAGACTATTTTTGAAAATTTACGACTAGAATGACTGGCTCGGTAACCGATTCATTAAGTAAATATTTTAATTTTTTAAAACAAATTTAGTCATTAAACGGTTAATGGTACACTAAAATATGAGAAGAATGGAACGTTCCAGTTTTAGATACGCCCCGCCCATCTCTAGCTACGCTCCACCCACACCAGCGCCCAGTCAAATTAGTTTCCAAATATTCGAAAGCAAGTTTTTTAAATAGTAGACAGACAATTCGTACAACGTGTCGGACTATTAAGCGTTTAAGACGAACTAAATCGAGTCATTCATGCTGTAATTGATTATGACGCCATCCGACACGTCACGTAGTTGATTATGACGTCATATGCTGGATGGATAAACTGGATTCCTCCATTACCCAACTACTCTCTTATTGACCTATCATCATATCAGCGACTTTTGCTCATTTGGCCATTGATAATATAAACTGCGATGACTAAACATATCATATTACTTGACGTAAAGCCCAACGCACACAAATACCTTTCGTCGTTCGTGACGTAGGATCATGTAGATTGTGACTTCAGCTAACACGTGGCGTGTTTGTTTATGATGTCAGATAATTGAGTGACGGGTCGCTCTATAAGTGAGCTCATCTGATTACGTTTGAAGCTTTGCTGAAAGACAATTCAATACGCACGCATGCACACGCACGCACGCGCAACACACGCACACGCGAATGTACATACGCACGCGCGTGCATGCACGCACACACTAATATGTTCACAACATAATGTCTTCTCTTCATTATGTCAGAATATATTAGTTCATTGTACTGTTAATTTTAATGTCAATCTACTAAAAGCCATTACTGAACACAAAGGCCGGGGAATAGGTCTCGGTGTGTATCTGTCACGATGCCACGTATTGCTCACTATGATAGATCTTTTTGCAGTCCGTGAACAGTTCTGGCACAGGAAACTCAACAATGCTATGGAACGCAAAACGTGATTCCAGATCTGTAAACAGGAGAAAGAATTACAATGTTACTATGATGGCTGTAACTGTCAGTTCACATAGTACAATATGGAGTATGATTTGTCACTTTGCGCGGCATCATCTGGGCTCTAGCCACGAAATGGAGTTTTCCCGTTTTAGCTATGCCTCGTCCATCACTAGCTAAGCTCCACCCACACCTCGCCCGTGTTAGGATCGATCAATCCATGTACTCCCTGACTATCAATTTCCAGAAGACTATACAGGTAAGCTGATGAGCTAATAGACTTACAATCCGTACAACCTGACGGGCTATTAAGTGCTTAGGAAGGACTAAATCGAGTCATTCATGACGTAATTGATTATGACGTCAGCCTACAAGGGACGTAGTTGATTATGACGCCATATGATGGATGGCTAAACTGGAAAGGTCCATTGTTGAATTCGGCTCCACACAGACCACATGACCTAAACTATCGGGTACTCGAAATATTCGTCTAACCAAAGTTCCATGTGTATAGGTTTCTGTGATAACACGATAAAATCTGACCAGACAAATAAAACTCTACTCGCCTATTCACGTACAAGTGTGGTAAAATTGAATATATTTATTGGAATTCCCGGGTCTGGTATATTTGACTGCCAATGGTAATGGATGAGTCACCTCGCCGTCAGATAAACGACTGCTGAGGGAGAACACAACACTGATTATTAACGTTGAAAGTGGCGCGATGACCGTCCACTATATTTATACTACTTGTTCACTATTTCAGGATGACATAATTTCCATAACACCCTCTCTATGATTGATTTAATTTGGTTGTTGTACCTTCTGCAGGAATAACTTACTTTTGCTGAACAATAACTATTACTCAACAAATCACTTTCATAAATTTCTTGGAATCAAGAATTAACTCGATGTGATTTGAGTCATCTTAAGAGATCTTTCCTTGTGACAAAATTTTGTGTCTAACTCTGTTTACTATATTCAACCCCAGCCCCAACTCCTGTGACCTCAAGTGACTGACCTCGTAATCTCAAAATCAAACAGAAAATACAAAATTGACCAATTCAGCATCCAATTCAACCCTGTAGGTGGGGCTTAGAATACACCTTCCGTATCCTCTGCGTGTCGTAAGAGGCGACTAAAGCAGGTAAGGGTGAGGTAACCCTGACAGAAACCTCGAGTGCTCAAGACGGAGGTTCCAGGCCGCACGGCGCACTCTAATAAACCATGGATCCACGCACTTAACGCTTATGATCATGTCGATAGTCACTTACAGGACTGGCGGTATGATCAGCGAACGAAAAGAAGAAGAAAGAGGCATCCAATTAATGACTCAAATCTGATCAAAATGTTGCCAAACTATCGCTGGTTATTTACAAGATTTCGTTAATCTATTCACTTATAAAAGATGCTTATTGGAATATTATTCCATTCACATTGTATATATACACTAAATGGTTAACTTACCAGCCCGCATCATACCATGTATAGACAGACACATCATCGCATATCAATTAGATACAATTTCACCACCATATATGGTGTGTGACGTATTCATCTGGATTGCCCGACTTGTATATAGCCAATATAATCGCTCTAAGTGAGACCATGATGGCCAATAGATGTACCAATCATGGGAGTGTGCGCAAGCATGCGTGTTATAGGTCAATCTTACAATGCGCTCTTATGACACATTTACATGACCGTCACTTAGTCCGTCCGTGCTTCAGTTGGAATTTAATTTTGGGCTAAATGTTAGAATAATGTTGGAGTAATTAATTCCAAATAATTCACGCATTTAGAATATTTAATGTAATTTAAGGTATTGTTGAGAAGAGTAATCTGATTTGTCACTCAAATAGCTGACATCATAATCAAAGTATGTCACATGTTAGTTGATGTCACATCCGGGTCGTGCATGCCCATCAGGAAAGTGGCAAAGGTTTGGCATTAAGCATATGAATTGTATCTCTTCGGTGAATTCAGTTTGATAAAATTTAATATTTCTTATCTAATTAGGCTAACCACCGTTGCCACAGAAATCCCTCCAGTCAAATTAGTTTCAAAATACTCACCAGGATGTTTATTAAAATTGTACATTCTTCAGACATATAACTTGTACACATTAATGGCGGACTTTGATTATGACGTTATATACTTGAGTGACAGATCAGAGCCCTTCAGTATATTACCTGACTTGTGTGTTTTAGATGATGCACATGTACGATCGTCGCTTAAAGATGGTAGCCTTGGTGATACTGTATGCAGGGGTTCGCTCAATGGCGGGATTGGTCTGGAGTCATGCGTGTCTGTCCATGGCGACACGGAAGTCTGTGAAAAGCTTGGTATATGATGGTTTCTGTGTGAATGCAGTAATGATTGACTGAGGTTTTGTTGTAATTGTGATGATAATGACGGAGAACTGTGCTGAGGTTGGTCCTTCGATGATGTTGGCGGCGTAGGAGCCACTGTTTGAGACAAAGGCGAACATGGCGCTACACGTTGGGGCTGTGGTGCAAGTGAAGAGGCCGCTGGCGGCGGCGGTGGCGGTGGTGGTGGAAGATTGATTCGTGCTGGATATAAGGAGCCTGTACTGACTTTTAGCGGTTGTTCTTGAGCTGATGATGATGTGTTTTTTCTTTGTTGTAGATGCGAAGATGGTGCCACACGCTGAGGTTGTGGTGCCACTGAGGATGCTGATGGAGGTGGTGGGGGTTGAAGAGCAGTTCGGGGTCGAGGTGTTGAACCTGTTTTCACATCTAAATGTAATCCCTGGACACCATGTATGGGGAGTCGTGGTGATGAAACGCAAGCCTGTTTGAGACGAGACATCGAGAATATCTGCTTTATCTGAAAGAATTTTGTGAAATAACACATTATCACATGCATCGTATATTCTATACGCAAGAAGAAATAATAATTATAATAATAATAATAATAATAATAATATGATGATGATGAGGAGGAGGAGGATGAGGAGGAGGAGGAGGAGGGTGGTGGGCGGATTGAGGAGGAGGATCAGTAGCAAGAAGATGATATAATAGTCGAATTCTCTATACGTTTTTATTTTTCTCAACAGATGAAGCAAATACACAGTCACTATGCAAGTTTATTTCTGGCAGTAATGGTAGCATTAACTTCCCTTGACCAGGAGGCTTCTACATAATGATTGCGCTTAAAAACATGTGTTCACCACGATCGATCGCATTACTATGCACCGTATGCTAGGTGTAATGGTGTTCCACAGTCGGCCCACTGTCTGTACTAATACGGTCTTCGTGGCTGTCTAACCTATGTTTAGAAAAAATTTTATCACTTCATTAAGGTCACCAGAGACTGATTTCCTAATGAATGCAATAGCTGCAGAACAGCTCAAACCTGGAAACTTCTTCGTAAATAAAGCCAAAACAGAGTTCACTCAAGAATACCAATGCAATACCACAGAAATGAATGATGATGGTATTGTTTGTTTATATCGATTGAGTCGGTTAATCTGTCTGTCTGTCTGTCTGTATGTCTGTCTGTCGGCGTCCAATTTCGGTTTAGCTCAACTCATTGTGTTATATCACTGGATTGATTCACACTTGGAAGTAAACTTGGACACGTGCTTCCCTATAGCATGGTGATGGAGCACAATGATATTGAGAAATGAGAATGTGCTGTCAAAGATCAAGGTAACTGTGACCTTAAAACTGTTTTTACTGTTAATCCTTTTTGGCTTAGCCCGGCATATCGTTTTATATCTCAGGATTAGTTCAGCCTATTTGGAGTTTTGGACTAAACTTAGACATATGTTTCCCTATATCAAAGGGATGGAGCACCATGGTATAGAGGGCGTGATGTCAACGTTCAAGCTCGCTCTGACTTTGGCATAAAACTATTTTTATGGTTAAGTTTTTGGTTTGGCTCAACATATCGTTCTGTATATTGGGATTGGTTCACCCGAATGAGACTAAACCTGGGCATATGCTTCCATCTATCGTGAGGTGGAGCACAGCGATATTGAGGTCATGAAGTGGAAGTTCAAGGTCACTGTGATCTTATTATTTATGGTTACGTCATTGGTTGAGCTCAATAGTATTCGTCTTATATTTCGATATCGCTTCACCCGATTGGGACTGAACTAGGACATATGCTTCCATTTATCAAGAGGATGGAGCACAATGATATTGAGAACATGACGTCAAAGTTCAATGCCATGGTGACCTTGATAAATAACTCTACTTTTTACCGTTCAGTTTCGGGTCTAGCTCAACATATCACCTTATATCTCGTCATGACTTCACCCGATTTGGACTTAACTTGGACAGATGCTTCCATATAGCAACAGAATGTAGCACAACGATACTGAGATCATAAGGTCAACGTTTAATGTCACTGAGAACTTGGTATTAAACTGTTTTTTTACGGATAAGTGTTAGCTTCAGTTCAATATTATTCGTCTTATATTTCGATATTGATTCACTCTATTGGGACTGAACTTGGACATATGTTTCCATCTATCAAGCGGATTAGCCCAATAATATTAGGGCAATGAGGTCAAAGTTGAAAGTCAGTGTGACCATGATAAATAACTGTACTTTTACCGTCAGTTTTTTGTTTAGCTCAACGTTATCGTCTTATATCTCGCCATGCTTCACCCGACTGGAACTAAACTTGGAAAAATGCTTCCGTATATCAAGGGGAATGAGCACAATTATATTGAGGTCATGAGGTCAACGTTTCAAGTCATTGAGAACTTGGTATTAAACATTTTACGGTTAGGTTTTTGGTTTAGATCAACACATCTTCTGATATCTCAGGATTTGGTCACCCGAGTCAAATGCGACTAAACTTGGACACATGCTTCCTTATATCAAGGGGATGGAGCGCAGTGATATTGAGGTCAAGAGGTCAAACTTCAAGGTTACTCTAACATCTCAACATATCGTGTTATATCTCGGGATGGCTTGAACTTATTGGGAATAAACTGGACACATGCTTCCCTGTATCAATGGGTGAAGCAGAATGATATTGAGATAAAAGGTCAAGGTCACTGTATCATTTGACTTGCATACCTTAAAAGTTACCGGTAGATTATTCTGCTCATCTCATTTGCCTTATTTCAGAAATGGTCAAATTATTGGATATAAGCGTGGTTATTCAGTTACCTCAACCAGTAGGAGCAGCAGAAAAACTTCTGAGGTCAGGGTCATTGTGATTTTGATACAGATCTAGATTTGCATTTGAAAATGTATACTGCCAAGATTTCCGTCAATACGCCGTCATTGTAACTCTGATGTCTTGTTTGGAGTTTCAATAATCTCTTCGGAAACATTAATTTTATTACGGGTGGTTAATTCAAATGAACACAAATTTTTTAAAGAAATGAAAATACATGTTAGATTAACCCTTTAACACTAAAACCGGCCAAAAACGGCTTCTGTAGTGCTCTTTAGAAATGTCCATTCGCAGACCAAGATAATACGATTGCTTAAAATGTTACTACTGGGATGACTGGCTCGTCAACCGAGCCAGTCATGCCGGTGGTAAATTTTCAAAAAATAGTCTCTTGGTCTGCAGCTGTGCATTTTCTATGATAAAATTGAAATTTTCTTTAACAAATTTGAGAGTTAACGGGTTAGGATGACTAGACCAGCTTACCTAATCACTGTAGTATAAGACCACAACAGTGACTTTTGCTACGTTCCAAAATGATGAATGCGCTGTCATTCCACTAAATAACAGCCGACAGCGGCTCGTTCCTGAAACACCGGCTCTAACGGGTCAGTCAAGCCACTGCAAACAGCTGTTATGCTTAGGCCTATGTCGCGGACAGAATATGGCGTTATGATTGATATGTTCAGCATAGCGATGTAAACATATTTATGATTCCATAGCGCGTATTCACAATAGCGGAACGAAAGCTTGCTGCCTTAGGACTAATAATATGGAAATTGTTATATGAAAGCGGATTAATACTGAAATCGATAATAGGCCAAATACGAAAATCATTTACAATGCAAGACTTATTATGTTGAATATTTTGAAGCCGGTGTTTGTTGCCTGTGGCTATTCCCGCTTACAGTCAACCGCTTATGTGTATGGTTTTTTAGCATTTTAAATGCTAGGAAGAATTAAGGTAGACTTAATATGGCCGCATTTGCGACATAGTAGTTAAACTTGGCCAAACATAGAGTTTATCCTGTATCGCAATGCTAGGTAGCCTGTACGCCCATAGACAGTAAATGGTTATTGTCACTCTGGCACGTGTATTGCGCAAAAGATAATCGCGTAAGCCCGCCTGTTGGCTAAATTATAATTAGACCTACCCCGTCCCCGCAAGGGAAAGATGGTAATGTAGTCAAGTTTGCCCCCATCGTACTAACATACGCCCACTCACAACGCTTCGCTCTTCGGGGACTCGATACGAGAGCGTTAGTGGGCGGGCGAGACCGTGCGATAGGACGATGGGTCGGCCCTGGTGTTTGGCTGTCAGGTTAAATTGTATCTATGAAAATCTCTGAAACTACTAGTCCGATTTGGCTCAATAAGCTACGCTGTATGCGAGCTTGACATATTGTCAACATCAGCGTTGATCATATAAAGACAAATATGCGTCTCCCAGCCCCGTCAGTCTGTCCGAATATCTCTCACAGTGATGGGTTGAGTTAGAGCAGACTCGGACTAAACCTGACGCTATACGCACAATCAAAGTCGTCGCCTAGTACAACTCTGCTGTGGTATATTATAGAATTTGAGCCCAAATGGTTGTGGTCCATTAAGACGGTGGTTTTATGATCATAGAGCCGCAAAAGCAGGTGTCCAATATACGCAGGACTAACTCTATTTCATACTGTTATTATACAAACGTGCGTAAACACGCTTACCTTGTATTTCGATCACGAAGTATTCCAAATTGTTTAGACCTAGTAGACCTACATACTTATTCAAATCGGCGTTAATTTACCAATGTCGTGATTGTTTAAACAATATTCCGAGTTAACAACGTCACTTCTGCAGCAACAGCTGTTAAGCGCGGGTTGGTTTTTAATTTAATTGACCATTGACTGTATATTGCATCGCCAAATATGTCACAACTTATTGATCCATGTAGGCGTAAAAATATTAGGTACAGAATCTATGCTTATTCCAACCGTATTATACGACAATATCTAGACTATTATGCAGTATATGTAGAGTTGTTAAATGCCGCTATTATGCCAAGATCTGGCCGTGGCATTGGAATTCCTAGCTTATCATGTGCGTGTGTGTGTAGCCTACCGCAAATGTTAAACTGTAGGTTTTCGATCGATTCCAGCAGAATGATTTAGTGTAGCGTGTTTTATCTATCTGTCTAATGAATATAGGTCGATAATAGCTAGCCGGTATGACTTCTATCTGTGTATGATAAACGAAATGTACACATCTGTCCCTATGGCCGTGACGATAATTGGCAAGTATAGTTCGCGCATGTTTTGTTTTTACCGTGGCACCTGCTACATACATCGACACACTTCAGACCGTTATCCGGCAAATACACAAATTTGTGCCATATTGGTTTTTCTATAATTTACATTTACACCTGGTGATATTCAGTACATTATCACGTGCTGGGAGCAAATCTCTGCGGATCGGTTCCCGTCCTGTCTGCATCCCCATTCTAGTCATCTGGGAGGCAGCGCCTGAGAAGTCAGAAGGGTCTAAAATTCCAAATCGTTACACCCCCAGCCTATATTGCTTTCTTGGTACATCGGCAAGGTACTCTACTCAGTTTTCATTTGAGTCCTGGTGTCACTTTCTATCTACATGAATAAGACAGACAGCTGCCACTTAATAGGTCTAGTGGTATGCGAGAATTATTATTATCATTTCATAATTACAAGTTTACATGAAATGCCTTGCTCTTCCATGATACATTGTTTTAAACAATGTGCAAGTTTTATTTCGAAATTACTATTGTCCATTGAAATAAATATGAGTCAAATATATAAGATTTAATGAGTTTCAGTAGCTTTTAGCGAGTCCCGAAATATGCTGCCTTTGAATCATTTGATATTGTTATTCATCGTCAGAGTTTCAGAGTCCGAGTCTTCCGTATGCACATAAGTTTTGCAGCTGCAAGTGACTACCTCCATGAGAGGCCGCCGTGCTGGATCCAGTGTCACAAGTGTGGTCGCATACAACCATCACATTGCCTGCCATTCAGTTGGCAAGGGAATAGTTGTAAATCCATTAAAATAAATTCCATAGTTTGCTCTATCTGTATCCCCAGACTGTCAGTTGTGTGAGGCACGTTAGTTCACATATTCTTTCCCCAAGCTTTCTTGTTTGATCATGCAGAGGCAGAAATATGGTCTTGCCCTGGACATCACTGGTGTAGTTCGGATCGGCCGGTCGATACGGGCCGTACCAGCTAAGCTGGTTACGCGCCGCCCGTCCTGGATTCGTTCCGCGAACGCCCCCCCACCCCCCCCCCCCCCCCCCCTGGGTAGAGCCATAAGCATGTATGGGCCTATGAGAGAGATTTCGTCGTCAAAACGACTAAGTTCGTTAAGACGCGTAGCGCGCGTGGGCGCTCTAACCGCTGCATTGACAGAGCGCGTGTAGCGCGTCCAAGAGCTGGCAGCGCTTTTAGTGTCCCGAGCGGGCGTATTGTAATTCTTTATACTTGCGCAGTTCCGCCGAATCCGATGTCAATCAAGACCAGAATTCGACGGGCTTTTCAAATCTGTTAACCGTTTTAAAATCGGTTAAGAAATGGCTGGGTTATCGCCGTTTTCCTCCTAATTATGCTCAAAATATTTCCATAACGTCGTAATCGCGTGTATATATAGCCAAATAATCAGTGACTTATGTAACGCGTGACTCACTGCGTCATCTTCACATCTATATCTATCACGATATTTAGATAATTGTGTACACGTCACAGGATTACAGCGCGCTAATTGGCTGGTTCAGCCAATTCTGATTGGTTGAGGCAGCCAGTTACGACGTCACCATGAGTATAAGAGGGGCTGCTTTCTGAAGATAGAGAGCGTCGTCGGCCGGTGGCCGACCAGTCAGGAGCTTTCCAAGCATGGAAATCTGACTGAACAACTGGAGTGCCAAAGACGCTATCCAACATCATCTCGGCACAACTTTAACTACCAGTACCGCTCGGACCGCAGGAGAAATCGGGCCACCACACGGTGGACAACATCTTCATAGTGTTACATTGTTCCTGTTTTAATTACTAACTGTATAGGAACATATATTACGGTGGACCCTTACGGTCCCGATATGTAATTCTGCACAACGTAGAGCCAGCAATGCCCCTTGGTGGATAACTCACCGGATCTGCCAGCCACGCTGAAAAGTGGACCGTCAACCGCCATACTGCATGTCGTATGTGATGATTTGACGTTTTGACCGCAGCCAAGTAAACTTTGCTCGGTGTGCCTTAAGAGCTAATCGACACACCGGGCACCGTTGAGCTTAAATAGTACGCTTTAATTACAACTGTATCAATAACCCTCTCTGTTAATGGGTTATTTTAACTATACTACTTACCGTTATTATTAACGGAAACTTTAGTCATACTGCATCGTGTAGAACTTACTGGATAATCAGTAGACTATTCGTATACTGTGTTTCACTGTTCTGAGTTTGTGCCGCTTCTGTCCTGGACCAGCATTACAGAGAACGTATCCTGCGGAACATCTACATGTGGAAACCGATCCAGTCTACTGAGAACGTGTCAACTCACGTCACGAGCATAGTGACCTATCAATTTCAGTAACATAGTAGCCGCAATTAAGAATGCCTACTGGGTATTCAAGTAACTATACATGATATATTTAATTACACCGTCTTTAATTATTTCTTAAGATATTCATTTAATTATACCTTAATTACCGTATTTTCCTCTGTAAACGGTACCGATGACTAACAGGTACCGTCCCGGTCTCAGGACCTCTAGTCATAATTTCTTTCTTACTGTGCATATTATCCTTGTTTCACTGTAAGGTGTTTCACTAACCGCACCGTATTAGGTCTATCAACCTGTATTATTACTGTTCTAATCGATTTATGCACTATTACCGTTCTGTACTAGGTTACTTTAGTATCTGGCAAGCAGCCATCAGTTGATATGTTTTGTTTATTTGTAGAAAACCTAGGACCACAGTGCACTTAGGAGATACTATACAGCAACAGTATATATGCATCACGTTTTCCCGCCACCGAAAATACTTCACTGAGGTCGCTGTCCGTGCTATTAACTCTGTTTAACCCAGCATGTTACCGACTAAAACCTGATTATTCAGCTCGATAGGATAGGTTTAATATGATTAGAGACAATTTCTTCGTTAGGAGACCCATAGTGTATGCCTCTTTCCGGTCATTGCGGTAATCTAGCCCCGCACCCCGGCAAGGTTGTGTAAAATTGGCCAATTTACCTATAGGGCCTCATACTTATAAAATTATTGTCTCTCTTCATGTTCCACTAAGACTTATGGCTTCTTAATTGTTTGGATGTCCCTATACGTGGGCTGATTCGACTCTGGGAAACTATAGGAGGGTGATAGCCAATGTACGGTGTCACATACACCGCCCCTGTATCTTAGGATACTTGTTAGTTAGTTACCCTTGCCAATGTAGGAAGCACTGCGAAAACATTGTTATTATTATTATTATTATTATTATTGCTCTTTATCTTTCTTTGGATATATGCCACGCACCGCAATGCATATGTAGGCAACTTGGAGATAAACCTAATGTTATGTCAATAACTTAGCTCCATAGGATTGGTGACGGACGAGATATGTATCTCCACCGAATTCTGTACAAATGTCTGGGCAAGATGATGGAATCTGCCACGCCATTGCGGGAAGGACATTTACGTGGATATCTGTTTCTCTATCCTCACCGTAATGACAGTCCAGTTGGAATAAATGTGCTTGTGTAAAAGGGTAGCCATCGTCCTGTGATATTTTATGTGGTCACGGATACTGTCTTGAGCACTGATGCCGCAGGGTATCTGCTCTCACCAACAGCCGTATCTAAAGCTAGGTAGGGTACCCACCATTCTTAGTTAGGCATAGAAGAAGGCCCGCATAAATAAAAGGGGCACCTACTAATTCAGTATTCTTGGAATTACATAAGACGGTGACTTGTGAATCTTATGGGAATCGCTTGTCTCGTCTTCACGTAAAACAGCACGCAACACTTTTAGTTATAGTTTCACTCGGATGGTCTTTTCTTGCAGAACTTTTTAGTTGAACACGGGATGGCCGGTGGAACTCAATCGTTCCGGTGGGGCCGTGCGACCATCATCGCGAACATTAAACACAACGGTCTCATCCCAAGAGTTTGTGTCACCAGTATGCCTGTCCATAGCAATTTCGTGATCTATGGACTTACAAGATTTGATTTTGGTGACCTAATTAAAAATAAGTCTATACAATGATTTTACCTAAACAGACTGTCGAGTATGCTAGATAAAACTCATGAGCATACGAAAATACAAGACGTAGAGACAGCCGGATGAACTTTTAAACGTGGGGCTCCCAGAGGTACCACACAGACTCGTAGGTCTGCAGAGGTATCCCCACAAGGGAGGCTCCCATACACGAGACTTAACTAATTAACTTAATATAAGCTATTATACCTCTAAGCTGAACGGAAAGAAAATTATCTCTGTAGTGATGGGAAATTATGTGCCTCACGCGGGCACTACTCCTCGTGCTAGTTTGGGTGAGAGTGCCTTGTATTGGCCTCCATAAAGGGAAAATGTCACCACTGCTTAAAGCGGGAGAAGAGTAGTAGGCAAAAAGGGGCCTACTCTAATATTTAACTAAAAATGCTATAAAGAAAATACCATACCTAGTGAGATTATGACTATAGGGTTGCGTGCTGTTTTACGTGAAGACGGGACGAATGATTCCCGAAGGATTCCCACGTCAACATCTTATGTAATTCTTAGTATGCTGAATTAGTAGTTGCCGCTTTATTTATGCGGGCCTTCTATGCTTAGACCCACATTTAATTTCTAGAGACAAGGATTATTTTAGGCCGCAAATGGCAGGTGTCTACCTAGCTGTTAGACACAGCTGTCATTGATAACAGATGCCCTAAGACATCAATACTGAAGATAGCGCTTATACATGTTACATAGCAAGATCTCCGAACTGGATAAGAATCCGGACATCCTACTCCATAACCACATAAAATGTCACAAGACACTGGTTATTTTTCACAAAAGCATTTTTAGGCAACTGGTCTATCGTTATGGTGGGGGTAAGAGAGACGAATACCCACCATAAATGTTCTTCTCGTGAGGGCATGGCAGATCTGGATATCATGCCCAGTCATTCTTATGGAATTCGGTGGGGATGCGTATCTCGCCCGTCACCAGGTCATATGGAACTAACTGTTTAACCTGTCACTAGGTTTAAATACAAGTTGCCCAATTTTGCACTGCGGTGCGGGAGGATTGTTCAGCAAAGAAAAATAATAATTAAGATATGTTTGCGCAGTGCTTTCTTACATTGGCAGAAGTGCTAACTACTAAGTATCCGAGGATACAGAGGGAATGTTGTGATACCACACCTTGGCCATTACCGCTCGGAAACACCAACAGTCTCCCAGGGTCGGATCAGCCCATGGTGCGGATATGGACATCCAAACAAAGAGGCCACAAAGCTTAGTAGAACATGAAGAGGGACAATATCTTAGAGATATGAATCTTGCCGGAGTGCGGGGCTAAATTATCGCAACTACCGGGAAAGAGGCGTATAATACAGATTTCCTAACGAAGAAATTGTCTCTAATCATATTAAACCTATCCTATCGAGCTGAATAGAAAAGGTTTTAGTCGGTAGCATGCCATAGCAACCTCAGTGAAAAATTGTTGGTGGCGGGAGAAAGTGCTGCATATATAAATGTTGCTGTATAGTGTTTCCTACGTACACTGCAGTCCTATATTTTCTATAAATTAACAAAACATGAACTGATGGCCACTGGTCATATATATATATATATATATATATATATATATATATATATATATATATATATATATATATATATATATATATATATATATATATATATATATATATATATATATATATATATATATATATATATATATATATATATATATATAAACTAACCAGAACAATCAATATAGTGTAAAATGATCAGAATTATATAGCTTTAGTAAAGGTTAACGAACCTACTACGGTGCGGTTAGAGAAAACACCTTACAGAAAATGAGAATACCTATAAACATATACAGAAATTATAACTAGCGTTCCTAAGACCGTTACGGTGCCTTTTAGTCATCGGGACCGTTTATACGGGTACAATATAATTATCGGAAATATAATTAACGGGATAATTAAAATGTTAAGTATAGTTACTTGAATAATCGGTAGCCATTCTTAAGTCTGGGCTATCGTGTTACTGAAATTGATACGTCACTCTTAGGTTGACGTGAGTTGATGCATTCTCAGGAAGCTGCAAAGTTCCCGCAGGCTGGTTCCCGCAAACAGGATTCCTGCAAGCAGCTCATGACGGGAGCGGATCGAACTCAGGACTGTAAGCACAATATAGAATGTCTAACGAGTAGTCTGTAAGAGATACAATAGCATTACTGCTGTGAAGAAAGTTCCCGTACACCGATGGTACGGATGGAAGTTGACAACAACCCAATCACAAGCGGGGGTTGTTAGATGCAGATGAAGATACAAAACTTAACGGTCAGCCAGCTATGCAGACGTACAGAGCAAAGTTTACTTTACTAAGTTTATAAGAACCTGCACGACATCAGCGCGGGGACGGTTAAATATCCACTTTTAGCATGGACGGAAGATCCGGCGAGTCATCCACTAAAGAACATCGCTGCATCTACATCTGTAGAATCACATTTTCAGGCCGTAAAGGCCTCACCGCAAGTTCGTGTTCTGAAGTAGCTCTTAATATTCGTGAACATTAACTAGAAAGTTCCAAATTGCTCCCGCAAGATAACTGCTAGCTACGGGAGAAAAACTGACAGAAAGCGACGTGATCTGCGTAATGCCTGTCGTGCTGGTGCTGGTACAGGTCCAACCTGTTCGGCCCCTGGCCGAGGATGCTCTCGATCTCTGGATCGCGTCTCCTTTTATACTAGTCGTGACGTCACAGGCGCAGGTTCCAATCAATCATCGGTCGAGCAACAGCCAATCAGCGCGTAGCTGATAATAACGCAGTCGAATGTTCTAGAAGTTCTGCGTCCACGTGTTTATGACGTCACGGCAATATTTTGAAGATAATCAAGAAGGGTTTTCCGTGGATAACTCAGCCATTTCTTAACCGATCTTGAAATGGTTTACAGATTTGGAAAGCCCGTCGTATTCTGGTTTTGATTAATGCCACATTCGGCGGGAACAAATAATTAAAAAAGATTACAAGGTACCATCTCGGTACACTAAAAGTGTCATCCCATCTTGGTCATAAACTATGTGCTCTGTCAAAAATAGCATCTAAGCGTGCGCATGCGCACTATGCGCTTTAACGAACATCTTTATAACGCGATCTCTCTCATAGGCTCATATACGCTTATGGCTCTACCCAGGGGGGGGGGGGGTGGGGCGTGTTCAGGGAACGAATCCAGGACGGGCGGCGCGTACCCAGCTTGGCTGGTATGGCTGGTACCCGCTCGGTCGATCCGAACTACACCAATGAGTACACAAGACAGCAACACCTGTGTCAGGGGACAAGATTTCAATAGAATTTGAGTTTGTGATGGAATCAGCAGCAAGTAGTAGCATGCCAGTGTCTGCTTCTTCTTATTCAAACAAGTCACCCTGATATTGCCCCTGCTTTTCCTTCTCTTCCATCTTTCAATCATCCAGCCGATGTTAAGACCTGGCGTCATTAGCTTTTTCACACCATGTGTCACACATGAATGGTGCCAATACGGACTTGTTCCTTCGGCTGCCCATGAAACGTTGCCAATCTTTTCACAATAGACTTTCCTTTCCATGAATGCAAATTTCAAGGCAATCTTGTGTTTGACATCTTGTTTTTTCAAATGCCCTTATTGGATTGGCACAGTGATCTCTGTCAAAATACAGCATCAATATGGAAGCAGGTATGGTGTTGTAGACGCTTCAAACTCACTTGAAGTATCTTGCCACTAAAATGTCAAAATGTAGATGGGCCTTGTCTATAAACCATTTGGAGTATGGTCATTGCATCTATAATCCGGGATGTTGATGTCATTTTGGAAAGTTTGACTGTGCAGTATTCTCCTTTTTTAGCTAAGCCAGTAATGTGCCCTTTGTTGTCTTGAATATGTCATAAGAGTTCTCTATCCGCATCAACTACGATTGATTTTTCTCTTCATTTCTGTCACAGATGAGAATATCTTGGCTTTCTTTTTTTATGTATGGAATCATATAATGATATTGTTCCTTTGTCCGGTCTTCTCAACGAATGTCACCATGGCCTCTATGCGAATTAATCAGGATGGTCTGGTGTTTTGCCACATTCGCTAGAGCTACGACACTTGTTGCTATGTCACACAGTGTTTGTATCTGGTCTTTCTCAAAGGGATTAATCATCTCGCTGTTCACTGTTCTGCTGATCATCATTTTCATCGTGCATTCTGCGTTTTAACCCAAATTCTTTCTGCGTGTGTGTATCAGATGTGTTACCCTTATCATGCGGCCGAGTCATTCTTTTGGTAGCTGTTGTAGCTGAAGCCCTGTCGAGTGCAGTAAGGAACCATCTGCTGATTAGCTGCTGTAGCGCGAATCGGCCGGACAGGTACAGACTGTTCCAGCTTGACTGGGTACGGGGCAACTGTTCCGTGTACGTTCTGAGCACGCCCCCCTTAGCAGGATAGTACAGGTGTATAAAGCCATATGGGAGATATTCCTAAAATGATTAAGTCTGTAAAATCGTGTAGCGCGCATGCGTCAGAACTTCCCTGACAACACGTGTTAGTGTTGGGGGAGAATGCATACTAAAATGTACCGGGTTGGTGCAAGTAATCCATTTAAATTATGCTATTCTCGTCGTTCTTGGCAGCTATCAGGACCGGAATGAAACGAGGAATACAAAACTGTAAACCATTTTAAAATCGGTCCAGAAATGGCCGAGTTATCCTTATTTTTCTGCTCAAATTATGCTCAAAATAGTGAAAACGTTATAAGCGGGCCTATGTACTAATTGAATTGGGGGGAGGATGGTTATCACGTGATAATATCCTTGCCCTTCCAGCTCGCACGCTGATTGGCTACAGACTGCGCATTAATTGGCTGAGCATTCCAGCTACGACGTCATAAGGGGTATAAAAGGAGCGAAGAACTGAGAATTGAGATCCACAACCGCCGCATCCATATCTAAGTTTTTGTATGCACTCGGATATTCACTCGAGGGCAATAAATAAATCTAAAAAGAAGCTTTCAACACCAACAGAGGAGCATGGCGTGACGGTGTCGTTTGCCATGGGTGTCAAACTAGGAGGGGGTGGTGTAGCGTGGATCGGCCAGATGGGTATGGACCATTTCCAGCTTGGCTGGGGATGGGACGACCATTCCGGGTACGTTCTGAGCATGATAGTACACATGTATAAAGCCATATGGGAGAGGTTCCTAAAATGATTAAGTCCGATTGTATCAGCGTTGAGAGAGAAAGCATACTAAAATAAATGGGGGAGGATGGTTATGACATGATAATATCCTTGCCCTTCCAGCTCGCATGCTGACTGGCTACAGATCGTGTGTTGATTGGCTGAGCATTCCAGCTACCAAGTCATGTGGAGTATAAAAAGAGTGAAGAACTGAGAATCGAGACCCACACTTTGACGAGAGAGGTGGTAGGTTGTGTGGCCAGGGCATTGTGAGATGCAGGCAACTGCTTACTGCTAGCCTCGTTACATACAATGGCAGCAGTGCCTATCGGATTTGAGTTCTCATCTCTGGCACACAACCGCTGCATCTGCATCTAAGTCTCTGTATGCTCTCGGGAGGATAACGCCCGAGGGCAATAAATAAATATAAAATGAAGAAGCCCTCACTTCCAACACTAACAGAGGAGCCTTCCTGCAGATGGGCCTTGCGGCCCCAATGTAAGAACTTGTAGTATGTGGAACAAGTGGTGATTCTTGGTGGACAACTCGTCAGATCTGCCAAACCAGGCCAAAAAGTGGTCATCAAATTCTGCGCAATGTATTTTGTATACTATTTAACTTTTAGACTACAGTCGAGTAAGACTTTGCCTGGTGTTCCGCACGAGCTATGCGGTGTATCATGTACTGTGTACATGGAAGATACACAGGCATCATTATTTAACATTTCCCAGTAGCCCTGCATTACTACAGGGCATCTTCAACTTCTGTTATAGTACGGAACCTTTTTATTACACTGTTTAAATTAATATGACTTTCTAGTAGACATCTTCAACCATAATCGTTCTTCCTCACAATCCTTGAGAGTGAGCCGCATCAACAGTTCACCTTCGGTGATCAGCCCAGCAGCTACAGAATCGAGCCATCTCACGTTCCTCATCCGGGACATATCATTTACTGTGATCTAAGAACTATTAGGTATTCATTTAACTGTATTTTCAGACTATTGTATTTTTACATTTATAGGTACTGATGATCGATCGGTCATCTGAGACCGCATTTTATAGTTTATTCTTTTTACTGTATATATTATCCTTGTTTTGTGCTGATGACTAACAAGCACCGCAACGTCAGGAGACCTTAATTATTTGTCAATTCTGTGATAGTTGGTTATGTATATGGCAGCAGCCATCCTAGTTACTTGTTTTGTTTATTTTATATAAAATACCAGAACCGCAGTACGCTAAGCTACACTATACAGCAACAATAACACCGCATTATCCTTTTGCCCCAGCATCACTTTTTCACTAAGGTCACTGTTCAGGTTCTCATTGTGCGAACCTGACATGAGATTGACTAAACCGGGCTATTTTAGCCCGATAGGATAGGTGTAGAAGTAGCTAGGAATGGTCACTCGTTAGGAGACATTTGTGTAAGCCTCTTTTCCGGATGTAGTGGATATGTAACACCGCACACCAGCTAGGTAGTATAAACTGGCCAGTTATCTTAGTGCCCCCTTATTAATATATGAGCGATTGTTTCTTCCTGCGTTCCTCCAGCCATAAGGCTTATAATTGTCTGGACCTCCCTTCGATACGTTGGTGCAATCCGACTCTGGAAACTATTGGGGTTTCTGAGCGGTGAATACTAGTGGCAATTCCGCACACATTCTCCCAGTATCTTCGGATATCAGTTAGCATAGATATCCATGCCAAAGTAGGAAGCACTGCGAAAACATTATATTATTTTAACCGGCCAGCAGTGCATCGCTGGGAATATTTGTAACATAAACCTAATGCCAGGTAAAATGTTAATCCCCGCGAATGGATCCTACATGATCAGTCCTCATCACATCGGGTGACAGACGGGACGTGGATCTCCCTCCAACTCTTCACAGTGACTGGGTGCGGTCTTAGAACCCACTCCGCCCTCACGGGAAGGTCACTATAGTTGGATCTCGTCTCCTTATCCCCACCGTAAACCTACATATGCTTTTCAAATGCTTTTGTAAATGTGTCTTACCCTCGTGATGTTGTATGTGGTTGCGGTGCGGTCAGTAACGGAATCATCATTTGATTCAGGAGCTGTCACACCGTGACATGTCTGCTCGCTGTTTGTCTGAGGGGATTGCTCCGTAAGATGACCATACGGGAACTGAGCTTTTCTGCCAGTCAAGCATGTATTAAAAGATAGGTAGAATTAATTGCCATTTGCGGCCAAAGCCTGTAACATGGACCTAACAACTAAAGGTTAGTTTAGGGAATTAGCAGGACTGCATAAATAGTGGCATCTACCAATACAGTATCTTTAACCTACATAAGATGACGGTGTCTGAAGTCACCCACCCCATCTTCACGTAAATCAGCGTGCATCACAATTGCATACAGTTTCATTAGGTTAACCGCACGACACACTTAACATATGTTTGAATGAGAGTGGCCCTTTTTGCCAGCTCTCTTCCTCCACTTCCGCGTTGAAGGCATTTTACTGTGATGGAGGCCCGTGCGAGGCGCTTTCCTCTCGCAACAATAATATTTTGTTAGGGGGTATAATGGTTTATATCAAACCACCCAAGTGATCACGCTTGGACTCTCCCTTGCAGGGTTACCTCACGGATTTCGAGATCGTCACGGTACCTCTGACGAGCCCACGTTAGACACCAATTTAGTTCCATGTACTATATTTTCTCTCTTGTACTGGCAAACGAGTAGTATTGTTTGTTTTAGTTTTATCATTTTTATTAATTATGTCTAAACTCCCAAATTGAGTAATGGACCGTCATACCGGTGAAATGAACAACCAGGATGAGATGGTGTGGTTCAATCTCGGC
This sequence comes from Chaetoderma sp. LZ-2023a, assembly GCA_034401795.1. NCBI lineage: Eukaryota > Metazoa > Mollusca > Caudofoveata > Chaetodermatida > Chaetodermatidae > Chaetoderma > Chaetoderma sp. LZ-2023a. The sequence continues at coordinate 14,959,885 of CM067365.1, forward strand.
GGCAATGGTCGCATAGCCCCACTTGAATGTTATCGTTCCACCGACTCTAGAAGTCGGCCTTTGTACATTCCGGAGTTGCGAAATATGCTCTGTCACCACCGCGAACCAACGCTAACCAGCTCATCCATGCACCGTGCACATGCGGTGCAGTGGAGCATAGTATTCGGACGAACCATCGCGTACCCACCCCGAAGGCTACACTTCTTACTGATGGCAATGACCCCTCCTTTTTTATTGCTGTGCTTGTTTGCATTCTGCTCTAAGGACATATCCTTCCAACCTTGGTTGAACCTCTGATCGGATCTCTAACTTAATGGGATGGTTTCATCAGGAAACTGTTGATAGACACTTGAGACAGTACTAACATTTTCCTTCTGTACAAAACTCGTGCAATGCTTCTAGCAGTGGTGACAGTTTTGTAGTGAGGTGATGGACAGCTTCGTGTATCTCATCTTAGGCCCCATTTACTAACATCTGGACAAATGTGTATTCGGTTCAGCAAACTGGTCAAGATCACAATCTCTGCATAAACTGTCTATTTCAGTTTCTAACCACTCACCACATGTCTGACATCACAACCACATCATTACTTCCATTACCAGTTTGTGTGCCCTAACCCCTCTATTATAAGAGTTTATATTATGAGTTAAGTATGTGTTACCCCTCCAAAATTGATTTACTGCCATAGGTGTCTGATTCTATTAGAATATCGTTAATACCACTTGCTTGATACATCTTTCCAACGACAGCAAAGAATATGAGCTCTATATGGAAACCACCTAACCTCAAGACAACATCAGAAACCTCTGTTGGAGACCGCCACTCGATTTTTCGATTTTCTTTGCATTGCAGTATATGGCTTCATAAAGGTGACAACTGCATTTTTCTGCCCCACCAGTCTGGTCATATTTTGTACAATCGTCATTACTGTATAAACAGTGGAATACAACGATGATTCTGGGATCATTGGAGCGTATCCAATGGTTGTTATAGGTATTGATTTCTCACTGCAGATGGCATTAAAACATTTTCATCCTGGTACTGGCTGAGTATCCCTGCTATTCTTTTGTATTTGTCATTGGAGCAAGTAGTTTCAATGGCACGTTCTTGGCGCGACTCGCTTGGCAATCTTGAAATGATGAAAGAAGAACTCTTAAAAATGAAATTGCAGTTAGATGTTATGCGGTTGAAACAAAAATTCAAACTGATTCACTCAGCTCTGAATATTTGAATTCCCGTTTCAACCAACGTATCCATTATAATTCGATTGGTTTAGTTTGGGAGAAGAATCATTTTGATTGGTTCATCCAGGTATATAATAAGGAAGCAAACGTGTCCACGTCAGGTATAATTTTCCGAATTCATTCTATTAATCTCCCACGTTACAGACAATTACCGTTAAATTAGCTTTTGGCATGTCAATGGTATTTCAAGCTTCAATGAATGTTTAAGGGAGACTCCTAGATGTCTGGGAAGGTGTAAATGTATGGCTTATCCAACGCCTGCATGACAGGTGGCAAGCCCAGAGCATTCTATGGCATAGAGAAAGATAACTCAACCCTTTCATGCCCAAGTTCTTAGAATACAGCTTCATTTATTCCCCGCTAGCATAATTATTGATTATTTCACAATCTTTTCTACCACAAATTCACTACTGTCTTAGGCAGAAATCATTCCCAAGTAAAATTGATTCCAGACTACTCAATACTATATTCACTACAGCAATGATTTAATTTTATCAAACTTATTGGGATGAAAGGGTTAGGTAAGTAATTTAAAGGTAACAGAGGTTAGCAGAGGTCTAACAATTCCTACTGTTCAAAAATTATCATCCATAGATGAGATTGTTATACGCCACTTTGTACAAATTGCATGTTCCCATCATTACATCACCGTCCTTATGGATGAGATACTTTTTTCCTGTCGTCACCATCCATGAACTGAGCTGCTGTCCTCAGGCGACATGAGATGGGTATAGTCTGGTCTCATCACATGTAGGATGAGACTGGCTGTTAAGCATAATAGGCAGTGTCAGTAGCTTTCGACACTGTGGCATCTGGAATTTCACCGTATCCCTTTACCCATGTAACACAGGTCACAATGGCTGCCATACCAGCACCGGCTTGAACCACACACGCCATAGTGATCAATGTGGATGAGATTGGTGTATGCCACTTTGCACAAATTCCATGTTTCCCATCATACATGACCACTATAACGTGTGTGATTCAAGCCGGTGCTGGTGTCGCCACCGCTGTCACCTGTGTTACATAAGTAGAGGTGATAGTTGGTGACCACCTGGGCCGAGTCTCTCGATAATGCTGTTCTCGCCAGGGCTGTAAGTTGAATGTCAGGTTATGAAGAAACTTGCAAAGCTATATGATCGTAGCCAAGAGTTCTCAGCGAAGCTCTCGACGGCGGACAGCTATCGGACACAGTACCACTATATTATGAAGCACCAAAACTTCTACCTCACTGAGAAAGCTGATATGTGCACGTTATCCCTACACTCTAGGAGATATTCAGACATGGATTGGTTAAAAATTAGATGCAACGGCAAGGCTGTATGACAGTCTCTAGATATAGAACCTTCACATTGAACCTCACGATATTCACCCAGATCCAATCAGCCTTCCTTGATACCCCTTGATCTGCTCTGGATAGGCTGTTGCTATTTGTTTTCCAGGACATAACACCTATCATCTAATAAGCACTGACTCACCTCAGTAAGGATGCAGGCAGCAGAGATGAATGGTCGGTCCAAGCCTCTCTACCATGATAAGCCCCATTCCTACACCACTATCGACGAGGTTTAACTCATTTCCAGCTTTCTCAGATTATGTGCATGCGTGCGTGCGTACATGCATACCACACAGCAAGATCAATCCTCCATGAGCCATAGGCAAGCCTCTCTGATGCAAATAACTTTGAGCTACAGCTACAAGTTACAGCATCTTAGTGGCTGGTAGACTCCAGTGAGTATCCAGTGCCCACATCCAACTATAGATTCCATGGTGGAGACAACAGTGGGCTAGGTAGGCATCATGTACGATGACACATGAAGAGACTACCTAGGCATTCTGTATCAAATGCCATAAAAGATTGGCAAATGGAAGACTGATGGGTCCTCATACGAGTCAGGATCTACTACATTAGTAGTAGCGGTAGTGATGGCAACTGCAGCACCAGCACCTCCATCAGAAGTAGGAGCAGCAGCAGTAGTAGTGATAGCAGCAGTAGCATTAGTAGTGGCAGCAGGCGCAACAGCAGTGGTAGCAGCAGGAGCAGTACCAGTAAAAGCCATAATCGCAGCAGCAGTAATAGCACTAGCAGCATTATAGCCTGTTTAGACACTAATGTTTACGCTTCATCTATTGAAGCATATACACTAGAGCTTATCCAGTGTTCGTTTGTTTGATGACAGTATACCTTTAATGGTCAAGATTGGTCCAGAATATTCACATTTTGCTTAATGAAATAAGTGATACATGTTCTTCTCTTCTTTTGACTTACAAATGGACATTCCTAATTACCATTGATTATGTTGTTTTTGGCCAGCGTGACCCTTAAAGGATTTAGTAGCTGAGAGTATTTTTATCTCCCCTGACAGATCCCTTCAACCATTTCATTATGCTACCATATGGGGTCTCCTATTAAACCTTTGACCGACAAATCCCTGAAAAAGTATATTCTTTATGATATACAAGAGGCCCAAGGGGCCTGTGTCGCTCACCTGGAGCACCATCAATTTTTGTCAAAATTGTTGGTGGGTGGTTTAGCAGTCTTTTAAATGAGTTTATGGACATTTTTGCAAGTGCAATATGGCCGCCAAACACACTACATTTCGATTGGCCCACGGCGCCCATGTTTTTTTGATGGGATCAACTTCCCTTGAACAAATTTTAATGGCCCAAATTTCGGGCTGATCCCTTAAGCGGATCTGGAGGAGTCCTTTTCGTGAAAAATAGGTCATCCAAGATGGTCGCCGAACCATTTGGTCAATCAAGTCCTCTTGAACAAACTTGGCTTACCTCTTGGCCTAGACGAAGATTCCCCAAGTGGTTTCGGAGAAGATTTTTAAAGACATTTCCTGAAATCGGCAGAAATCCAAAATGGCCGCTGGGCAAATTGGCTGATCGGGTTCATTTGAACAAGGTTGGATCCTTATGGTCTAAGGATGCTTCCTGCCCAATATAATTGAAATCGGCCTGGTAGTTCTCGAGAAGACATTGTAAATTTTCCATTGCTTTAGCATGGGAGCTTTTGATGAGAAAATTATCCAAGATGGCCACCAAACCGTTTATCCAACAGTTTCGAAAATTGTAAATTTGAGCTCAGAATACCCAAAAACATATACAGAACCAATTTTGGCCCCAAAATCCATCAAATAAAAAAATCCAATATGTCCGCCAAACACGCTACATTTTGATTGGCCCACGGCGGCCATGTTTTTTGACGGAGCAACTTCCCTTGAACAAACTTTAATGGCCCTTAGTCCCTAATCATATCTCCCCAATTTTGGCCTGATCTATTTGGCGGTTCTGGAGCAGTCGTTTTCGGGAAAACTAGGTCATCCAAGATGACCAACGAACCATTTGACCGATCAAGTTCCCCTGAACAAACTTGGCTGAGCTCTTGCACTGGATCATATTTCAAGAGGTTTCCTTCAATCCCTCAAGCTGCTTCGAAGATTTTTAGACATTTCTAAAAATCGGCCGAAATCCAAGATGGCCGTCGACCAAATCGGCTGATCGGGTTCATTTGAACAAATTTCAATCTATGCCTTAAGGATGCTTCCTGCCAAATATAATTGAAATCGGCCCAGTAGTTCTCGAAAAGACATTTTAAATTTCCCATTGCTTAAGCATGGGAGCTTTTGACGAGAAAATTATGCAAGATGTCCGCCAAACCGTTTATCTGACAGTTTCGAAAATTGCAAATTTGAGCTCAAGAATACCCAAAAACATATATAGAACCAATTTTGGCCTCAAAATCCATCAAATAAAAAAATCCAATATCTCCGCCAAACACGCTACATTTTGATTGGCCCACGGCGCACATGTTTGTTTGATGGAGAAACTTCCCTTGAACAAACTTTAATGGCCCTTAGTTCCTAATCATATCTCCCAAATTTTGTCCTGATCCATTCAGCGGTTCTGGAGAAGTCGTTTTCGGAAAAACTACGTCATCGAAGATGGCTGTGAACCATTCAGTCAATCAAGTTGTCTTGAACAAACTTGGCTTATCTCTTTGGCTAGATGAGGTTTCATAAGTTTTGAATCGATTCCCCAAGCCTTTTCGGAGAACGAGATTTTTAAAAATCTGCCGAAATCAAAGATGGCCATCGCCCAAATTGGCCGATCGGCTCCGTTTGAACAAAATGAAATCTCTATGCCATAAGGATGCTTCCTGCCAAATATAATTCAAATCGGCCCAGTAGTTCTCGAGAAGACATTTTAAATTTCCCATTGCTTTAGTATGGGAGCGTTTGGCGGGAAACTGATCCAATATGGCTGCCAAACCGTTTATCCGACAGTTTCGAAAATTGCAAATTTGAGATCAGAATACCCAAAAATCTATATAAAACGAATTTCGGCCTCAAAATCCATCAAATAAATAAAATCCAATATGGCTGCCAAACACACTATATTTTGATTGGTCCACCACGGCCATGTTTTTCGACGAATCAACTTCTCTTGAACAAATCTTAAGCACCCTTAGTTGCTAATTATATATCACAAATTTCGGCCTGATCACTTCCGCGGTTCTGGGGAAGAAGTTGTTTTCATGAAAATTAGGTCATCCAAGATGGCCGCTGAACCACTTCATCAATCAAGTTCCCTTGAACAAACTTGATTCAGCGCTTACCCTAGATCATATTTCGTGAGTTTTGAATCGATCCCTCAAATGGTTTGGGAGAAGATTTTTAAAGACATTTCTAAAAATCGCCCAAAATCCAAGATGGTCGCCGGCCAAATTGGCCGATCCGGTTTGTTTGAACAAACTATGCCTTAAGGATGCTTCATGCCAAATATAATTGAAATCGGCCCAGCAGTTCTCGAGATATTTTTAATTTCCCATTGCTTTTTAGTATGGGAGCTTTTGGCGGGAAAATGATCCATGATGGCCGCCAAACCGTTTATCCGACAGTTTCGAAAATTGCAAATTTGAGATCAGAATACCCAAAAACCCATATAAACCCAATTTCGGCCTCAAAATCTATCAAATTAAAAAATCCAATATGGCCGCCAAACATGCTATATTTCGATTGGCCCACGGTGGCCATGTTTTTTGACGGATCAACTTCTCTTGAAGAAACTTTACTGGCCCTTAGTCCCTAATCGTATCTGCCAAATTTCGGCCTGATCCCGTCAGCGGTTCTGGAGAAGTTATTTTCGCTAAAACAAGGTCAACCAAGATGGTTGCCAAATTATTTGACCTATTAAGTTCCCCTGCCATAAATCATATCCCCCAAGCCGTTCCAGAAAAGATTTTTAAAGACGTTTCTAAAAATCGGTCAAACCTAAAATCGGCCTAACTCCAAGATGGCCGCCGGACAAATTGCCCGATCGGGTTCATTTGAACAAACTTAGATCTCTATGCCCTATGAATGCTTCCCCCCAAATATAATTGAAATCCGCCCAGTGGTTCTTGAGAAGAAGTCGTTTAAAGAATTCCCCATTGCTTTACTATGGGCCCATTGCTTTACTATGGGAGCCTATGGCGGGAAAACACACCAAGATGGCAGCCAAACCGTTTATCCGATAGTCTCGAAAGTGGCATATTTGAACTCGCCACACTAAGCATATATAAAGCAATTTTCGCCATCAAAATACATCAAATACAAAAAAGCCAATATGACCAACAAACGCTAAATTTTGATTGGTTGATGGCGGCCATGTTTTTTAACGTACGAACTTCCCTTGAACAAACTTGAATGGACTTTGGTCCCTAAGCATATATTTCAGACATATCCCTTCAGCGGTTCAGGAGAAGTCATTTTCGCGAAAACTAGGTCATCCAAGATGGCCGCCAGGCAAATAGGCCAATCAAGTTGCCTTGAACAAACTTGGGTCTACCGTTGCAATAGATGATGTGTTATGAGTTTTGAATCAATTCCTCCAGCGGTTTCAGAGAAGATTTTTAAAGCGTTCCTAAAAATCGGCTATTTTGGACAGCGGCCATCTTCGATTTTGGCCGATCGGCTTCATTTTAGCAAACTTGAATCTTTATGCCCTAGGGATGCTTCCTGTCAGATATAATTGAAATCGACCCAGTGGCTCTTGAGAAGTCGCTTTAAAGGAAAAGTTGACGGACGGACGTCGGACACACGACGGACGGTCGCCACGACATAAGCTCACTTGGCCTTTCAGGCCAGGTGAGCTAAAAACATAATCCGCTAACTGATAATCTCTCAATGATAAATTCCACGCTACCTCAATTACAAGAAAGCTGTTGAATATTTTGAGATTAACATGACTGGAAGCCATTGTTGTTAGGCAGCAGTGGCTTTCAGTCGCATTAATCTCAAAATATTTTACAGAATATGCTTTAGTAAACAATTTATTTTATCACGAATTTGTCTTTGAAGTTTTAAACGTCTATTCCCTTGAATCAAATCTACAAGTGTGTCTAATGTGCAAGCATATTTGTATAAATTGTACATTATAGTAAATGCCTAGCGGGCCACTTTCTACACTGTAATAGGTACATAACTGGCAGAATAAGACAAACAATATGTATACTTTTGGTTCAATATAAGGTAAGGTTACATTTATTCATTTTTATCTTTACATTCAATCGAGCCCACGAGACCGCAATGCACTGTGCTTCCCTTCTAGAGCCCAAAAACACCACCTGCTTTAACTGTTTGACTGTTTCAAGTCGCCAGGCAATAATTTCAGTGAGCAATAACTCTGGGCATGCTGAATATTTTGAAACCAATTTGACTGAAATTTGTTGGTGGCTTAGCCACCAACAACTTTCAGTCAAATTGGTTTCAAAATATTCAGGATATCGAGAGTTAAATCCCATGGAAAATGTCGTCTGCAGAAATTCAGCAGGCAGCCAGTTAGAGAAGAATCATCTTTTGTTCCAGAATGTATTTATCATCATATAGATAGCGAATGACTTTAATTAAGAAACTATCTATCTACAGTACAGATCATAAATAATACGATTGATCCTTGCTGTGTCCAAAATATTAAAGATTTGTTTTGGAACCATATTAAAAGTCCAAATTCACACCAGAATGATTGAAAATAAAATTGTTAAAATTGTATACTTTAAGAGATTTAAATTGTGTGCCTAGATGTCATGAAACTAAATAAATCTCAACGTATGATGATTTCATTCCATTTAAATTAATATAATTTTTTAAGTCTGGAATTAAATTAAGAGAATCCCTAATTCAAATTCACAACTAAAAAAATTATATTAATTTATACGTAGTGAAATCATCAAAGATTTTTCGTTTTCACTACATTTAGGCACACAAATTGGGTTTCTAATTGCATATAATTTTAATAATTTTATTTTCAAGCATTCTGGTGTGAATATGCACCATTAAGTTATGTTTGATATGTATTGTATTATGACTGATAACTGGTGACCCACAAGGTGGTCACTTCAGACAGGTTTTTACGGTATTTGCATAATATTATACAGGTTCTGCCCAAGTCAGTTGAATTGATTAACCCTTTAACGCTCTGCGAAAAACATCTTCTCTAGTGGTCTTATATAATACGCTTAATTACTACGTAGGTGGGAGACCATAGTAGACAATCTCATCCGGCTTAGTTGATTGCACAGGGTGACATGCAATTTAGTTTGGTGAATCCGCTGGTTCTCTTTGGCGTTTCTCCACACAGTAGACGTGTCGTCGTTTGGGTCTGGTGAGAGAACTTTTAGATACGATAGTGTATGTCCAGTGATTTTCTGATGTGAAATGTCAAGATACTGGAGCGTCGCGTCCGATGTGTTTTTAGAAAATTTACTATAAAGCGTAAGTGCTCTTGTGTTCTGAACTATCGTATCTTCCAAGTTCTCTCACCAGACTCAAACGACGACACGTCTACTGTGTGGAGAAAGTAGGGTTGCACGATTTTTCGATTATTCGATTAATCGCGATTATATAATTCAAAATGATCGTGGATGATTATAAAATGAAATAATCGTATAATCGCCATGTTGAAATTTTTGCCAAGACAGTTTTACGCTTGTGAAACTCAATTCGCGTTACCAATCATGGAAACAAACTACCGGCTATCCGCCGAATGTGTGAATGAATCATTAAATAAACTAAATAAATAACTGATTTGTGTGTATTGGCTCATGATTAGTTTTAGATGAATAAAGATTGTTCACTTGGTCGCTATGTGTCATTTGTAATCACACACGTTTATCCCGGGTTCCCCATTCTCTGAATAGCTATGCGCTAATGGTTGCCTCCAAAAAGTTCTAAAACTGATACCACGGAAATTCAACGCATTTTCTCCCGTAACAATTCTCACCGCCTACGCTTATGTTTAATGTATACCTCAAAACATCACCGGAGAAGTGAAATTATTTGATTTGAACGCCTAAATATTGCGTATCCTTTAATAAAGGTCGTTTATTACATCAAAATTAATCCACAATTTCATATAAAATGGCGTCGCGAAAAAACTACAAATCACGTGATTCGCCTCCAATGGAAGTTTATTTTAGAGCGAGTACTCGGATATAAATATTCTGGAATCGGGGACTCGGAACTCGGGAATTTCTATAAATTACTCATTGCGCGATAGGAACTGAGTATTATACTGATCTGAATAACGGGTACCCGTTTGATAAACTCCCGTTAGCCTATAATATCTCGCGAGAACACGCCGCCTCCCATCGCAATAGAGCCGCTGGCTCGCCAACTTAAGAAGCCGGTTATATTGTGGTTCGTAATAATTCAATTTGGATCATTTAATGTTGATCTGCGTTACAAAATTGATGCGAATTTTCTCCCGTACTTGTTTGGTACATAAATTTGGTCTTAAAATATATTTATAATAAGGAAGCTATTTAATCACGCCAAGACTGTTTTAAGCGCATTTTGACAACAAAAGTGTGTACTAAACTATCATATCTTGAACATGTGTGGCCTACTATTAGTATTAATCTAATAAGTGGGCGATATTTACAAATCCGAGGCCTGTATTGACTTCTAGAGGGGCCGGAAATGTATCAGGGCAGAGATAAGTCTGAAGTAGACACACCCTGTGACACGATTGTTATTATTATACACGCTATTCTTACAAATTTTCCTATACAATCTGCTGAGTTAGGGGGTGGGCTTCTAATACAATTTTGCCGTTTTGAAACTGCTAAGAACTCATTGGAGCTCATATGTCAAAGTTAGGAGGTGGGCTTCTATTAGAGCATAGGCTACAACTACGCGAAATACGGTACCTTCCGTTTTCCGTCTAGAAAAATCTTGATACATTCCTTTATTTGCAATCAGCAACTGGCGTATTCTGTCCATGTATGTATACCGATGTGCCTAACACATAATCTTACAATCTGCAGTAGCATAATAACGTCCTCTAAGCAGCATTGTTAATATAGTTCAGGATTAGTCGTATGATCGCGATTATTTTTTTTAATGATCGCGATTATGAAAAGTGAATAATCGTGCAACCTTGGAGAAAGGCCAAAGAGAATCATTGGATTCACCAAACTAAATTGCATGTCACTCTGTGCAATCAACTAAGCGGGATGAAATTGTCTACTATGGTCTCCCACCTATGTAGTAATGAAGCATGATTCATCAAAGACAATCCATCTTCATCATCACGGTGTTATGACATCATCCACTCACCAAAGTCTTCGACGCAAAAAATGTGATGTCATAATAGGCAACACGAGCGCCAACACGAGAAGGCTAACATATTTCGCCACGACCATGACGACAATAACCGTTCCTATGCTTCAAAACAAGAAATCACCAGTCTTACTAAAACCGTCAAGATGAACAAGTACATGTGTGTGCCTCATGTGATAAAGTTCACATCATTCATCACCATCACCCGGGTCAGGCCCGGCAGGTACAGGGGTCAGGCATGGCATGCACGCGCGTCGATACAGACCCATTAAAGCATACCACTGTGCAATAGTGTGCTGGTGCGCGCACGCCAGGCGCATTCCTAAACGGCGGTCACATATGAAGAAAAAAAGACTACACACAGGAACCGGAAACAATTGTGTTAAATCAACAAGCACTTCTCACTCATGATGAAATAACACAATTTCACAAAAAGAGAGTCCAAAAATGGAAAAATATCTTCTTCACCCTAGAAGATATTTTTATTCAAATTTGCAACTATGGAAAAATATCTTCTTCACATTTCTATTGAGAAGTCAATATAGACCACACCTTATACAGAGCCAAAGAACCGGCTCTCCAATAAACCCTCTGATGAAGTTCACAGCAAGAACAGAAACATTACAAAGTCTGAACCACAGAATACTGTCATATTTTTCATCCCAAAATTCTCAAAATAAATTTTTAAACAGAAACATACATGAAAAAATCTAATAATTCTACTGTGTAAGGAACCGTATGTGGAAAACAATAACAAAACCGTTTTTAACAAGTTTTGACAAAACCGGTTCTGACTGTCTGCAACTCTTGACCAATTAGAATTGAGATCTCCATTAGCGACTTCTCCTGACCAATCAGACACCTCCAAAATAGCTGGACGGTTGTCATCTTTGGCATAAAAGGAACCGAGAAAGCCGTGTTGGATTGTTCAGACTTTCATCTACAAAAAGTAGATAGCATCAGGCTCAAAGCCACTAACACCGTTCACCTAGTAATTAGATTTTGGTCTTATATAATACCCATTTGTAGACTATTTAAAAAAAAATTTACCACAGGAGTGACTGGCAGGGTTATAACCTAGTAAGTCACTCATGTGGCAAATTTTCAAAAATAATCTCTTGGTCGGCTGAAAAATGGACAGTATCTGAGAAAATTGAAATTTTCTTAAATAGATTTGAGTTTTAAAGGGTTAATATATTAAATAACACGAAGAATCAATGATAAATGAGCAACAATACAAGGTAATAATAACACTCACTTATCCATGGTAACCAAACCCTCAGTATCAACTTAACACTTTAATGATCAAGTCGGTCAAAGAACTGTCCGTTGCAGTGCTCTTAACTCTTAGCGCTTTGACGTCAAAATTTCTAATTTTCAAATTAAATTAAAAGATGAACTGGTCTTCATTTTTCAACATATTTGGTGGAAGATGGTGCTGTCGCAGACAGCAACATCGTCCACCAATATTGTTGAAAAATGTACACCAGTTTCTTTTCTATTGACTCAGTAAAAGATAAAATATTGACATCAGAGTGGCTAGGGTTAAGGAATGTTCATTAGCAGACCGAGAGAAGACTATTTTTGAAAGCTTACGACTGGAATAAGTGGTTCGTTATCCGAGCCAATCACTCGTGTTACATTTTTTTTGACACCGATCTAAGGGTTAATGAACATGATTAGTGTTTAGAAGCTGTTGACACAAAAATGGTTAACAAAATGTGTATTAATATTATTATTATTATTATTATTAGGCAAACAGATAGTCTGATATGTGTAGAGGCCTGGATACATAATCACGTAACAAGTGAATACATTGAAGTTGGATGCACTCATGCACGCGCATGTGCACGCACACACGCACAGATGCATGCACACGCACACACACGTACACAGTACATATGCACATATACACCAATGCACAGGGACAAAAATCTGCAACATACAGAAAATGAATCTCCCCTCACTGTACTTGCGAATATGACAATCATTATTAGTATTTATTGATATACACTGACTATTGATATGGTAGAATACAATTCTCTATCTATATCTATTTGCAAAATGATGAGGTTAGAGTTATCCTAATTATATGTATGTACTGAATTTTATGAGATAGGCTTTTGGCAGAAATTGGAATATTCTTCTAAAACACCTCTTTTAGCCTTTACACGCTAAATTTGGTCAAGAACATTAAAGTATTTGCTTATTGAATGTCTATTTGCAGGCCAAGATAAGATTATTTTTCAAAATTTACCAATGGAATGACCGGCTCGGTTATCGAGCCAGTCATTCCAGTGGTAAATTTTGAAAAAATAGTCCACTTATCCTGCATATAGACATTACTCAAAACCACCTCGCCATGAAAGGATTAACCCTTTAATACTCAAATATATTCATGAAAATTTCAATTTCATGAATTAAAAATATCCACTTGCAGAACGAAGATTTTTTGAAAATTTTCCATTATGTCATCAGCTAAGAAGGGAGGAATTCAACTATGATGTCAGATACTTGAGTGACAGATCAGATTCATCGATTACGTATGTTACAGGTACATTGACGGGACCAACAAGTGAACAACCACAGAGAAATGTAGCAAGCTAGCACTTATTTATAGCGAGTTAGTATTTTATAAAATTTCAATTAATGAAAAATGCAAAATAAATAAACTTTGATAATTAACCATATTTTTATAATTTATTAATCATATATTATTAATTAGTAGCCACACATACACTGCGTCATCAATTATGTGTGTTAAGCTTTGTACAAACTTGTTTTTAAACTATGTACACTTATGTACAGCTTTTTAAATTTTATATACAGGTCTAAGTATTTACAATTAGTTATCATGCCAATAATAATAATAATAATAATAATAATAGAGGAACAAATATTTTCTCTGAATAATAATTATAAAAGGCAATTATACATTTAATTAATTAGTAATATTGAGACTGTATTATTAACTTACATCTGCAATAATAAATAATGACATAGGCCAAGTTCGACACCTAGCCATAGTTAGCTATAGATAACTAGAATACCAGTTGAACTTCAAATAGTTAACTAGCTAGTCAACTATAGTCAACCGAGCACCCAAGCTCAGTTTAGATGGTTAGTGCGATAGATGCGCAAATTTCAAAATGGGCGGACACCGATCGCGTGTCACGAATAAATGCACATAAGTGTAAATATTTCACTAAATAACATAGGCTTGATGAAATTATGCATTCCCATTATGTGTCAATATTTCCAAGACCCTATTCCTTCCCTCATATGGACACTTTTTGACGTCTTAGCGGACAAACATAACCCATTTTCGTAGGTCATCAAAACAGATGACAGAAAGGGTTAATGGAGACTGGTACACGGTTCCAAATTTTCTGCAATAGTAATTCAATGGGGTACCAATGAACTATAGTTAACTATTCAAATTGTTTTCAAAATATTCAGCAGATCTAGAGTTATTACCCGTTCAAATTATCATCTGTTGACTTGCAGCAGACAGTTAATTCTGAAAATAATTATTATTATACCGTTACACACAGTTAGGTAAAAAAATGACATTTTTGTGCCTCTAGTGACCTGTGAAAAGCCATATGTACATTGACGAATGAACGCATTTGACATCTATACTAACTACACTTAGAAAGTCACATGATTTCCTCTCATGAAATAATGTATACAATACTTAACCACCTTACAGACTCGCAATGATGGATTCCTTATGCCCCAAGGAATATTCTGTTGAATATTTTGAAACCAATTTGATTCCCTGTCAATTTAGTTTCAAAATATTCAACAGCTTTCCTAGGTAGTTGTCTTAAATTTGAGACACTGGGTTGTAAATAAGTTAAAGAAAATAATATAGTACCTGCTATACGTCATCAAAATATAATAAAATAAAAAATATGAATCATCCTTAGGCTACCCTTAAATTATTGCTTGTTTGTGGTAAAGAACTGCGTATATTTTTAATGATTTAGCTAGCTAGCGAGAGAAAACATTATTTGAAATTTCAATCACAAATTTTCATAGAAAAATCACTGATGATTTTCATGAAGTGAATAATATATACATGGTTTATATGGATGAAAACACACTTAGGCAACAATGGGTTCCAGTCAAATTAATTTCAAAATATTCAACAGAAAGGTTTTTATATCATAAAGAATATTTTTTCTCTAAATTTGTTTGTGAAAGGGTTGAGTTCCTATTGCAGAAGTGAATCCCGACTACGGAAAAAGGTTTATTTTAAGCCCTTAGTGGTCATACCGGCCAAAACTGGCCTCTGTTATAGTCTTGTGGAATGTCCATTTACAGGGCAAGAGAATAATTTTTTGAAAA
Source organism: Chaetoderma sp. LZ-2023a (assembly GCA_034401795.1). Lineage (NCBI taxonomy): Eukaryota > Metazoa > Mollusca > Caudofoveata > Chaetodermatida > Chaetodermatidae > Chaetoderma > Chaetoderma sp. LZ-2023a. Next base: position 14,975,090 of record CM067365.1, read on the forward strand.
TTTACCAAGAATGACTGTCTCCATAACCGAGACCGTCATTCCAGTGATAAATTTTCAAAACTTGTATTCTCTTGACCTGTAAATGGACATTCAATAGCCAGATATTTAAATTTTCTTGACCAAATTTGACCTTTTAAGGGGTTAAGGTTTTTGGTTTATAGTTTATGGTTCTGCGTCTTGGGATGATACAGGTACACTACTGTACTTGTTTTCATAGGATTTTCTACAATATTTACGGGTTCCCACAAATGAACAATAATTTGGATGGCTTTCGTCAGTCATTAGGACTCAAAGAAAACTTTGTCCAATAAACAATATAAAACATATTAAAGCTGAAATACAAACAAGCATTCCGCACGCCATAGACACATGAAATAACAAGTCCATTTTACTTATCTGAACATTGTCTCAGGGACATAGTCATTTGGCTTAATAAAAACACAAGGTTAACGTGCTATTATTGCGACTTAGGTCAAGTTCAATTCATGAGCCGCAGTCAATTAGGTTTGTTTGTTTACTGATCACGCGCATTGGTTATGATGAACTGAACGATGGATGGTTAACTAGTTAGTTGGTGTCCGATTCTCTATTGAATTACCATTGCAAAATATTTGGAGCCGGGTACTGGGCATGGGCTAGCCATTCTTTTGTAACAAAATCAGCCATTTAGATGTGCCATGAAAATTGATATTTTGGTATGCTAAAATGTCAAAAAGGGTCAAACGATGATACAGTGGGAAGGGAATGTGACTTGGGAACACTGACATACCATAGGAAAGCATAATTTCATCAAAATTAAATTAATTAGAGAAATATTTACAAGTTTACGCACATTTAACCATGCAAGCGAGGATTGGCAGCCATTTTGAATTTTACGTAAATTTTGCATTAACCATTTGCGACTGAGGTCGGGTGGCTGGTTGACTATAGTTAACTAGCTAGCTAACTATTTCAAGTTCGTTTGGTGTCTAGTTAACTATAGTTAACTATTATAGTTAACTATGGTTCGTGATTTGAACTTGACCTTAGGCAGCTTTGTATGATATGACATACAGACAGAGTGACATACACTAGAGGCAAGGCGCAACTAAAAACAAGCATGACACACTGTAGTTTCAACACAGATAGAGCTTTGTTAGAAATGTACCGAATTTTACCAACTGATGCTAGATATTAATTGCAAGTTATGTTATGTGAAGAGGATCTCCCCCCCCCTCCAACCCCACCACGACCCACCCCCACCTCCTCTCTATAATGTGTCCATTTCTGATAAACTTCAAACCCCTACAACCCACCCACCCCACCCCCTGTATGCACAGTTGAACAGATTCTAATATTTTGTACACTTAAAATCCTAGAATCACAATTTTAAGGTAACTATACAGGCAAGCTGTTCAATATTTTGAAACTAATTTGACTAGGAGCTAATGTTTATTAATACACTAAAGATATACAAATCAGCTTCATGACTGTCAGACATACATGATTTGATTGTGGCATTAGCTAATAAGTGATCTATTTTGATTATGACATCCGACACTTGAATGACAGATCGCTTCATTATCAGTATTGACTAGGTCCTCACGGTATTAGAAAAATGAATATTGGTATCGATATCAATTTTCATACCGGTATACCTTTAATACCAGTATTATTCCGATGGGAAAAATGGAGTGAGACTTGAGTAGTATGATTCCATATTCAACGTATATCAGCGCTGCTTAAATAGTCGCCGCAAATTTCCACAATAAAACCAAGAAATTACAGGATTCCTGATATTAAACGTTAAATTTTAACTGTCCTCAGTTAAATCATATCCCAAAACGGCTGAAACGCCCCCAAATTGTCCCAACAAATGATTTGAATTTGCCACGAAATTACAACTATTTCTGCGTGGAGATCGCGAGATACTGGTAACCAGTGAGCATCTTGTCCCGTATAAACTCGCCCCGTAAAACTGCGAACAGCTGAAGCTGTTGATATTTGACAAATATCAATGTTATGAGTCAAACACGCTGGATATCAATGTAAACATGTTTTACTAATTTTTCTGGCTATCTGCATTGACGCATATGTTAGAATAATAAATGAACTTTCCACGATGGCTTGTGCTTTATAGGATGAATTTGCAATGGGACGAAACCGCCAGGACACGTGGAAATCTCTGCGCAGGGGTACAACTTAGCCATTATAATACATACTAAATAGACTACCATATGCTGCGAATACATAGGCCTAAGCTCGCTCTCGTTAGAGTATATATGTAGCTTGTATCGATCGATATCTAATGATACCCGCCAACATAAGAAGTGAATAAAGCTCGTGGGAATTTAGAAGTTTTTCTCATATTGTCGGGTTCCTCTTTACTTGGGTTGTTGGGCAGTCACTACAAAGGCGCACAATTCTGGGAAATCGCTGAGTAACCAAGCTGTAGTAATTGATATAAAATATCACTCAAATATTCATTTCATATTATAATTTTTCTAGCAAACAATGGGCCGGAGTTATAAAATATTAGCGCAGGAAAAGATAGGATTTAGATACTTTTAACCATCCGATCGATGTCCAATGATGGTAATTAAAATAAGTTTTTTTCAATTTTTTTTATGCCAGAATTGCATTCTTATAAGTAGGCAACTTTAGAAGCCGTAATCGTTAACTTATCAATTACTCTAACACTAGCCTCAAAACAACAATTTTACAGCTCTGGATAAATAAGAAAAGCGTGATCATTAAATACAGGTAAAATATTATTTTCCCGTACGAAGAGCAGTAACTTATATCACTAAACAGCTATATACTCCTGAAATATTACTAATGGGAAGCAGATTATCTGCCTAACAAAATGTTATACCTGTTTTATCGTATATCTCGATATTTCGGTATCAGCAAAATCATATCGGTATGACTAACGGTATAGCTATGATACAGGTATTCGATATAATATTGGTATATCGTGAAGCCCTAGACGTCATTGATATATATATATATATATATATATATATATATAATCCCAAAATGGAATATACCACAGGGCTTGGAAAGTCACATATATACATAATTCACCTTTCCAGAGTACCCACCCATCATATGACATCATAATGAACTGCGTGATGTGTACAATGACATCATAATGAATATGTCATTTGACGGCGATTAGTACGTCACGAACGCATATTTGAAGACGGTCTATGAATTGTTGCACAAATTGTTTGCTTTTAGGGGCATAGCTAAAAATGGAAAGGTCCATTCTGGAAAATAACATTAGAATGATTGCAAAGATTCAAAATAAACAAGATAATCAAGGATTGCATAATCTTGACATTTTTGTCACATTGTAAAGGTTTCAGATTTTCCGGATTTGTTTCGCATTTCACTGGATTGTTAAGATTTTCCCAACGTTGTGTAATCCTAGTGTATGGTTACACCCCTTTTTATTCTAAAATTTGAGCCAAAGTTTTGGGGATATCCATAGTTTCAGAAGTTGATCCGATCCAGATCCGGGTTCCTTTATCCGGATCATCGCCAAAGTCTGGAAATCCCCATGTTCCTTCATTGTGCTAAAGTTTGAGCAAAATTGTATCAGTAATTTTTTAGATACGGGTGGGGGATGGACACGCACGCACGCATGAACGCACGCACGCACACGCACACAAGACAAGACTATTTTTTTTAATTTACCACTGGAATGGCTGGCTCGGCTATCGAGCCAGTCATTCCAATCATAAATTTTCAAAAATAGTCTTTTCTTGGTCTGTAAATGGACCTTTCTCAAGACCACAGCAGGAGTTTTTGGCTGATATGAGGGTTAAGGGGTTAACTTCTTTTACATATTTTATTCTATAAATTGTGGGACATTTCATATGCTATAGTTAAATTGCTGCCGAATGTTTGGAAAACATATTTGATTACTTCTGGTGTTTTTTGGCTGAAAACGCTTATTAATGATAAACATAAGAGAAATTCCTTTCTATAATTAAGATAATATGCAGGCGAGAAAAGGTTATTATTTAAATGATTTTACCTCATATAATTTCTATCGCTATTAACTATGAAATGTAACTTTGAAAGACCGATAATATACACAGCAAAACCAGAAATATACAAACATTCCACAAAAACTCTATATACACGCATAAATAATACCATTAATTCGAATATAATTTGATAAATAATTTTCTGCAGTGTATTTAAATTTTATGCCATGATTAGTTTCAATCCCTGACAGCAGATATTGAATACATGGTTTTACCAATATATTCTATAAAGTAGTCTATTACTCTCTCTCTTTGCTTGAATCTGAATCTGAACAGTGCAATAGACATGATAGACGATTCCAGTTTCTCAGCCAATCATATGGCATCATAATCAACTATGTCACATGTAGGCTGATGTCATAATCAATTACGTTATGAATTATATGATTTATTCCGTCATAAATGCTTATTAGTATCTCAAGTTGTACGAATTGTATGTCTTTAGTATTTTTAATATTTTTTTGAATCTCTTGACACTAATTTGACTGGGCGCTGTTAAAGGTTTAAATAATCATAAAATCAGTCCATAAATATGTAGAAAATTGCCTTAACTTTCTAGCGATGTATGACTTCAATGGACTTAGTTGTTACATGTAAACCTGATTAACAAAAGTACTCACATACCACCTCTCCACTGTATATCCTAACTGCGGTGACAGGACAGTATCTGTAAGTCTTAAACAATCAAGATTTGCTTAGAAAAGTTAACAGCTTTTCTGAGTTAATGTTCATTTGCATGCCGAGAAGACTATTTTTGAAAATTTACCACTGGAATGACAGGTGCGGTAACCGAGCCAGTAGGCTTGCACGATTGTCCGATATTATTGAAAATCGTGATTTTTTTTTATTCAGCCACAATTTTTTACGATATGATTTTGAAAAAAATCGAAATATCGCGAAAATTTTACAGTCACGCCATATTTTGCCTATTTGTCATGTATTTGTAGAGTAGCCTTCTATTACGGCAATCTGTTCAATTTATTTCCAAACCAACCTCTTTGCAATTGGGGTGGGCTTACATTAGGAATAGATCAAGAAAAAGTTGAAGTTCATTCTTTAAAATTCTTTTAAAAGATGGACAATAATATGAAAGTTGAATGCAATTTACTGGTACAATTTCTTGCCGCCGTACTGTATACCTCAAAACCATGATCGTGTGAGTGAAATTATTACCTGGGACGGTATAAATATTGTATATTTCTTAATAAGCATGGTTTATAAAATCTAAATTAATACTAAATTTGACAATAAATGGCGCTGTGAAAATATATAAATCACGTGATATTGCTTGCTCTCCTGTTTGGAGGCGAGAGGTGGTGCGTTCACAAATGTGAAAATGTGATAGCTAAATGAGACGGTATACACGCTTTAGCCAGCAAGGTAAACTATCCGAGATGTTTCTGAAGGCTAACTATTATTATTAAAATATATAAATCACATGATTTTGCTTGCTCTCCTGCTTTTGGAGGCGAGAGGTGGTGCATTCACAAATGTGATAGCTAAATGAGAGGGTATACACGCTTTAGCCTGAAAGGTCAACTATCCGAGTCATTTCTGAAGGCTAACTATTATTAGTAAACGGGTACTCGGTAAATGCGGATCAGATCTAAACATTAGATATCTATGGATCTAATATCACGTGATTTGTAAATTTTCACAGACAGTTGCATGAAATGTCAAATTTTTAGATTAATTTTGATCTAATAAACGATGATTAAAACAGAGTACGCAATATTTGGGTTGTCCAATGTAATAATTTCACTCCCGCAATGATGGACAAGGTATACATTAAGCCACGGCGTAAGGCATCAAAATTTACACCGAGAACTTTCCTATTTTCATGTTATTAACGATCGTTCTTTAAGCATTGTGGCGACTGGATTAAAATTTTTGTTCAAATTTACCAATTAGAAGTCATATTCGGTTAAAACTGATATGAAAACTCAGAGCGAAACCGACATGTCTACATAAGCCAAACCGTGCAGTCCAACTCAACCCATGACCAATTCACCCCCATGAATTCATGCCATAAAATAAGCTATACGATATATCGAAATATCGCGATTTTCTCACCATGATATATCGCAATACCTCCTAGGACAATATCGTGCAAGCCTAAATAGATTGATCCATTTCTAGTTATGCCCCGCCCATGTTTTGTGAGTGTTGGAATCAATTTCTATACTTAAGATCCTCAATTCCCAGAATCTAATTTCAAAGTAACTATAGATGTTCAGGTAATCTGTTGAACATTTTAAAAGTAATTTGACTGGGTGCTGTTGTTGGCCATGTCAAATTAGTTTCAAAATATTCAACAGAATGTTTATTATTATAAATACTAAAGACATATGGAAGTTGTTGCTGTCTCTGATAGCACCATCTTCCATCAAATCTATTGAAAAATGAACATCAGTCGATTTTTTAATTTAATTTGAAAATTTAAACTGTTGATACCAGAGTAGTATCGGTTAAACCACTTTCATGTTAACGTTTCAATCATCTACAAATTAATGAATAAACCATTATCGCTACAGACATGTTCACGAAATACTAAACTTGTGTCAACCATGTCGACTGTATATACGAGCAAAACAGTGTATATTTTCGGCAAGCATTATTTTTAAGACACATGAGCTTTACAACAACAATAATATGTGTAAACTGGAATAGCGAGAAAGCACCTTGTATCACAAAGAAATGTTCAGTGTGTAACACCTCATCCCATATGTCCATGAAGCTGCCTGGTAATGTCCTACAAACGATCAGCAACATCATAGCGATTATTTTGAAACGAAATTATCTTCCAGCTATATTGTTTTATAGGTGCGTATTCACACCAAAATTCTTGAAAATAAAATTGTTAAAACCATACTTTTAGAGTTAACCCTTTAACACTTATATCATCCAAAAACAGCTTCTGCAGTGGTCTTGAGAAATGTCCATTTGCAGATCAAGAAGACTATTTTTGGAAATTTACCACTGGAATGACTGGCTCGATAACCGAGCCAGTCATTTCAGTGGTAAATTTTCAAAAACAGTGTTCTCTTGATCTTTCTATGAGAAATTTTCTTGAATAAATTCGAGGGTTAAAGGGTTAAACTGTATGCCTAGATGTAAGGAAACAACTTAAATCTTAACACAAGATAATTTCATTACATAACAAGACCCAACGGGCCCTCACCTGGAGCACTGTGCATTTTTGTCAAAATTGTTGGTGGGTGGTTTAGGAGTAGTTTTTAAATGAGTTTGTGGACATTTTTGCGTGCCCAATATGCCCGCAAAACACTACATTTTGATTGGTCCACTTCTGCCATGTTTCTGACTAAGCTCCTTCCCTTGAACAAACTTTAATGGCACTCAGTGCCTAATCATAACTCCCAAATTTCGGCCCAATCCGCTGTGGTTCTGGAGTTGTTTTGGCAAAAAATAGGTTATCCAAGATGGCCGCCAAACCATTTGGCCAATCAAGTTCCCTTGAACAAACTTGGTGCAGCTCTAGTCCTAGATGATATTTCATGCATTTTGAATTGATCCCCCAAACGGTTTGGAGAAGATCTTTAGACATTTCTAAAAATCGACAAATACCCAAGATGTCACAAAAATACATTTTAAATTTCCCATTGCTTGAGTATGGGAGATTCTGGTGGGTAAATGATCCAAGATTGCCGCTAAACTGTTTATCCGACAGTCTCGAAAATGGCAAATTTGAAATCATAATATTTTAAAGACTTTTAAAGACATTTCTAAAAATCGACCGAAATCCAAGATGGCCAATGGCCAAATTGGCCGATCGGCTTCATTTGAACAAAATGAAATCTCTATGCCATAAAGATGCTTCCTGCCAAATATTATTCAAATCGGCTCAGCTGTTCTCGAGAAGACATTTTAAAATTTCCCATTGCTTTAGTATGGGAGCTTTTGACGGGAAAATGATCCAAGATGGTTGCCAAATCATTTATCCAACTGTTTCGAAAATTGCAAATTTGAGATCAGAATACCCAATAACCTATATAAAACGAATTTCGGCCTCAAAATCCATCAAATAAAAAAATCCAATATGGCTGCCAAACACTATATTTTGATTGGTCCACCGTGGCCACGTTTTTTGACGGATCAACTTCTCTTGAACAAACTTTACTGGCCCTTAGTCCCTAATCATATCTGCCAAATTTCGGCCTGATCCCTTCAGCAGTTCTGGAGAAGTTATTTTCGCTAAAACTAGGTCAACCAAGATGGCCACTGAACTATTTGACCAATTAAATTCCCTTGAACAAACTTGGTTGAGCTCTTGCCCTAGATCAAATTTCATGAGGTTTCCTTCAATCCCTCAAGCGGTTTCGGAGATTTTTAAAGACGTCTCTAAAAATCGGCCAAAATTCAAGATGGCTGCCGGCCTAATTGTCCAATCGTAACAAACTTGACCCTATACCCTAAGGATGCCTCCTGACAAATATAATTGAAATTGGCCCAGTGGTTCTTGAGAAGAAGTTGTTTAAAGGAAAAGTTGGACGGACGGACGGACACACGATGGACGGACGGACACACGACAGACGGTCGCCACGACATAAGCTCACTTGGCCTTTCAGGCCAGGTGAGTTAATAAATTAATATAATTTTTTCATGTTGTCACGCTGAATTAGAGACAAATAAAAAATTATGAATTTATCCGAAATGAAAACCATCATATGTTACGATTTCTTTCATTTCATTCCATTGAAGCACATAATTTAAGCCTCTAAAAGTATAAATTTTAACAATTTTATCGTCAAGCAGAGACTAGAATATTTCTAATCTGGAATATTTTCAATAAAAAAATATTGTAAAGTTGTAAATACTTCCATTTTGTCTCTCTTTGACACTAAATATCGGGCTGGCTTGATACAACACGTCTCTCTCTAACACTAACATTAAACAGCTGTTTTAACATCAGCGGCCATATTCACCAAGGGTTAGGGTTAGTAAATATGGATTAAGTTTTTCAAATGCCCAAGCCTATATAGTCAGCCTCTTTATAAATACAGGTCTTCTACATATGTCCGGGTAGCTACTAGCTAGGCGGGTACGTAAGTGAGGCACCCTTCATGAATATGGCCCCTGGTGTCATTCTTTATTTACAAAACAGCTGCCTTGAGCACAGGTTTTTCTATCTAACACTAACCAGTTAGCTAGACACCAGGTGTGTGGGATTCAAAATGAAATGTATTACTATAGGCTTGCGTGATAATTTCCTTCAGTAATCACGATCGATTATTTAATAATAATCGCTATTACTCGATTAATCAGCTTGAGTACAAATGACCCAGTTATAACAGAAAAAAAGCATATCAATGACGAAAGCTGCAATGGTGTTGAGAAGGTCGATTTGCAGGCCAAGACAAGACTACTTTTGAAAATGTGTCACTGGAATGCCTGGCTCGATTCTGGAGCCAGTCGAGTGAGATTTTCAAAAATGGTCTTCTCTTGGCCTGCAAATGGATATGCATTCGTTGAACAAAATGTAAATTCCCGTGACCGATCTCATTAAAGAGTAATTAAAAGGTAGGTTTTGAAATATTTTATGCTGTAGTATTTAATTTTTAATCATTTAAATTCACGATTTAAAAAATAATCGTGATTTTCGATTTAATCACATAATCGCACAAGCCTGTGTTACTATATAATGAACCCGGGACAAACATGTACACACCACAGGGGTCACCGGTCTTTGTGTTTAGTGTCCGCTTTAATTAGACCCACCAGTTATTTAGAGATCGGCACCATCTGGAAAGGACCAATATCCACCAGTATCATCATCTATTTACACGATATTGAAGTTAGTATTTATAAAATGTGAACTCTTCATCACTTGAATGGTGTAAGCAAGTGATTAGTTTTCTACAGTATAGCTCATAAATGAGCTACCATATTTCTAAAACAAAAATCACAAACATGTTAGTTGTTAGTTAGTACAATATTGAACGTGAAGTAAGAAATGTTCTGTTGAATATTTTGAACATAAGTCATGAATCCATTTCCTCACTCAATCATATAATGTCATAATCAACCATGCGACGTGTATGCTGATGTCATAATCATGACGTCGTGAATGATTCGATTAAGCTCGTCTTTATACGTTGTACGAATTGTATGTTTTTGCTATTTAAGAAACATGCTGTTGAATATTTTGAAACTTATTTGATTGGGCGTTGTTGCTGTGACAGCAACAGCACCCAGTTAATTTAGTTTCAAAATATTCAACAGCTTACCTGTATAGTTTTCTGGAAATTGATAGTCAGGGAGTTCAGAGATTGATCGATCCCAACACGAGTGAGGTGTGGGTGGAGCTTAGATAGGGATGGGTGGGGCATACCTAAAACTGAAAAGGTCCATCGGGTTAGAAGACATTGCTGGCTTAGATAGCAATATCTTCCATTCCAAGTATGGTCAAAATATTCAACCAGACATTTTATTTTGATTTAGAAACATGTTAAATTATTTTTTAGCTTTATTGTACATGTACGTCAATGATATAACAGTTATTCATGTCATTAGATTTTAAAGATAATATCCTTTACACATATATAATGTCATAGGAAGGCGGGGTTTGTGTACAGACTACTGTCAAACCTGCTCAAGAGATCATATCTGTGTTTTAGGATTAGAAGATGGCAGTTCCATTACCATATAACAGTCAAGTTGGTCCAAAACGGTTTCAGCAGTGGTCTTGGAAAATGTCCATTAATTTGCAGAACAAGAGACTATTTTTGAAAATTTACCACTGGAATGTCTGGCTCGATAACAAACTGTCATTTCAGTGGTATTTTAAAAAAAATTGTCTTCTTTAGGTCTGCAGTGAGAAAATGAGAAAATGTTAATTTTTTTAGGCAAATTTGAGTGTTAAATGGTTAAAAGAGCTCGACTTAAGTGGCTTAAAGAAACAGTATATTGTGGATCTATTATATATCATAGAATCTGATAACTTAAGTCATAAGAGCACAAGTTCATCTATTTACACTGCCTAGATAGTTTTTATGATAAGGACATACTAGATACCATTTTTATTCGAGGAAAGGACGCTAGCTTGTACTGGACACAGGCTAAACTTTGAACCAAACCATCCCCAAAAACCCTTATACTAATAGAAAAGGTGTATAGAGAAATTGGAATCTATTCTCTAAAATGGTTAAAACTCATATAGAAACTACCACGAAAAGTGAACGCAATTTCCGTACACATGCTTACCGCTGTACCACTATGTTTAATGAATGCTTCAAAAATATCATCGTGGAAGTGAAATTATTAATGGGCCCGCCTAAATATTGCATATCTTCAATAAAGATCAATGCTACTTTTGACATAAAATGTCGCCTAGAAAATATATAAATCATGTGGCATTAGGAATACAGTAAGATCACCAGTTGTGTTTACTAGATATCTTCTAATATCTGCCATTCTCTATTTTCATTCGCTTGTAAAGAAAAATTAATAATGGAACAGTGTTTTCTTTCGTACATGTCATATTGCGCATTAATTTTGTAATGAAGACCAACATTAAATGATCCAAAATGGAATCAAGATATATGGCAAATATTGCTTGAAAGTCCAAGAATTAAAATGAGATAACGCGCTTCTTATGTTGGAAAGCCGCTGGCTCGTTTGCGATTGCAGGCGCTGTGTACTCGCGAGATCTTATACATTAACAGGAGTTTGTTATTAAATGGGTACGGATCAGACCTAAAGTACAATAATTAGTTCCTATCGCGCAATGATAATACATAGCAATTCCCGGTTCTGAGTCCAGAATATTTATATCTGAGTACTCGTTCTAAATAAAGTTCTTTTGCGAATCACGTGATTTATATCTTTTCTCGACACCATTTTATGTCAAATTCCGGAATCATTTTGCTGTAACAAATGATCTTCATTAATGAATACACAATATTTAGGCGCTACACTTTAATAATTTTACTTCCGCGATTATGTTTTTGAGGAATGCATTAAAGTCGTCATTTTTTTGTACCGAAATTGAGTTCAATTTTCGTGGTGTAATTTTTTAAGAAAACCTTAGACCAAAATGAATGCGCTCAAAGAATGTACTCGATTATAGGACGCAACCCATTTCTAAAACATGTAATTTGACAAAAGATCTGCGTCCTTTAGTCGAGATTTAACGGTATACAACTTCTCATCACCAGATTCCTGAACAAAATGCACTCACCATATATAAATACATATTGACGGATATGTTTCCTGTTAATCATTAATGCCCTGGTTAACATCACACGTGTGATCCTGATAATCAAATTGATTACTTAAATTAACAACGCTAACTCGTTAACCATACAAACATTAGCGTGTCAGCTTGGAATAGCACATCGCGGGAAGAATACAAAAGTCACTGACTGGTTTATTTTCGAATGTATATGACTGATTCGATATTGTAGCTCTGTTCAGTTCATATTGTTACAGCTTAGAGGATAGCCATGTATGTAGCACGAACATTTTGCAATAATTCCGCGATGTGAAACATGGACTAATGATCTCCGTGCTGGCACGCCAGTAACAGACCCGTGATCAATAGCAGACACTTCGATAGCATGTCAAACTTGGGATACCATTTTTCATCGGCCTGGTGGAGGGGGAGGAGGTTCACGCCGTGAGCTCCCTGCAAACAAAGAATATTTCAGATTTAGAATGTAAAATGTTAACTTTCTACAATCATGCCATTAACCCTTTAACACTCGAATCTGCCAAAAACGGCTTCAACAGTGGTCCTGGAAAATGCCCATTTGCAGAGCAAGAGAAGACTATTTTTGAAAATCTACCACTGGAATGACTGGCCAGCCAGTCATTCCAGTCGTAAATTTTCAAAAACAGTCTTCTCTTGGTCTGCAAATGGGCATTTTCTTTGAGAAAATTGAAATTTTCTTGAACAAAAAGGGTTAAAGGGTTAAAGAGTCTTTGATGCCTTAGTCATCAAGCGTGCCAAAAACAGCTTCTGCGAACGTCTGCAAGAATCTCCATTTGCAGGCCAAGACTATTTTTGACAACATATCACTGGAATGACAACAGCTAAGCCCGTCATTCCAGTGGTAAATTTAAAAAAACAAGGCATTCATGATTGCAAGTAATACAAATCCCCTCGATTCCCGCTTATGTTGAAACGACATGTAAGGAATTTGCACAATTTACTTGTCCGTTCCCTATAACTGGTTTATGTGCTTACATTACAGTGTTTGTTGTAAGGAACTAACACAAAATTAAGAAAATTAGTATTTTTTCAAGGTTGATAACTCTTGCAAATATTGACGGAAACTAAAGAAACAGGAACTTGACTGCCATCTTAATACTATTAATCTAAATTCTGAAGTGGGTTCAAATCCGGTTAGTCTAGCATGAGCCATTGCCCGGAAATGGTCAAAATTAAGGAAGTTTATTTTCGATCACTCTGGCAAATACAGACCGAAACACAAATGTAATCTCCAACTACAGTAAAAAGTATTAGTTTAAACAAGGAAGACAATCAAAGATCTATGCTCCCACACCACACACCACCTCCCTCCCATGGTTTGTAAATATCCCTTCTATATAACTCGAGTTATCATCCGGAAACGCAACATAATGCCCTTAATTCTATCATATTGGGTCAGTGACCTTGATCTTTGAGACCAAAATCAATAGGGTTATTCGGGCTGGCAAGGGCATCTTACCACCTGAGGTTGTTGATAATAGTTGTAGTAGAACTTGAGTTATTACACAGAAATGAAAGCCTGAACGGATGAAGGGGCACAGCAAACGCTATATGCTCCCATATATTTACACAGGGGGCATAATTATGAATTTGGTTCAAATCTGTTTAGTCTAGCACGAGTTATTGACAGGAAATAGCTAAATTAACTAAGGTTGTATATTTCAAAGGGTGATAACGCTGCCAAATAATGACGAAACATAATGAAACATGAACTTGACATCTGCCTCAGAAGTATTAAGCTACAAGTGTGTTCTGAATTCGGTTCAAATCGGCTTAGTCTGACACAATTTATTGTCTGGCAACTGTCAAATTAACATTTATATTTTTCAAGGGAGAGGGGGGGGGGGGGGGTAACTCCAACAAATATCGATGGAACCTAAAGAAAGTCAAGTCAGTGAAGTCTGTAGAGTTTGAGACATCAATCGGCTCCCCACAGGGAGATTGGCCTATCCCCTGTGCTTTTCACCTGTTACCTTGTTGCTGCATTGATATCCGTGCAGGAAAATTCCACAAGACCAAAGCCCCCAGTGTCAATACTGGGTATGCCGCTAGAGATGGAATATGCTGATGTGGACTTCATAGACGAGGAAAAGAAACCCCTTGACGAACGTCTCCCAATAGCTGCAAGCAAACTAAAAATTGAGAATCTCTTTAGGAATGAATCCAAAACAGAGTTCACCCACATATACCTATCTACAAATCAGGAAACTAAAGAAAATGACGATCCACCTCGTGGCGGCGAAGTAAAATGCTGGGCTCACTGCTCTGCAGTACTGCTGACATTGATGAATACTGACATTGATGAATGCTGGGTCATGGGGAACACAGCTTTCCAGTCCTTCTGGAAGCTATGGATTCGTAGATCAAAGATGCCCTTGATAAAGAGGCTACGTTTATACAATGCAACCTGCGTATCCTTGATGCTGTATAACTGTAACACCTGGGCAGCTCAAAGACAGCTCTAGACAAAAACGTGACGCCTGCCACCGCAAACACCTACGCACCATCACTGGACACCGATGGGCAGAGAGCATAATCTCCAATGATGCACTATACAAGATGTGTAATACCTCGCCGCTGTCTGTAGAAGTTGCCCAGCAAAGATGGTCCATGTTTGGCCATGTGCTAAGGATGCCAGAAGAGACATCAGCACAGAGCCTTAGAATTTGTCCTAGTCGGAACCAGCAAATACAAACCCAGGAGAGGACATCATTACATAAATCTGCTAAACATGCTATGCGGTGACCTCAAGACAGCAGGACTCGGTGCACGCAAGTGCAGAATGGACCTGAAGGAAGCTAAGGATTTCAGCTGAGGACGACACACTGGGCAAAAGCAAAGAAGGACTGATTGCAGTTGTAGGATGTTTCTACTAGTACAGCCACAGAATACAGTAATCATACACACATAATACTCTCATCCATGGCAAATGGACAGTGACTATGAATATTTTTTAATTTCTTGAATAAATTTTGGCATTTATTATAAATACACCGTCTCTGAAGATGATGCAAACGTTACTAGCTGAGGATTTGTTATAAATACAGTCTCTGAAGATGATGCAAACATTACTGGCTGAGGATTTATTATAAACACACCATCGCTGAAGATGATGCAAACATTACTGGCTGAGGATTTGTTATAAATACACCGTCTCTGAAGATGATGCAAACATTACTGGCTGAGGATTTATTATAAATACACCGTTGCTGAAGATGATGCAAACATTATTGGCTGAGGATTTGTTATAAATACACTGTCTCTGAAGATGATGCAAACACTATTGGCTGAGGATTTATTATAAATACACCGTTGCTGAAGATGATGCAAACATTATTGGCTGAGGATTTGTTATAAATCCTCTGTCTCTGAAGATGATGCAAACATTATTGGCTGAGGATTTGTTATAAATACACTGTCTCTGAAGATGATGCAAACATCACTGGCTGAGGATTTATTATAAATACACCGTTGCTGAAGATGATGCAAACATTACTGGCTGCAGATTGGTTATAAATACACTGTCTCTGAAGATGATGCAAACATTATTGGCTGAGGATTTGTTATAAATACACCGTCTCTGAAGATGATGCAAACATTACTGGCTGAGGATTTGTTATAAATACACCGTCTCTGAAGATGATGCAAACATTACTGGCTGAGGATTTATTATAAATACACTGTCTCTGAAGATGATGCAAACATTACTGGCTGCAGATTTGTTATAAATACACCGTCTCTGAAGATGATGCAAACATTACTGGCTGCAGATTTGTTATAAATACACCGTCTCTGAAGATGATGCAAACATTACTGGCTGCAGATTTGTTATAAATACACCGTCTCTGAAGATGATGCAAACATTACTGGCTGCGGATTTGTTATAAATACACCGTCTCTGAAGATGATGCAAACATTACTGGCTGAGGATTTGTTATAAATACACCGTCTCTGAAGATGATGCAAACATTACTGGCTGCAGATTGGTTATAAATACACTGTCTCTGAAGATGATGCAAACATTACTGGCTGCAGATTTGTTATAAATACACCGTCTCTGAAGATGATGCAAACATTACTGGCTGCAGATTTGTTATAAATACACCGTCTCTGAAGATGATGCAAACATTACTGGCTGAGGATTTGTTATAAATACACTGTCTCTGAAGATGATGCAAACATTACTGGCTGCAGATTGGTTATAAATACAGTCTCTGAGGATGATGCAAACATTACTGGCTGCAGATTTGTTATAAATACACCGTCTCTGAAGATGATGCAAACATTACTGGCTGCAGATTTGTTATAAATACACCGTCTCTGAAGATGATGCAAACATTACTGGCTGCAGATTTGTTATAAATACACCATCTCTGAAGATGATGCAAACATTACTGGCTGAGGATTTGTTATAAATACACCGTTTCTGAAGATGATGCAAACATTATTGGCTGAGGATTTGTTATAAATACACCGTCTCTGAAGATGATGCAAACATTACTGGCTGAGGATTTGTTATAAATACACTGTCTCTGAAGATGATGCAAACATTACTGGCTGAGGATTTGTTATAAATACACCGTCTCTGAAGATGATGCAAACATTACTGGCTGAGGATTTGTTATAAATACACTGTCGCCGAAGACGATGCAAACATTTCTGGCTGAGGATTTGTTATAAATACACTGTCTCTGAAGATGATGCAAACATTACTGGCTGAGGATTTGTTATAAATACACCGTCGCCGAAGACGATGCAAACATTACTGGCTTAGGATTTGTTATAAATACACCGTCGCCGAAGACGATGCAAACATTACTGGCTGAGGATTTGTTATAAATACACTGTCTCTGAAGATGATGCAAACATTACTGGCTGAGGATTTGTTATAAATACACCGTTTCTGAAGATGATGCAAACATTATTGGCTGAGGATTTGTTATAAATACACCGTCTCTGAAGATGATGCAAACATTACTGGCTGAGGATTTGTTATAAATACACCGTCGCCGAAGATGATGCAAACATTACTGGCTGAGGATTTATTATAAATACACCGTCTCTGAAGATGATGCAAAGATTACTGGCTGAGGATTTGTTATAAATACACCGTCTCTGAAGATGATGCAAACATTACTGGCTGAGGATTTGTTATAAATACACCGTCGCCGAAGACGATGCAAACATTACTGGCTGAGGATTTGTTATAAATACACCGTCGCCGAAGACGATGCAAACATTACTGGCTGAGGATTTGTTATAAATACACTGTCTCTGAAGATGATGCAAACATTACTGGCTGAGGATTTTTTATAAATACACTGTCGCCGAAGACGATGCAAACATTACTGGCTGAGGATTTGTTATAAATACACTGTCTCTGAAGATGATGCAAACGTTACTGGCTGAGGATTTGTTATAAATACACTGTCGCCGAAGACGATGCAAACATTACTGGCTGAGAATTTGTTATTGAACTTTTAATACACCTCACACGCTTATCCTAAGAATATGCATCAAGATGATTAAACAGAAAATCGTGGTTATTATATGTCTACCGCATAAAATATTTCAAAACCTACGTTTTAACTTCACTTCATTGAGCAAAATGTTAATTTTCATGACTGATGTATCACTGGATCAAGCAAGTCATTCCAGTGATATATTTACAAAAATAGTCTTCTCCTTGCGAGCAATTTGAGCATTTTTAAATACCATTCTGGCTTTCCACATTCACATGCTTTTGTTTTTATGTCTAGGTAATTTGTACCCAAGGCTGACTAGTCGAGTAATCACGATTATGCTTAAATAATCTATCGTGATCTCTCAAAGCAATAATCACACAAGCCTAGGAAGAGTGTTGTGAATAGACTATACAACAGTTCATTAGATATTCATTGAACCAGAGATGAAAGTGGGAAAACATTAAACAAGAGGCCCAAGGGCCTGTGGCGTTCACCTGGACCATTGGCATTTAAACCATTTGTAAATAAATAGACATGGATGACTTTCAGAAAATCTGAGATGGCCACCAAAAAATTGACTCATTTAATAGAAGAGCGATCACTCGCCTAGCACTGATCATGGAGAGCAATTCTTAGCTCAGAACAACTTTCTAGAAATGAAACTCTGATATAGTATATTATAAATATATTCTAAGCTCTGAAGAAATGATCATTTGCATGCCAAATAGTTTTTTTAATTTACCACTGGAATAACTGATAACTGAGACAGTCATTTTAGGGTGACTTCTTAAAATTAAATATCTCTTGGTCTGCAAATGCACAATTTCTCAGGAAATTGAAATGTTCATGAACAAATATTAAACAATTTACCTCCATTTCTTGGACTTTTGCTTGGATATGTCTTACCACACTCAGAGAATCTTTCTGGCGGAGGAAACTCGCAGATTTCATGGAATTTCATTCGGAAGTCTAGATCTGTAAAAGAATTTACATGATACATGTTATAACAGAAATAGATCAAAGATGAATACATACACAATACATGTATATATTAATATGTTGAATATCTTGAAACTACTTTGACTGAGAGCTTTAGAAGCTCCCCCAAACCCCAACCACCCCCTACCCTATATTCAAACAAGAGGCCCTAGGGCCTGTGGCGCTTACTATTAGCATTTGAACCATTTGCATTTAAATAGATATGATGGATCATTTCTGGAAAATCCAAGATTGCCACCCTAAAAAATTACCAATTAAAATTCTGAATACATGTTCTCGAGTCTCCCATGACATGGTCATTCTAACCAAATTTGGTTGAAATATGTTAAGCGACTAAGGAGAAGCAACGTATTGACAATTTCTGGTACATTTTTCATAATATCTAAGATTTTCACCCAAAAAATTGTTCAATTAAAATTCTGAATAGAACTTCTAGAGCCTTCCGCCATAGAAGCCATCTAGTGAAATTTGTTTGAAATATATCAAGCAGCTAAGGAGGCATAGCAATTTGACAATTTCTGGTAAATTTTTCATAATATCTAAGATTTTCACCCCAAAAATTGTTCAATTAAAATTCTGAAAACATGTTCTAGAGCCTACCACCATAGAATGCATCTAGCCAAATTTCGTTGAAATATTTCAAGGAGCTAAGGAGGAGTAGCATTTTGACCATTTCCGGTAGATTTTTCATAAAATCTCAAATTTTCACCCAAAAACAAAAAATTTATCAATCAAAATTCTGAATAGATGTACTAGAGCCTACCACAATAGAATCCTTTCAGTCCAATTCGGTTGAAATCTGTCAAAATGGTAAGGAGAAGTAGAGATTTGACAATTTCCGGTAGATTTTTAATAAAATCTAAGATTTTCACCCAAAATATTTACGCAACAAAATTCTGAATGGAAGTTCCAGAGCCTATGACCATAGGATTCTTTCAGCCCAATTTTGTTCAAATTGGTCAAAATGGTAAGAAGAAGCAATTTGACAATTTCCGGTAAATTTTTAAAAAAATCTTAGTTTTTCACCCAAAATATTTACGTAACAAAATTCTGAATGCAGTTCTATAACCTATGACCATAGGATCACTTCAATCAAATTTGATTGAAATAGGTCAAACTGGTAAGGAGAAGCAATTTGACAATTTCCGGTAAATTTTTATTAAGATCTAGGATTTTCATTCAAAATATTTACGCAACAAAATTTTGAATGGAGGTTCTAGAGCCTATGACCATAGGATTCTTTCAGCCCAATTTGGTTGAAATCGGTCAAAATCCTAAGGAGAAGAAGCAATTTGACAATTTCCGGTAAATTTTTAATAAAATCTAAGTTTTCCACCCAAAATATTTATGAATCAAAATTCTGAATGGAAGTTCTATAACCTATGACCATAGGATCATTTCAGCCAAATTTGATTGAAATAGGTCAAACTGGTAAGGAGAAGAAGCAATTTGACAATTTCCGGTAGATTTTTATTAAGATCTAGGATTTTCATTCAAAATATTTACGCAACAAAATTCTGAATGGAGTTCTAGAGGCTATAACCATAGGATTCTTTCAGCCCAATTTGGTTGAAATCGGTCAAAAGGGTAAGGAGAAGAAGCAATTTAACAATTTCCGTTAAATTTTTAATAAAATCAAATAAAACCTTATAAAATAAGATTTGGACCCAGAAAATTTATGAATCAAAATTGCAAATGGAGGTTCCGGATCCGAGCACAATAGCATCCTTTGAACAAAATTTTGTTAAAATTTGGCAATTGGTTAAGGAGGGGTAGCATTTTAAAGCAAAAGTTGACGGATGGACGGATGGTCGCCACGGCATAAGCTCACTTGGCCTTTCAGGCCAGGTGACCTAAAAACACTTCAAATGTGAATGGAGCTTACCTAGAATGTGTGACCATAGTCAGAAATGGATGTCTCTATACTGGTTGTAGGAGGGCTCTATGTAATTAGTCTGGTAAATGATGTATTATCAGGTGCAAGGCCTGCCATGCCTGAGGAAGCACATTTATGTGCGCAAGCGTGTCAAAATTAATAAAGCTAGTCATTGGCCCTTAAATTTTTTCAAGAAAATTTTTATTTCTCATAGAAAATGTCAATTTGCAGACCAAGAGAAAATTATTTTTGAAAATTTATCACTGGAATGACTGGCTTAGTTATAGAGCCAGTTATTCCAGTGCTAAATTTTCAAAGTCTTCTCTTGGTCTGCAAATGGACATTTCTCAAGACCACTGCAGAGGCTGTTTTTGGCTGATATGAGTGTTAAAGGGTTAACGTTATGAAAGATAGTGAGCAGGCCGGGGGTCAGTTACATTTAAATGTAACTAGTTACAGTTACATTGCACTATGTCAGCTACAGTTACATTTGTTGAGCAATGTAACTAGTTACATTTCAGTTACTTTGGATAATGTAACTAAAGTTACAATTCAGATAAATTAGTTACTTCGTCTGATAATTATTATGAACAACTATACAAACATGAAAGTCATCATCAAAAGTGCAATGTAGTCAACGAATTTGAGACATATAGTAGAAACAAAATACCACTTTAACCACTGATATAATATACTGACAGAACTGAATTCATTCCAGATATAGAATTTAAAACCTGAAAATTTTTAAACTCAATTTGAATGAATTTTGTTGCTGCCATATGCACTAACAACTTTCATTCAACTTGTTTCCAAAATAAAGATGCTTTCATTGTAAAAATGTGGATAGATGTGCATACACAGATTTATTCTTCACTTTTCAACCAGGTAGGTCAGATAACAAACATTAATTTTATTGTAAGAAATAATTGGTTGAATATTCTGAAACTAATTTGACTGAAAATATTGCTGGCATAGGTAAACATTTTTCAGTGAAATTAGTTTCAATATGTTCAAAAGATTTCATTGGAGCGCAGACTTTCTGCGAGAAAGATAATCTGCCATCTACAACGGGACAATATAACAGTTTCCAGTGAAATTAGCTTTAAAATGTTCATCAGCTTTGATGTATGCATAATTTAAAATAGGAATTTAAATATTATGAAAATAATTTATTACTTTCATATGTTGCAATGACAAATTAATTCCAATCAGATAATCTGCTGAGTAGTTTAGACTACTTTTACTTTCAAAATCTGTTGCTTCATATGTCAGCAACAGCCTTTTTTCAGGGCAGATTAGTTTCAAAATATTCAACGGCTTTCCAGTACACTAGTCTCATTTCACAGCCTTTATAAATTTGTCAGCTATACCAAAATAGTTGATGGCTTGACATTTATCAATGGCATTTTTCTTTGATCTTTATCAGTGCACATATGTGAATTGACCCTAGCTTGAGTATAACTACTGAGCAATGATGTCCTAAGCTGGCCTAATCAATAGCATATAAAGAGAAGAACAGGACATGCTGTTAACACATAGTGTGGCAGATTTTAACTTTCTTTACAATTCAACATTTGTTGTTTTTAATCCTGTTAACCCTAAAGTTGAACAAAACAGCTTTTGTAGTGCTGTTGAGATATGTCCATTTCCAGACAAACATAAGACTATTTTTGAAAATTTGCCACTGAAAGTACTGGCTCAATAACCAAGCCTGTCATTCCAGGGGTAGATTTTCTAAAATAATCTCATAGTCTACTAATGGACATTTACTATAGATGAGAAAACTAAAATTGTTTTTAACTCATTTGAGCTTTAAAAGGTAACTTAATTCTCTAATAATTTTGTAAACACCATGTTTCAAAGGTGGCTCATGTAAAAACTGTGTAAGAATTTGATTAAAGGTTGTTGCTGTCTGATGTAGCAATAAAATTCAGTCAGATTGCTAACAAGCGTATCTTGAGAATAATAGCATGTAGTAATTAACGCATACAGATATAGAATGGGGTAAACCTTTAATGGTTAAGATTAGTCAAGAAAATAAATATGACTAGCCCAATACTCAAGCCAGTCATTCCAATGGTAAATTTCAAACACAAATATCATGGATACTTGGAAATAAAGTTGCTGTCCATGGCATCAACATCTCCCAGTAAAATTAGCTTCAATATATTCAACAGCTTGCCTGAATGATTGCATTGAAATTGGGATTTTGGTGTGGCACAGGCATAACAGCAGTTATGCTGCAAATTAAGAAAATTATAATAAATTTGTTATAAAAGTTTCAGATGTAACTGAAAAGTAACTGAAATTTCAGTTACTTTTGCAATGTAACCGGTTACCAAGGCTTCAAAAATGTCCATATTGTCCGGACATGTCCGAGAATTGTCTTCAATGACCGGTAAATGTGATGTCCAGTCGGACAGCAATGTATGCATTTTGTTAAATCATTGTGAATAAAAAAAAACAGCCAATGTATCTAACAGAAGTCGCATCCAAATTTCAACAGTTTGTGTAAATAAAAAAAAATTGTATAAATGTTAAATAAAACAAGATTTGAAACGAAATTTTGCAATAACTTCGCAGAAATACCATCCAAATTACATCACTTCCTTGTATGATACAACTATCAAGGGAAAAAGTTATTTTAACGAGTACCAAATATGCGGATCGGATTGAATGTATAATACTCGGTTACATCACGAAATGATTATATATATATAGTACATTCCGAGTTCCCGAGTCCAGTATTTTAGGTCCGTAAAATGCAGACGATTCTACAGAGTATTTATCAGCTTCCGCAGGTTATCAGGTTACGCCGTCACTCTCATAGCTACTCAAAGCTCCTTCCTATATATGTGGATTGAGCAAGTCTCTACCCGGGTACTAATATTAGCATCATAGCGCTACTCGAGCAACGATCTAAACTCATCACACAAAAGGAGACAATAAGCGGTAGCTGATAAATCCTGGAATTTCTATTTTATCTCGACGACATTTATGTCAAACTTTGGATTAATTTTGATGAAATAAACAATGTTTATTACAGTATATTTATGCAGTTGCAATTAATAATTTCACTCCCGCGATGATGGATATAAGGTATACATTAAGCATAGGCGTAAGATGGTAAGATTTTTTTCTAGCGTGAAATGTGTTCTATTTTCGTGCATTTTTTGTATCTTTCTTTTTCAATTTTGTCGTGAAATATAGCTAATAGAAGTCGCCCGCCCCTTCCCCACCCTTACTCAGAGCTTTCGATTTAGAAAATGTACAGCCCTTGTCATATTAGAAGCCGCAGTATTACATCATGCATTTTCTCTGTTTGATTTCCAAATTTAGCGAGAAAATGTACCATATATGACGGGTTATATTGTAATGTAAGCGACCAACATAAAATGATCCAAAACGAAATGAGATGTATGAGAAAAATTCCTTGAACGCCCGAGAATTAAAATAAGTTAGCCAACACCGCTTCTTATGTTCATGAATCAGCCAGTGGTAGGCGCTAACGGGAAGGGTAGATCACATTGCCAAATCGCATTTCTGAGTCCAGGATATCTATATATCTTCTTTAACATTTGATTTAACCTGAGCATATTCTTAATATCATGTGATGGATATATTTGAAAGACAACATTTTATGTCAATTTTTGGGTTCATTTTGATGGAATAAACGATCTTTATTACAGCGTATGCATTATTTAGGCAGTTCAATTTAATAATTTATTTTCCACGATGATGTTTTGATGTATACATTAAATATAGTCGCAAGATGGCAAGAATTTATACCGTGAATTGTGTTAAATTTTCGTTGTATCTTAGTTCAGAAATATTTCAAAATTCAAAGGAACAAAACGTTTTATCCTTGTATATAGTGTACACTAACTTTTTAGAACACGTAAATTGAGCAAAAAGGTGCAGAATATTTATGGGTTTATACGGTCGCTACATTACGAAACATTAAAATGTTTGTCATGAAGTGAAATCTGCTGATTGAATGTCCATTCACATGCTAAGAGAATATAATTTTTGAAAAGTTATCACTGGAACGACTGGCTCAGTTATCAAGCCAGCCATTCCAGTGGTAAATTTTCAAAAATTGTATTCTCTTAGCCTATAAATGGACATTCCACAAGACCATAAAAGAAGCCGGTTTTGGCCGGCTTGACCATTAAAGGGTTAAATCGTAATCGAGTGGACTTACCATCAGATTTTGTTCTACTCTGCATCTGTTGCTGTTGATGCAGTTGTGGAACTTGTTGCTGTTGCTGTTTCATACTGGCGAATCTGGCTGGGGGAGGAGGTGGAGCTACGCCTCTTTCTGGTGGAGGCGGTGGTGCATTGTGTGGAGGCGGAGGTGGTGGTGCTGGAGCACGAGGAGGGGGTGGAGGAGGTCTTGAGCCGGGTGGTGCAGGTCGACCGAGTGTAGCAGAATTCCGGGGTTGCGCGGTACTTGGTCCGTTAGAAACGCGTGAAGGAGGTGGTGGTGCCATCACTCGTGATGATGGTGGTGGCGGAGGAGGAGGTGCTGCCGCTGTGCCTCCTGATACTCTGGATGGAGTGGGAAGTGGTCGAGAATTCTGAGGTGGAGGTGCTGGTAACGGTCTACTTGATAAATCCTTAGCAGTCATACTCGACGGTCGGTTATTTGGCAAAGTATGTGTTGATATGGAATGGGAGTTACTACTGTGGCTATTATCACTTGCGCTAATGTTCGGGTTACTGGAACTAAGTGCGGGAGGGGGCCGCATAGGAGGTGGAGGAGGCGGGGGTGCATGTCCACCTCCACCAGGAGCGGCTCTCTTCACTGATGGAGCTGATGATGGTTTGTTTACAGCCGGAGTCACAGAAGGCTTTATTCCATAAGGCCTATTCAGTGGAGGCGGAACTCCCCTATTTGAGTCATTAGGAATATTTATTGTTCCATTTTGAGAAAACTTTGCTTTACTAGCAGAAAAGTTACCGGCACTATTATTACTAGCGTCACAGATATCACGGGAATTGTTTGAATTTCTGTTTGGCAAAGTTGGTTTTGGAGATGGTGAAAAGTTTGCTCTTGGACTACCAGGCAGGGGCACTCGTGGTGCACCACTAGGCGGGGGCACTCGTGGCCCACCAAAATTATTTGATACCGGTCCATTGCTTAGCAGTGAACTATTCACAATATTATTATTCTCTGTTGTTTTCGCTCCTGTCTGCAATGCTGCTCTGGCTTTTCCGGGAGGCCTCAAAGCATGAGCTGGCACTAAAAGACAAGAAATCAATAATAATATACATGTACCATGCCATTCCTAAAATGGCTAAATTTGGTTAAAAAAATTAAAATATTTGCTTATTCAATGCCCATTTGCAGGCCAAGAAGAATCTTTTTGAAAATTTACTACTGAAGTGAATGGCTCGGTTATCATGTCAGCCATTCCTGTAGTAAATTTTCAAAAAATAATCTCTTGGCTTGCAAATGGACATTCCTCAAGGCCACTGCGGAGGGCAGTTTGGCTATGAAAGGGTTAAACTAATCTAGCATACACATTAAAACAAGTCTTCAGTGTAATCTAGTTTCCATATTGTATCACAAGACATGATTGATACCGCAGCCACAGTCTCATTACATACCTTCTATATGGTTGGCAGGGACCGATAGATCCACTTGCCAATTAGCCAAATGCTATTAAAACTGATATATGGCTAATGAAAAGGAGAATTGGCTAAATCATTGGATAATGATTAAAATTAATTTAATTTCTTGATTGGCTGAATCCTGACTAATTCCATCATTACAATTGCAAAGCAAAAATTCCTGTTTACATTGTTGAATGTTGAAACTAATATGACTGAAAGCTGTTCCTGTCTCAGGCAGCAACAGCTTTCAGTCATATTAGTTTCAAAATATTCAGCACATTTCTTATATATTCAGACCCTATTGTGTCTAGACAATAAAATTGATAGTATTAACTGATGACCGACTGCAAACATGTTCATAAGTGATATTGAAGTAAAGATGTGGGTAAAATATTTACTTTTTGGCTAACAAAAATGGTATTTGGCTAATCTATTGGCTAGAACATTGCAAAAACCAGATCTGTCCCTGGTGAACCATGAACAAGTGAGACATGCTATAGCTGTAACCGTGGTAGCCCTTGTCACAAATGTACAGAAAGTTGACGGAGCCTCTGACCAACAACAGACATAAGAACTGAAAGGTGAAATATGTGATTCTTACCTGTGCCCCCAGCTGGAAGTCTACCTGTCTTTTTTAACTGTGGCATGCCTCCAGCGAACAAACCACCGAGCATCTGCTGACCACCTCCTGAGTCACCGCCACCACCGCCGCCACCGCCGCCACCACTGCCGCCACCACCACTGCCGCCACCACTGGAATGTGAGGGTACGGTAGTTTTAACACCTAAAAAAAGAAATAAAAATATCATGAATTTAACATAATGATCATTATAAGCAAATCTATATTCAATGACAAATTTACACAAATATTTTTCTCCATGAAAAAAATATTGTTTCCTGCAAACCGGGTCGGGAAAAAGACTTCAGTTGGGAGGGAGGAAATACATTTTTTTTCTGCAATTATTAATTTATTTTTAAAAGGTCATACATTTGTTTTTCAGATATTTAACTAGATGTCCATTAAATATGGTTGTTATGTTTTTCATGTCACAATTAGCAAAAGGGATTCACGTTGCATACAAATGTATTAAAAACATTGTAATTTGTATAGTTTGACAAATGTATGTTTGTTTTAACATTTGTGCTGGGTAGAAAAAAAATCATAATAATGTTACAATGACATGAATGAATCAAATATGTCACTTAGCTCCATCAAGTAATGAAGTCCGTCATGAAACTATATGTCTTTGGTGATTTTGTAAATAAACATCCTGTTGAATTTTTTGGAAATAATTTGACTGGGAGATGTTGTAGTTTTCGAAATATTCAACAGCTTACCAGTATAGCTACCTTGAAATTTTTATGCTGGGAATTCAGGTTTCAAGGCTCCATATCGGTTCCAAACGTGTGTAAAACGGTGTGCATGGCATAGTTAGAAATGGATTGTTCTGTTAATTTAAATATGGACCAAAACCACATCGCTATTTCCAGCATTCTGACATGTCTGATAGACAATTCTCATAACTAGGTTCCCATAACCTTGACCTATGATGATCTTTAGAGCTCACAATCAACTCTTTAACCCGTTTAAGAATCATATCAGCCAAAAACTGCTTCTGCAGTGGTCTTGATAAATGTCCATTTGCAGACCAAGAGGGCTAGTTTTGAAAATTTACCACTGGAATGACTGGCTCGATAACCGAGCCATATATTTGTGGTAAATTTTCAAAAATAGTCCTTTTTTGGCCTCCAAATGTACATTCAATAAGCAAATATTTGGATTTCTTTGAGCAAATTTGACGATTAAATGGTTAACTCAATGATTGAAGCTCGGTGTGGGATGCTCCTTTTACAGCCACGACTCCTGCCATTCCAGTGTCTGCTTTGGACAATACACAGGCAACAAGTATCCTGGACCTGACTTCCAGTCCCACGGGCACCGAGTCCCGTCTGCCCACACGGTGTGCGTAGCGGTGAGCATGTAATTATGTATGTTAGTCATCCCCATTTTTCAATTATTATCCCAATGTGTTTTGGAAAAACCAAACGGATATTGCAATTGCCCTGTCCATCTGTCCATCCGTATGTTCATTTGTTTGTCTGTCCGGCCGGCCATCTCCTCCATTTGGCAGAATTTAGTCAAATTTGTATTGTGGGTTACCATATGATTGCAGGCTGCAAGACGACATTTATATTAGGCTTCACCACCGGGCTGAAAGTGGGGAAATGGTGGACGTGAGGGGCAGAAAGTCAAAGATTTCACAATTCTCCCAAATTTGGTCTGTTAGTAACCCATATGATTGCGGATTGCGAGACAACGTTTACATTAGGATCTGACCCCAGAGTGGGGGTGAAGTACGGTGGATTGGTGGGGAAGAATGTCAAAGTTGCCGAAGGCATGAAGATCTGTGATGGCATGCCATTGACTGCGCATTCTAGTTACTTTTTTGTGTGACCTGTGTGTGTGATGGCATGTGCATATATGTGCACGTCATGAATGACATAGATAAGTACGTCACGAATGCATAATTGAAGCCGGACTATGGGTCGTTGTACGAATTGTATGTCTTTACAATTTAATCAATATTCTGCTGAATGTTTTGAAACTAATTTGACTGGGCACTGTTGCTGCCATAGGCAGCAACAGCACCCAGTCGAATTAGTTTCAAAATATTTAACAGCTTATCTGTATAGTTTTCTTGAAATTTATAGGGAGTTGGAGGATCGATCGATCCCAACCCGATCGATGTATGGGTGGAGCTTAGCTATAGATGGGCGTGACATAGCAAAAAATGGAAAGTTCCACTGGACTGAAAGTTGGTGCTGGGGGGGGGGGGGGGGGTATAACCCTTGGAATATATCGTCTGTAAAACCTCAGCAGTCAGAAGGTTAAAATTGAGACCTGGAGTTATAATCTGGACATGTGCTTGACATAATTCAGTTACACTTAAAAGGTTTAAGCTTACAATGACCTTTTGCCCTCAAAGCCAATAGGTGTAGGCTCCATAAAATAAGTGGTCTTATGACAAGCTCTGTGTTTACAAGTTACCAGTACAAGTTAAAGCTCTAACTGTCAAAAAGTTTTAAAATTTTGCTAAATAAAATGTCTACTTACAGGCCAAGTGAGGAGTATTGTGAAATTATACCACTGGAATGCCTGGCTTGTTTATTGTGCC
Organism: Chaetoderma sp. LZ-2023a; assembly: GCA_034401795.1. Taxonomy (NCBI): domain Eukaryota; kingdom Metazoa; phylum Mollusca; class Caudofoveata; order Chaetodermatida; family Chaetodermatidae; genus Chaetoderma; species Chaetoderma sp. LZ-2023a. The sequence continues at coordinate 15,004,492 of CM067365.1, forward strand.
AGTCATTCCAATCGTAAAATTTAAAAAATAATGCATTGCAGAAGGACATTTCTCAAGACTGCAAAGGCTCGTTTGAGCATCAAAATATTAAATTGTGTGACGCTTCAAGTTTCATTTGTTTATAAAAGTGATTTATTAAACGTGTTCCCTCTACCATAACCAATTTATAAATAAGATTAATTCTATAAAACTTCCTAATGTGGCAAGTGAATGGCTGCAGTTATTGAGATTCACATCATTAATACATTCAGCCCTAGAGGCACTGGATCACTCACTCACTATGAAATACATGCATATGTGATACACAAACATATAATAAGACAGGAAGCGAAATGTTAAACTATTTTCAGCCCGTCATTAGAGTTACATTTTCAAAATAAGTCCCCCTCTTGGTCTGCAAATGTACATTTCTTCACAAAATTTTATACACAGCTTGCTGCCCATTAAAGTGTTGGTGTCAGGTCAAGATTTATGATGCAGATTGTTATTAGACCAACATGACTGGTCAATCCTGATTCACAACTACTGTATCAGCCACACCAGAGGTCTACACTTATAGAACACCAAAGGCACAAATGTAAACCTCAGTAAACCTCAAGCTAGCACATACCTGTAATCTGTATGTCATAAAAGCTTTTGTCACAATTTCATATTTTGATGGTCAAACTAGCCTTTGCAGTCTTGAGAAATGTCCTTTTGCAATTGCATTATTTTTTATATTTTACAATTTGGAATGACTGGCTCGATAAACAAGTCAGTCATTCCAGTGTTATAATTTCAAAATACTCCTCTCTTGGCCTGTAAATGGCCATTTATTTAACAAAATTTAAAAACACTAACAGTTAAAGAGTTAACTTGTACTGGTAAACACTGAGCTCATCATGTACTAGAGTAAGGTCTTGATGGCTGGGTGGGGAAACTGAAAATAGTGCGCATGCGAGTGTCCATGTGTAGGTGCACGTGTGTGTGTATGTGCGTGTGCATGTGTGTGCGTGCATGTATACATGTGTGCGTGTGTGTGTCTGCATGCATGCATAGGCATGCGTGTGTCTGTGCGTGTGTGTATGTGCGTGCCTGTGTGTGCGCATGTGCGTAGATAGATCTATATAACAATTAGCCTTATGCAGCAATGTCTTTCAATCTAATTATGTTCAAAATAATTAACAAGAGGCCCAAGGGCCTGTGACGCTCACCTGGACCATTAGCATTTGAAACATTTGCATTTAAATATACATGAATCTTTACATTAAACAGATGGCCACCGCAAAATTCCAAATAGAAAGTACAGATTCTAGCACTGTAGGATCATCAAAGTCAAATTTGGTTAAAATCCGCCAAGGTAAATTTTTCATAAAAGCTAAGATTTTCAATAAAAAAATTTATCAATCAAAATTCTGAATAGAAGCCCTAGAGTCTACCACGATAGAATGCATCTAGTCAAATTTGGTTGAAATATGTCACGCAGCTAAGGAGTAGCATTTTGACCATTTCCGGAAGATTTTTCATAAAACCTAAGATTTTCACCCAAAAAAGTGATCAATCAAAATTCTGAAAAGATCATCTAGAGCCTATGACCATAGAATCCATCTAGTCAAATTTGGTTGAAATATGTCAAGCAGCTAAGGAGTAGTAGTATTTTGACCATTTCCGGTAGATTTTTCATAAAATCTAAGATTTTCACCAAAGAAATTGATCAATCAAAATTCTGAAAACAATTCTAGAGCCTACCAGCATCTAGTTAAATTTGGTTGAAATATATCAAGCAACTAAGGAGGAGTAGCATTTTGACCATTTCTGGAAGATTTTTCATAAAATCAAAGATTTTCACCCAAAAAATTGACCAATCAAAATTCTGGGGAAAAATGTCTTGACGGTGCCAGCTTAGGATCATTCCAACCAAATTTGGTTGAAATCGGTCAAACCGTTAAGAAGACTTAACTTGACGGACGACGGACGGATGACGGACAGACAACTGCCGCCATGGCATAAGCTCATAAGTTTTATTTTATGAAAACATGCTTAGTTATTTCTGAGCTAATACCGAACATGTACATAATATAATTGTCATGCATATGAGGGAACAGCCCATTTAATTACCATCAATAAAACAATAGACAAAACAACCAATGATAAATATAGTCACATGCCATATATATATATATATATATATATATATATATATATATATATATATATATATATATATATATATATATATATATACACACGCTCACACATGCATAATACAAATAAATGTTCACATAAACCTGAAAAAACAAACAAGTGATGAAGATAACGATAACACATTTTATAGGTCAGTGATAGTAGATATAGGACGATAAGAAAGTATGTTTACCCCTTTCACAGACAAATCACAGAAAAAGTATATTCTTTACGATATAAGACTTATATTGTTGAATATTTTGAAATTAATTTGACTGGAAGCCGTTGCTGCCAAAGGCAGCAACAGCTCCCAGTAAAATTATTTCAAAATATTCAACAGTTTTCCTGTACGGTTGCCCTGAAATTGAGATATCAGGAATTTCGGTTAATGTGTTAAACTTGACCCTTTCATTATAAAATCCCAATATCTCCATTTCACATAAACCACACATCGGGAAACATGTTGAATGTTTTGAAAATAATTTGATTGGAAGTCATAGAAGACTTACACGTACGATGGCAACAACTTTTAAATAATAAATAAATTAAAACAATTTTAACACCTTTAATTCTGAACAATTGCCATAAAATTGATATATTAGGATTTCTATTGTAAAATGGTTTAATGGGTTCAAAAACGCTTGATCATATTTACGCATATATAAGTAATCGAAGAAATCTATGTAATGTACGAATGTACATGTTATGGTCGAGAGTGCACATAAATATTTTGAAGACTATTTGATTGAAAGGCATTGCTTTCAGGAAAATAATTTTTAAAATATTCAGCAGATTCAATGAATAGCAAGCAGTCTTAAACATTTAACAATGAATCGTGCCAAAACTGGTTCTGTAAGTCGCCAGATTTTAATGTTCGCTGGTCAAGACATAATTTTGTTTAATTTGAGCCAGTCATTGGGGCACATGTAGTAAATTTTTAAGCATCCTCTTCTCTTGGCCTTCGTACAAATCAACATTTATTAATCATAAAAGTTTAATTTTTCTTGAAAAATCTTGATGATTAAATGGTTAAAACCAAAGACTAACAAGGGTTATTATTATTATACACCCTACCATACAGGAAAACTGCTCAATATTTTGAAATGAATTTGACTAGAATCCATTGCTGCAGCAATAGCTTCCAGTCAAATTAATTTCAAAATAGTCAACAGAATAATTTTTATATTGTAAAGAATAAACATTTTGATGGATTTGTCTGTGAAAGAATTAATATTCACTCATGGCAAGTGGCTTGCTTAGACATGGAGTAGGATTTCATATCTATCAGATTAAACTTCCTATACACACCAAGCAATAAATTATCATGTGATAGGTATATAGGACTCAAACTCCTACACATGCTTGATAACTATTAAATACATTAAAAACCCGTAAATTCTTTATTTTTAATCCACGCACTTATGCTAAATACATGTGTGTTCTTTATGGAGTCCCCCATCTCCTCAGACAGTTTTTCAATGATGGACTTGGAATGTGGTTAGTAGACTTGCGCGATTACGTGATTAAATCGAAAATCGTGATTATGTTTTAAATCGTGAATTTATACTATTAAATATTAAATAATCGAATAATCGTGAATATTTTCTATTGCATAAAATATTTCAAAACCTAACTTTCAACTACATTTTTAATGCGATCAGTCATGAAAAATTACATTTTGCTTAGTGAATGTATGCCAATTGGCAAGGCAAGAGACGACTATTTTTGAAAATGTGTTACTGGAATGCCTGGCTCGAGAATCGAGCCAGACATTCCAGTGATACATTTTCAAAAACAGTCTTCTCTCGCCTTGCAAATGGACTTTTCTAAACACCATTGCAGATTTCCTCATTGATATTCTTTTGTTGTTATGTCTTGGTAATTTGTATCCAACCTGATTAATCGAGTAATCGCGATTATTTTTTAATAATCGATCGCGATCACTCAACGCAATAATCGCATAAGCCTAGTGGTTAGCTTATATTTTTGCTTCTTTTACTCATTTTACAAGCAAAACTACACGTAAATAGTACTGTTTGTACACTCTCTAGTTTGTAATAATAGTGACCTTGCAATGGGGAGTACACACTATATATATGCTTTACCCTTTAACCCTCGAATTTATTCAAGAAAATTCCAAATAAGAAAATGTCAATTTGCACACCAAGGAAGACTATTTTTTGAAAATTTACCTGTGGAATGACTGGCTCTGTCATCGAGGCCAGGCATTCCAGAGGTAAATCTTCAAAAATAGTATTCTCTTGATCTGCAAATGGTCATTTCTCAAGACCGCGGCAGAAGATGTTTTAAGACATTAAACATGCTAAGCATTGACACTAAAATGAAGTCTACAGCTACAGTGCACAATAATACCAGTAATTTCCAGATATGATTAGATTAAAAAAGCACAACATTAATAAGATTAAAATTCACATTTAAAAAAAAAAATTACAATACAATAAAATATTTATGTACTGAAACTTCATTGAAAGCAGGTTCTTAACACAATTACACGGAAATATCATGCAGATTATTTTCAAATGTATTTCACTGTGAGTTGTTCATATTCAGTCAAACATGGTAACACTGGGTATGCAAAATGAAAAAATTCAAAGATCACATGCACTAGGGGAGGTAACTCTGGCACATGGATATACTGGTAACCATAATGAAGGAATTAAGTTTTAGCTATGCCCTGCCCATCTCTTGTTAAGCTCCACCCACGGTCCGTACAGTCTTGGGATCGAGAAATCCCTACACTCACTGAATCTCAATTTCCAGAAAAATATACAGGTTAAGCTGTTGAATCAGTCAAATTAGTTTCAAAATATTTAACAGGATATGTATTAAATAGTAGACATACAATTCGTACCCAACAGACTATTGAGCGCTTAATCCTACATATTAAATAGTTGATTATGATGTCATATGATTGACTGAGAAACTGGATTCCTCCATTACCATATATCTCATTGCAATATGATGTACTTTTGATAAGCTTTCACCGATATTAAGAGAATTAAGCCATTAATTGTCAAGTCTAAAAACAAGCCTTTGCAGTGAGTGGTCATTAGAAATGTCCATCAGCTCCACAGACTATTTTTGAAAATCTATCGCTGGAATGGCTGGCTCAGGTATCAAGTCAGCCATTCTAGCAATAGCTTTTCAGAAATAGTCTTCTCTTGGCCTGTAAATGGACATTATACTAAGTACAATTATGGCTTTACTTGACTAATATTGGCCCTTAAAAGGTTAAGAACCAGTTATATTGAAAGGTCTTCTAACCCTCTTTCCCTTAGTACACTCTTACAATGTCTAATGCGCTCCTCATGACTACAACCTTTAACCATTTAACACTCATGTCAGCCAAATCGGCTTCTGCAATGATCTTGAGAAATGTCCATTTGCAGACCAAGAAGACTATCTTTGAAAATGGACCACTGGAATGACTGGCTCGATAACCGAGCCAGTCATTCCAGAGGTAAATTTTCAAAGATACTCTTCTCTTGGTCTGCAGATGGACATATTCTATGAGACAATTTAAATTTTCTTGAGTAAATTCAAGGGTTGAGAAATGTCCATTTGCAGACCAAGAGAATACTATCTTTGAAAATTTACCACTGGAATGACTGGCTCGATAACCGAGTCAGTAATTCCAGTGGTAAATTTTTAAAGATACTCTTCTCTTGGTCTGCAAATGGTTATATTCTATGAGACAATTGAAATTTTCTTGAATAAATTCAATTTGTTGAATAAATTCAATGGTTCACATGCAAGAAATCTACACAGAGAGACAACACTGAACAGCTTGAATACGTTAATTGAAGTACCGTTAATAGATCTATAGAAATATGGAGATGCTTTCCAGTTAGGAGCGGCTTGACGAGAGCCGTATATGTTAGCACTAGGATGCATTCCATGCAAATAGCTCGGTTTAGACGCTGAAAAAATGAGGTGAAATTCGTTAGAGATATTTAGTACATACAGGCAAACATTGATCTTGAACAGAGAATTGGAGATCTTTGAAGGCAAATGATGATTCTTTATAGAAGCCGCCATGTTGTGATGACAAGATTTCATGGATGAGATTTATTTGACAATTTTCTCCCATTATTACATGTATTGACCATTAATGACCATTGGTCAAGAGAATCAAGTGTTTTGCATAGTTAATGTCCATCTGCAGGTCATGATAAGACCTATTCTTGAAAATTTATCATTGGAACTCACGCCAATTATTCCAGTGTGGAGTTTTAGTCTTCTCTTGGCCTGCAAACAGACATTCCTTAGTGACGCTACAGAGCCTGGTTTTGCCCAGCTTGTTAACTGAGCCAGGCATTCCAGTGATAAATATAAATAGTCTTCTGTTGGCCTGTAAATGGACATTAACTAAGTAAAGTCTTGATTTTCTTGCCAATCTTGATCTGGGCTGTATTGTCCACAGACAATATAAACACAAGCAAACAAATGGCGAAGCATCTTGTTGATACAATTGACAGTAGATGTATCTATTGCATTAATATACATGTATGGGCCGACATACCGGGATAATAACATATATATATTAGAATGCTGGAGAAATGAGTCTAAAAATGCCAGAAATCATAAATATTACAGGTACCTACTTGTAATAGCATTATAATTTATACAAGATCAATATTTAAACACGACAGTATAAACAAGAGCATTATTAGAGATTGTGCCGACTTTTGACATTTCCATAAATCCAGGATTTTGTCCTGGACCATACGGATTTGTGTCCTGAACAAGACTAAAAGGGTTCATGGGTTCAAATTTTCGTGAGCAAATTTTGAGGCAAATTGGATCAATGATTTCTGAGAAACAATCACGAACAGACTGACGATTGTAGAGAGAAAACAGACACTAAAGCAATATTGCCACCATCCTCTCTAGAGGGGCTGAGGGTAATTGATGTTATGGTAACAGTAAACCACTGGTGGCTATAATAGTATATGCTTTTCTAGTTTACTACTGGTATAACTATGGTTGCAATGCTCAGCTGGATTCAATGTTATTATCACTCATGTTCACATTCTGCTTGGGTGTGAGGCATTATGGGATTAATTGCCATTCAATCACAAAACTATTTGATTGACAACTCTCATGAGAAGAACCAGAAAGACACTAAACAAACAAGTGTGTGTATAATATACACTTGGCATATTGTTCATGACATACAGTCAAGCCATGTCTATCATGTCTATAGCTGAAACTGAATGGTTCCATTCATGTCTCAAGAGATCTCATTTGAGTCTCATGTGTAATGAGTGGCCATTGACTTAGTAATTGCCACTTTAACTTGTAGAACATAGTGATAAAGAGAATTGAACACTATCCTATTGATAACAGGCAATATAATTTCACATAAAATGAGATAGTATACACTTGTAAAGAGCATAGTCTTTGGTATGAAGAACAGTTAACAGAAAATTGTCCCTTTTAATTTATTATAAAATTTAAATCCATACCATTTAGGACATGAACTTGCTAACATTGCATAGATACTGATATCACATGATCTACTGGATGAATTGAGTTGAATTTAATGTCTGTATCAACAGAGTAAATTATACAGGGGCTAAGATGATGCCAAAATCAACAAGATCCACATTGTCATGGGTACAGTCTACTACAGTGATAGACAGGGTTTCCTGGCTTTTCTGGTCTCTGAAGTGGAGTCTGTGTAATGTTCTAGCCATTGTGATGCCTTAAGAAAATGGATGATTATTACGTCAAAGGTGTATTCCCAGCACAAAGGCGCACCTCTATATTTAGATTGTGAATAGCCCATTAAAAACAGATCTCTAAAGACACGACGACATTCAATACAACACATTTTGCTGTAACAGATTATAACATCCTGCTTCCAAATGAAGGTGGTCCTTTAACATTTACCCATGACACATAAGGAAGTTGCTCAGGAAGCTCGATTGCGCTTATGTTGTCCTGACGGGAACTTGTGTGTAAGTTTAGTCTGGATGCGAAAACACAGTTTGGGCCTTTCTTTTATGCTTTTCCCAATGCGGCTACAGAGATAGGTGTAACCGCAATTAGACTTGTAGCCGGAGTGCAGCTTATGTAGCCGGAATTCAAGTTATGTAGCCAGAATTGAATGAGTGTGTAGCCGGTCCAGGTGGCTGGTGTAGCCAGAATGGATGACAAACCTGGAAGATGTGGCCGGAAATACATAACAAAGTTGTTGAAGATTTTAAAAGTAATTTGCCTGCATGGAATCTGTTTCTCACAGCTCTCACTCAGTCAAATTAAAATTAGTTTCAAAATATCCTAAATTCCTTCAAATGTCACTACAGGTCTGTGATGGATAAGTGGTTACGATGGACAGTAATATAATCACCATCTTACGGACCCATTAAATAGGTGGCTGTTATGGACATGTGGGAATGTATTGAATGCATTCAGCACTGAAAACCTGTTTCTCAAATTCCTACACATGCAGTCATATAACGCGGTTACGTGGGTAACACGATTTTGAAGCTACTTTTCAAAAACTTGAGCCAAATATGTGTCATCATTAACTGGTTTCAAGAAAATTGAAATTTTTGCTTACTGAATGTTCATTTGCGGGCCAATATGAGACAACTTCTACAAATTTACACCTGGAATGACTGGCTCACCTATTAACAGTTACTGGAACACAGTGGAACATTTTCTAAAATTGTCTTCTCTTAGCCTGTAAATGGACATGACAACTAACAGTGCAGGTTTAACATCGTTAAACATCGTTTAATGATCAAATTAGCTCAGGAAAATATAAATTCTCTCATAGAAAACATTAATTTGCAGCAGACAGAAATTATTTTTGAAAATTCGAGCCCGTCATTCCAGTGATAAATTTTCAAAAACAGACTTCTTTTGATGTGTAAATGGACATTTCTCAAGATCACTGCCGAAAAAAAGGGAGAAGAATTTTTTGTCTATCTTGTGTGTAAACTTAATGGATAAACTACTGTATTAGACAGCAGTATATACATCATGAATACATGTCCGTCATTGAGAATAGATTATAATAGTTTAGTATGTATGTGGTGGTGTGTTATGTTAGCTTAAGCTGATCCACCAGTAACCCGCTTCTATCTTCTTTAAATCTATTTATACCACATCCTTCCTGACTCACAGGAGATTTATTCAAGATAATTTCAATTATCTGATAAAAAATGTTCATTTGCAGACTATTTTTGAAAATTTACCACTGGAACGACTGGCTCATTTATCGAGCCAGTCATTCTAGTAGTAAATTTTCAAAAATAGTCATCTCTTGCAAATTTATATTTACCATTGTTTACTAATCCAAACTTTCAATTTTCTTTACAAACAGTAACCAATTACAAGGTTAAACTTAAAGCCTTTCAGCAAATATTCAGTGTCACATTTAAACCATCTGTTGCCAGGACATATGTGACCATCCGCCGTTCATCAATATGATTGCCACATTGCTTAACTGTCCGACTATTGCAAGCCATCCAACAATAATCTCAATGGGCAATAACTCTGGTCCTGCTGAATATTTTTAAATACAATTTGACTGAAATTTGCTGGTGGCTTAGCCACGAACAATTTTCAGTCAAATTATTTTCAAAATATTAAGCATATGCCGAGTTAACACCCATGAAAAATGTAGTCTAGAAATTCATCAGGCAAACAGTTAACACTCATATCAGCCAAAAACAGCCTCCACAGTGGTCTTGAGAAATGTCAATATGCAGACCAAGAAGGTAATTGTTTGAAAATTTCCAACTGGAATGACTGGGTCGATAACCGAGCCAGTCATTCCAGTGGTAAATTTTCAAAAATACTCTTCTCTTGGTCTGCCAATTGACATTTTCTTTAAGAAAACTGAAATTTTCTTGAAAAAATTTAATGCTTAAATGGTTAAACACATTCTATAGAGATGTTTCTGCTCTTAAGCAATGACTCAATAAACATGAGTATAATAATGACTGACGTCTATCTAGGCTAGTTCCCTTGAGAGTGAGGAACATGGCATACAGACAGGATAATATAAATACAGACGTGTTTGCGCTCATATGATAGGATTCTTTAATACTTTAGTGGCAAAAAATTTTCAAAAAAATTTTCAAGTTTCTCGAAAGAAATTACCATTTGCAAACCAAGTTAAGATTATGTATAACTAAGATTGAAACTAGGTCTACAAATGAGCGCTGCAAAAACTGGCCAAACCGTTTATATCTTGACCATTAAGAGTTAAGAGAGGGTTTGTTGCATATCTTAACCTTTTCACCGATGAATTCCCTATATCTCATTTTCAAGGCAACCATAATAAAGATATTTTCCATGGTCAAATATCCGGGCAAATAGAGCCATATTCCCCCATCTGGCAAAAAGTTTTGATGCATCATTTTTAATACCTTATGGCTGCTTCGAACCCAAATCTGGTAATATTCATTAATATTCACGCTACTCAAAGTTTATCCAAACAAAACTACAATATTATTCCTATAAGATTATTAGAAGAATCCTATAAAACATTGTGAAATAGGCCTAGTACTTTGCATTTCACTTGTTAACCCTAGGCACTCTGATGTCAACATTTTGACAACTTTTACTGAGTCAATAGCAAAGAAACGAGTTTACGTTTTTCAGAAATATTGGTGGACGACAGCAACATCTTCCACCAAATTTGTTGAAACAGTCAGACACAATTACATTGTAGTACATAATGGACCTTTCCAGTTTCACAGTCAATCGTATGACATCATAATCAACTACATCAACGACATGTATGATGATGTAATAATAAATTATGTCATGAATGACTTAGGCAAGTTCGTCACGAATGCAATTGGTGACAGACTAAGAATTGTTGTACAAATTGTATATCTTTTTACTATTTAGTAAACCTGATGTTGAATATTTTGAAACTAATTTGACTGGGTGCTGGTGCTGCCATAGGCATTGATCCCAACACCAGAGAGGTGTGTGTGGTGCTTACCTAGAGATGGGTGGGGCATACCTTAAACTGGAAACGTTCATTAATTATCACTAAGCCACAGGCTTGATACAGTAACTTGATTACAGTCGAGATTCTTGTTAAACTTTAAAGATGTGACGTATGAATTAAATATTGTTGTCATGCTTAGTCAATTTTAAAATTAACCCCTTCATCGATGAGGTCCCCATATCTCAATTTCAAGACAATAACACAGGAAAGCTGTTGAATATTTTGAAATTTATATTATTGAAAACTGTTGCTGCCTTAGTGATATTAAGTTCAAAATATTCAATAGAATATCATATATCAGAAAGGTATTATTACATTTTTAAGGATTAATCCAGGTTTGATAGACATGCTTAATCCTATATATCCACTCGTACCTCAACCAGTATTTTATATCAGTCTCTATATTGGCCCTGGTGCCTCGCACTGAATGTAAATATGGAAATTGATATAGAATACTAGACAAAAGATCCATGCAAATATGGGGCTAACATGATATAATCAGATCTATATTTTACATAAGAATACTATGTACATGCATGTTCTGCCTGATATAAAAATATGCAAATCATTAAAACACATGTTGTTAGATTAAACTGTGAGACTATGTGCATATCTGGGAAACAGATAAAAGGGTGAATAACACACCAAATTACAGTATTTAACCCTTACCACTCTGGTGTCAAAATTTTCAGTTTTCAAATTAAATTAAAAGATGAACTGCTGTTAATTTTTCAACAAATTTGGTGGGAGATGGTGCTGTCGTAGACAGCAACATCTCCCAGCAAAATTGTTGAAAAATGTTCACCAGTTTCTTTGATATTGACGCAGTAAAAGATAGAATATTGACATCAGAGTGCTAAGGGTTAAAAGCTAGATCCAAATTAGAAAAAATAGAAACTATATAAAGTTCTAGACTCAACATGCTCCGTCATTAAGCATTCATGCAAAAAAACGCAAAGATATCTACAGAATTATTTCAAGAACAAAAGTCAATGTACCGTTCCAGTTTTAGCTATGCCCTGCCCATCTCCAGCTAAGCTTTACCGACACCTCGCTCGTGTTGGGATCGATTCATCCCTGAACTCCCTGACTATCAATTTCCAGAAAACTCTACAGACAAGCTGTTAAATATTTTGAAACTAATTTGATAATTAGTTTCAAAATATTCAATAGAATGTTTATTAAACATGTTAAATGGTAGACTTACAAGTCGTACGCGTTGGACTATTACGCGTTTAAGATGGAGTCATTCATGACGTAATGATTACGACGTCATCCTACACATCACTTAGTTGATTATATCATGTGACTGAGTGAGGAAATGGATTCATGAATTCAAATGTCCCTGTCCTAATATTCATGTGTATATATATTTACATGTACATGTACCGTATATTAGGACAGACACATATTTACTACCATTGTTATATGTACCGTATTATATTAATATCCGGGCGACAGAAAAGACAAGTAGATTGTCACTGTCCAAATCTATTACTGATATACACATGTACTACTGAGCCTTGGTCTATAACCATGTAACACTCATACCAACCAAAAATGCCTTCTGCAGTGGTATTGAGATATGTCCGTTTGCAGTCATTTTTTTAAATTTACCACTGGAATGACTGGCTCGATAAATGAGCCAGTCATTCCAGTGATAAATATTCAAAAACAGTCTTCTCTTGGTCTGCAAATGGACATTTTCTAAGAGAAAATTTAAATTTTCTTGAACAAATTCGATAGTTATAGGGTTAATCGTGTCCGCATAATAAGTGCTCACCAACACAGTCATGACAGTGACTGACAGATGATCAGTATGTCAGTCGGTTATTCATCATTCAATTTTTTTTACACTTCTGCCAAAACTGTCACAGTAACAACTAGCATTGCCTATAGTGCATAGTCCTTGTTCATCTACTGACCATCAGTCATTGCCAGCGAGGTCAAGATTAATTAACAATACCATGAGGGTCCTAATGTACATTTTATATTTGAATAAGTAAATAGTAGGTCTAAAATGCAAATGGCAGTCTCTAGACGTTTAACCCTTTTAACACTGTTTCTGTCAACTTAATATTTTAATTGCCAAGCTGGTCAAAACCAACCTCCGCAGCAGTCGTGATAACTGTTACTTTGCAGGTCAAAAGAAGAGTATTTTTGAAATGTATTCCAATGGTAAATTTTCAAAAATAGTTTTATCTTGTCACACAAATGGACACAGTCAAGGCGAAAATTATCATTTTCCAGCGCATTAAACATCTTATGATCAAGACTGTCTCCCAGGGTCACAAGAAGTAAACATTTGCGGAACTCAAAGCTTTTTTTTGTAAATTGCAAAGTTAAATTTACTTGAATATGTGTCTCTCGGCCTGCAAATAGGAGCATCTTTTGAAAATTTACCACTGGAATGACTGGCTCGGTTATCGAGCCAGGCATTCCAGTGGTAAATTTTCAAAAATAACCTCTTGGTCTGCAAATAGATGATCCTCAGGACCACTGCAGGTGGGTTAAACATTAAAGGGTTAGATTTTAAAGTCTATGTATGGTAAAACAATACAAACAAGCAAGAACATATTCTACATTACTTCATCTAGCTTTTTGTCAAACCTACACTATTGAACACTAACTGGTCAAACCGACCAAAACCGGCCACTATCTAGTTAGGTCTTGAGGAATGTCCATTTGCGGGCCTACAGATTATTTTTGAAAATTTACCACTGAAATGACTGGCTCGATAAGCGAGTCAGTCATTCCAGTGGCAAATTTTCAAAAGTAGTCTTCTCTTGGCCTGCAAATGGACATTCAAGAAGTAGATAATTTGATTTTCTGGACCACATTTAAATATTAATTGTTTAATGGTGAACACTAAGAGAGATGGACATGAAGTGGTATTGAGAAGTACCATGCCAAGAGAAAATTTATTTGGACACTTATCACAAGACATTCCACTCGTAAACTTTCAAAAATAGCTTACAGTGACTTGCAAATGGGCATTCAGAAAGCAGAAATGTAGATATTCTTGATCAATTTTGGACAAACGCGCAAATGGTGAAGACGAGCTAACCAAATCCAACCTCTGCAGTCGTCTTGACAATTGTCCATGTGCATGTCAAGAAGCGCATTTTTGGCATTTTGACACTGAAATGTCTGACCAGATAACCGAACAAGTTATTTCAGTGGTAATTTTTCAAAAACATATGCTCTTGGCCTGCAGATGACCATTCACCACGCAAAGATGTAAATTTTCTTGTTAAATCTTGACCCGTCAAACCAGGCCTCTGCAGTAGTAGGCTTAAGGAATGTCAATCAACAGCTCAAGAGACTATTTTTCCAAACCTTACCACTTGACTGAGTGGCGCGACAACCGAGCCATTTATCCGAGTGTAAATGTTTTAAAATAGTCTTCTCTTGGCCTGTATATGGAGTCACGGACATTCACTCATTAGAAATCGTTCTTGACCCATAAAGGGTTAAAATGAAACAGTAGTTACATACATTTAGAAAAGATGAAACATTTAAATAAACAAATATTATAATCTAAATTAAATTTTCTACAACTAATTTCACGACAGTTCTACACGGCCCTCTCAATACAGTATAAGTAACTTTGATATATCTGATAAATATGGCGCTCTCAAAAGACTTACTTTAACCCTCAAATTTCCTCATGAAAATTTGAATTTTCTCATAGAAATGTCCATTTACAGACCAAGAGAAGAATGTTTTTGAAAATTTATCACTGGAATGACTGGCTCGGTTATCGAGCCAGTCATTCCAGCGATAAATATTCAAAAATATTCTTCTCTTGGTCTGTAAATAGACATCTATCGAGACCACTGCAAAGGCCGTTTTTGGCCATCTTGACATGCTTGAGTATTAGTGTTAACACAACCAGCAATATGTAGGGGCTAATACAGGTAATTTGGGCACCTGTAGACTAAATGAGTGAAAACACATTGTGGAGGACTACATTTGATAATAAATCACGTCTATCAATCTACTCAGCGTCTAGATTATTAACCCTTTCACTGACAAATCCCCAGAAAAATTTATATTCTTCACAATATAAAACTTATACTATTGAATATTTTCGAATTAATTCGACTGGAAACCGTTGCTGTCAGCTTCCAGTTAACTTAATTTCAAAATATTTAACAATTGTCCTGTATGGTTGATGAGATATGGAGAAGTAATCAGTGAACGTGTTAAGATGTTTATTATCATTTTACTCGTCTATGACAAACTTTTAGAATCTATTTTGGGCACCCAAATTCAATGCACCCAAAGTAGGTACATACTAGGTCTGCGCGGTTTGGCTTACAGCCATATCGGTTTCGATATGACTTTTCATATCGGTTTTAACCGAATATCGGTTTTATGGACATGAAACAAAAAATTTAAATGATAAAAATTAGCACGAAAACAGAACGTATTTTCACGCCCCGATACATTTGTAACGTTTTACGCCTTTAAAGCTTAATATACCTTATAATATCCATCATCGCGGGAGTGAAATTATTAATTAGACCACCTAAATATTACGCACAGTTAAATTAATCATAAATCAGCAAAAATAGGTTGCGAAAAGACGTAAATCACGTGATTGTAATTAATTATGATGTAATTATCTCCCTTTCGTCTTTCATTTCCAATTCGGCCCGAGGACGAAATCATGCCTTGAAGAAAATATTAACTGTAATATTGTGAACGGGAATTTCATAAGTTAATATGATATTGTGTATAGAAGATAACGTTTTAAAAACGGGTTGAGTAATAATTTTATTTAAAATTATGTCCTAATCAGCAAAATGTATTCAGCATTATATTTATTGGCGAGATTTTTATGCATTCTGGAGATTTAGTGTTGGGACGACTTTGCATTATGTTAATTAGCCGGTGACGTAAATAAAATGGATGCCGTTGTTTAGAAATGTTTTCCCCGATACAAATTTTAATGACAAATTCCCACATTAATATTGTGATTTATATTGCAAATTTATCTGAGACTACCAGAGAAAAGACGAGTGGATATTTATTTAATTAATTCGCTGCTTGATTTCTCTCGGCGTACAGTGAGTTACATGGAGTTACACAATATGCGCAATTGGGGCCACGTTCAATTATTAGTTGCCCCGAACATAGCTTAAAGGGAAATTCCAGTGAAAATCGGGAATAAGTCAACTAAAAATATACTATAATCCGAAATAGTTGCCGCAAAAAAATATAAAATACACTGTTCCATTGCCGAGAAATAATAAAATGAATATGCCCAAAACGCTAAAAAACGTGACTCCTGGGCGCGAGATTATGACGTCAACGACACACCAGCAAAATATCGCCAGCGCTTTTAGATTTACCTGTTTACTCGCGTTATGAAGGCCGAATATTAATTAACCTTTTAATGACAAAATTCTGTCAGGAAAATCAGAATATTTCCTTATTGAATGGCCATTTGCAGGCCAAGCGAAGACTATTTTCGCAAATTTACCATGAATGGCTGGTTCGGTTACTGAGACAGTCGTTTTAGTTGTAAATTCTCAAAATAGCCTTCTTTTGACCTGCGTCCTCACCTTGACGATTGCAGAGGCCAGTGCTGGCGTGAAATAGTTAAATCGCATCATGCCAGCATGTCAAGCAAAAATTCACATTTTCAGATACCGGATCCACAGAAGCAACCGCATGAAAAGGGGCTAACTGAAAGATGGCTTCATAACATCGGCACTGGATGGATATCTTCCACATTTAAATTTGGATGACACAAGTTTAGAACATATAGTCTGTATAATTTTAAAATAATGTGTCATGCATTTCAAAACAAAAGGCGCGGTACTTAATTTTAATATAACAGAATCAAACTCGACAATTAACGTCGTATTTGCTTGCATCAATTGTAAAACGGGATTTGCAAACCAAAATGAAACGATGTCGCTGATTGCCCGGTCAGTCAATTATAGGCAACCGCTTAGCGGCTTACTTCGTAGACGATAGTAGGTGACAGCTAGTAAATAATGACAAGTGTACGCTAGACATAATTAGTAGTTTAGTGCTTTCACACTATTGAAATCCAGCGTTATTAATCATTTACAACGTTTACTCCCAATTTTAAAATAACTATGCTGAGTGTTGAATATTCTGAATTAAATTTTCCTGGAATTATGTTGCAGTAGTTTCCAAACTAATTAGTTTCACACAATAGGCCTATGCAGGGTAAATTTTAAGCTTTCTGCTTTTCTGTCCTTGAAAGGGTTAACTAATTGATCCCAAATTTTTTAATGTTGGCCCATATTTACTGCCTGTTGAATATTTTGAAACTGGAATTTGACAGGAAGCAGAAGTTGCAATAGCAACAGCTTTCAGAGAAATTACATTCAACATTTATTCAACTAACATATTTTTCAAGAATTTGTTGTAGCTGGTTGATTGCAAACACGCTCCTGGCATAACCCTTCAATGTTTTTTAAAAATAGAAATTGCCCATAAGAAAAAAAATTTTGACAATTTAGCACTACAATGACTGGCGCGATCATCGGGACACTAATTGCACTTTAATTTCCTCCAAACACTGTGGCAAAGTGTCAGTTGTTTAGCCAGTACGCTAATTATCCACGAGATTCAAGATTTACCTCCCCTGGTTACGGCTATCCTCGATCGGTCAAACAGAGTAGGTGTGTCGGTGACGTCAGCTGCTTGTCCAAAATGGCGCCTCTATCTACTGGTTACTTAGCAATTTAAATTGAGGATATCTTTTTTATTTGTTGGCATAAAATTGTACTCTTGGTCTCAAATTAATGCGGAAAATTAGTACTTTACGTCAAATGCATAAAATCCCCCAGTGGAATATCCCTTTAATGGAAAGTATGGCCATTATTATTCATTACGATTTTCATGCTCGTTAGTATCTTTTATTTTTAACAATCCTGATACGAAAAACCGAAAATATGTTCATATTCGGTTTTTCGATATTTATTTTTTATAATCGGTTATGAAACCGTCAGTGCAGGATATCGGTTTTAAATATGGTATCGGTACATCGCGCAGCCCTAGTACATACATACAGTAGTGGTAAGTGAGCGGTATTGGCCCCTGCTTTGATAATGTGTTGTATTACAATGAAACTATTAATAGACCTATAGGGATGAACAAAATGAAGAATAACAAAAACAAAAACATTGACAAAACGCAAGATGCTTAGAGAGTAATACCGTTCATTGCTTCATAGCTGATTTTGCGACGTAGAGCTGGTGGCTGATCAGGACGGGGTGGTGGTACGTTAGCCTGTCGTTGGTTACTATCGAATGTATGACATCGCGTCAACGTAGGACCACACCCGCCACCACCACTGTTTGTCAGCGGTGGTCCAGAAGACATACATTTCCCTGCGATATATTTATAATGTCATCGAATAACCAGAATGTTTTATTAACCCGGCATACATGTATATACTAAGAACATATGAATATATATATATTACATACACAGGGTACCTCTTCCTGAAATATCACCACCACATATATAGGCTTTAAATACTAAAACCTATGCGGGTTAAATTTGGTCAAAAATGTTAAATATTCGCTTAATGAATATCTATTTTCAAGCCAAGAGACGACTAGTTTTAAAATTCACCACTGGAATGAATAGATTAGGTATCCAACAATTCCAGTGGTCAAATTAAAAATAGCCTTCTCTTAGACTGCTAATGGTCATTCACCAAGACAATTACAGAGGCCAGTTTTGACCGGCTTGACCATTAGACATGCTTGAAGGCTTATCTTATTTAACAAAGGTGATCTTATTAGACCAGTTGGCAAGTTTTCTATACCAGCAGTTTAAACGGCCTGGATGACCAATATAGGTTTTGGGAACTATAGAAAACTTGAGCAAAGTACTAAAACAAGATCCATAATCTATCACATTGTAAGCTTAAGATACACGTATTTCTCCAAAACAAACGCATCTTCTAACACAATGTTCAAAGCCATTGATTGTGGACAGTACTGGACACGGAATTAGCTACCCAGAAAATATACTCTGGTACAGCTCATTAATTAAGTGAACATGTAGCCATACAGAAAAATTCTGAACACAATGTAAGAAATGTTCTATTGAATATTATGAACATAATTGGATTGGAAGACATTGCTGCCTCAGGCAGCAATATCTTCCAATCAAATTATGTTCAAATTATCCAAATAAACATTTTATTTTGTTTGTGAAACAAGTTACGTTACAGGGGCTGTATTCAGGAAAGGGCGTAACTTACGCCTGGCATAACTACCTCAGAGTCATTATGACATCATATACGTTCGTACGTCATTTAATATTATGACGTCATATTCTCCAAGGTAGTTATGCCTTGCGTAAGTTACGCCCTTTCGTGAATACGGCCCCTGGTAACATTAGGATTTTACCCGCACAGTAAAAGATCTAGACACTCAAAATACACATAAATTGACATTATACCCTATTAGCCAGCAATACACATTGCACCCCGTGCACTTCGGATTAGAAATTTACTGTAACCAGCCATTTTGACCAGCATTGTGTAAAAAGGCATTATTTCGACCTCTTAGTTGTTTGCGAGCTGTACTGCTGTATATTACCCAAAAGTTTCCGCAATACTGCCGTTAAACATTGTTGAAACAACAACAGAGCACATGTTTCTATATATAACTGATTAACTGTCTGCCTACATGTACAGGTCAATACAAACTGACCATCACCATGAATCAATAAATCTAACTTGTACTTTAATATATGACACCAAGGACCATGTCAGTGATTCCTCTTCTAGACCACTTTCACAAAGTATCCAAGACCAGCCTGGATCTAATTGTTCAGTCATCCACTTGATCATAAGAACAGACAATGGACAATTGCATTATTGTTGTATATATGGCCATCCACAGATGAAATCATTGCCACGGATGACTGCCACAAAATGTTTCAGGCAGCCCGAGCCCTGAGAGTTACTGACTATCCACCACCACTAACCGTACACAATTCTGAAGGACACTTTATCGGGACTGACCAGGACAAAGCAGAGGCAATTCGAGAATGGTTCAAGGAACAGTTCACTGACCAGGATGATGAGCCCTAGCACCCATTCTCGGGAGACCCTAGGCCATTACTAACACCAATTAATACAGCAGAGGTTGAGAAGGCACTTAAAGCACTGAAAAATGGAGGTGCATCTGGACCTGATGGGATGAGCAATGAACTATTCAAATATGCAAGTGACATTATCTCAAAACCGAGCACGCACAATCAATTCAGCTTTTATGCACCACCTTCACATCGCCGCTGTAGGCCAAGGCATCCTCATCGTGCTACCCAAGCCCAAGAAGCCACCTGGCCCACTCCCAAGCCAATCTGCAGCCAATTGTGCTCCTTAACAGCATACGGAAAATCCTATCCAATGTTATTCTATGCCACATCCGAGACAAGATCGACGACTTTACCGGATCATGTCAAAGTGGCTTCAAATGTGGACGCAGCTGCGCAGACATTGTATGGGCTCAACGCATGCCTGTGTTGGTAGTCATGTCCAAACACTGGGATTTCCACAAAATTGGCATCGACATGTCACGAGCCTTCGACACAATTAACCGCTCAATGATCCTAGATGTACTATGCCAAGCCAGTTGCAATGAAGATGAGCTACGACTAGTGAGACTACTGCTTGCAGACACCAAGCTGAGAGTACGAGCCAAGTCAGTGAAGTCTGTAGAGTTTGAGACATCAATCGGCTTCCCACAGGGAGATGGTCTATCCCCTGTGCTCTTCACCTGTTACCTGGCTGCTGCATTGAAATCCATGCGGGAAAACTCCACAAGACCAAACCCCATGGTGTCAATACCGGGCATGCCGCTAGAGATGGAATATGCCGATGATGTGGACTTTATAGATGAGGAAAAGAAAGCCCTTGACAAACTTCTCCCAATAGTTGCAAGCAAACTAAAAATTGAGAATCTCTTTATGAATGAATCCAAAACATAGTTCACCCACATATACCTATCTACAAAGCATGAAACTAAAGAAATGAAGGAAATTTCATTTGCCCTTTCTCCGAGATCTAACAATACTCACCATTCTATTACTTCTGATACAAGCCATCCTGGATAGCTGGCCCTAGGACTATAGACTTAGTAAGCTTTACCGACTCCGAGTACCCATTTGCCATGAAGCGCATATTGTTTGCATAGCCACCAAACAAGAGATACCCATGGCTTGCCTCCATGGGGCTGGGAGGCTGGGTCCGTAATAGAATGGTGAGTATTGTTAGACCTCGGAGAAAGGGAAATTGAAATTTCCTTCATTCTCCTTTGATCAATACTCACCATTCTATTACTTCTGATATACACCAGATTTAGACAGTAACCTGGTGGAAAGGGGCAAGCCATCAATTGCTACTTTTGCCCCTTGGAGAAAGAGTTAGACTTAAACTTGATTAATGGAGAATCTAAGAGGACCATCAAGTTAACGGCACCGAATCACATTCGCATCACTGCCAACCCCCCCCCCCCCTTTTTTCTCCTAAGAAAAGGAAGAGAACTCACGAACATGCATCTCGCCTGAAACACAAATATGCCAAGAGGGTTAACTGCTCTTTGCATATATTAGCCTGGGAATGAGCATGAATATATAAGATGAATGAACATGATATATAGACATAATACAAAAAACTCAGTCTTGAATTAACTCATGTAATTTGGATTTCAGAAATGGAGCCTCCAACCATTCACTTGTCCGGCCATCAGTGACACAATCTGGTTGACATCCTCTCGCTCGACCATGTCTGCTTCTTAATTCTTTCGTACAAATGCCAAAAAAGGGAGAAGAGCAGCGTGGTCGTATAACTGTCGTTTCAAAACAGCTAAAGCGAGTGGATTGGCAGAGTCTGACACATCCCTCATATAGTAATCCATGAAAAAGGACTCACAGTGCCATTGTGCAACAGCCATGATGTCCTCTAATGGAACACCATTGTAAAGGGCGGTCGAGGATGGTGCCCAGTCACAATCTCATGGGTAGTCTGAATGCATTCGACTACCCAACGAGAGATAGAATCCATGGATGCGGCGCCATATGGCTTCTTATGGCAGATCCACAGATGTCTACCATTCGACCGTAACGAGTCTGTCCGTTTTTTGTACTTAGTCAAAGCACGGACTGGGCACCAGACACTGGCATCACGATCAAACCTAGTTAGTTTCGGTATAATGATCGGTTTACCGGGATATCTCAAAGATTGATTCTTTGACATAAACTCTGCTCTTGGTAGTAGACGCAGGCCATCTCCGGAGACAATAAATCGGTCCCTCTCTACTGAAAGTGCATGGATCTCACTGCGGCTTCTAGCTGAGGACGCTGCCAAGAGAAAAACAGCCTTTAGAGTCAAATGCTTTAGACTAGCCGAAAGCAATGGTTCGAAAGGGTGCTTGGCCAGTACATTAAGCACTAAAGATAGACTCCAGGCTGGAATGACTACCGGTTGTCTCGGTCGGAGATTGCTCATTCCCTTCACCATCACATTCAACTGGGCCACCTCTGGACTATCCCTGTTGGCTAGACAAGGGATAACTGATGCCAAAGCTGACTTGTATCCAGCAATTGTGATAGGAGCTTGTCCTGAAAAGAACAACTCACAGAGAAAGTCTGCTATTTGCTGAATAGTGGATTGAAAGGTATCAATACCCTTTCCTTCACACCAGTCTGCAAATCTGTTAACCTTGTTGTTATATGACTTGAAGGTTGACCTTCTCGCAGCTGCGATGAAGTTCGCAGCTTGTCGAGAAAAGCCTTCCGACGTGGAACGTTGTTTGATAACATCCACACAGTCAATTTGAACATTTCGGGACGCTCGTGTAGGAAGCATCCCTTGGCCTGGGAGATAATGTTCGGAATCTCGGGTAACTGCACTGGATTGTCCACCAGCAGATCTAGAAGATCCGTGAACCACGCCCTGCTGGGCCAAAATGGCGCTATTAGCAGGACCAGGCACGGTTCCTCCCTGATCTTCACCAATATCTTCGGCAGAAGAATGGTGGATGGGTACGTGTAAGCGTGCATCCCTCTCCAGCTTATCGCCAGAGCGTCTGTATTGATGGCATTTGGATCTGGAATCAGTGAGATATAAGTCATGATTTGAGCATTTTCCTTTGTGGCGAACAAGTCCACATTTGGTTTGCCCCAATGCTCGAAGATCCTGTGAAGAACTGGAGGGTTGAGAGACCATTCTGTTGGCAGAATTCTCTGTCTCCGAGACAAAGCATCCGCCAGAATGTTCAATCGCCCAGGAATGTGAGCTGCTTTCAAAACAACGGAGTAATTCCTGCACCATTGAATCAAGTGCCACACTTTCATACATAGTGTGGGTGACTTGGTCCCGCCTTGGCAATTTATGTATGATACTACTGTCGAGTTGTCCAACCGTATCAATATCGCCTTGCCCCTGACTTTTGGAAGAAACTTTTCCAATACCAGTTCCACTGCCATCATTTCCAACAGATTGATATGCAGCTGGCTCTCTTGGAGAGTCCATGTGCCCGAGGCCTGGTGTTCTCCCAGGCAGGCCACCCCCCATCCCTCCAACGATGCATCCGTGTACACGGACAGCTGGGGGTGAGGTAGGTGCAGCAAAACTCCTACTAGGAGATTCTGACGCTTTTTCCACCAGAGAAGATGCGACATTATTGGCTCCAAAACTGGCACCTGCTTTGACAGGGGTTCTGTTCTCTGTTTCCACAGAGACATCAGATACAACTGGATAGGTCTTCGCATCAGAGCAGCGTACAGGATTACCTGCTCCATAGAGACGATCATGCCCAGCATCTGAAGAAACCGCCTCGCCTGAATGTGCTTTCCCAATCGAGAACTCTTGAGGATGGCTAACAGAGACACCACTCTGGGCTCTGACGGGTAAACCCTGCCCTCCCCGAGATCGAATCGCATCCCTAAATAAACGAACTGTTGAGTGGGTGTCAACTCAGATTTCTCCTTGTTGACTATCCAGCCTAGATCTGAAAGTAACTTCAGAGTCAGAGCAGTATCCACCTCTAACCTGGCTGATGAGTCTGCTTTGATCAGCCAATCGTCTATGTAGGTGTGAATCGCCACCGTCTCTTTTCTGAGAAACGCTGTCACCGCAAGGACCACTCTGGTGAAAACCTGTGGCTCTGTAGACAGGTCAAATGGGAGGACTACAAACTCCCACACTTGATTCTGAAACTCAAATCTCAGAAACCTGTGACAACTCCTGTTCATTGGAATGTGCAAATATGCATCTTTCAGATCGATCGATACACACCACATTCCTTTCCTCAATCCTGCCATTACCGACCTCGGAGTTTCCATCTGAAACCGAGGCGTATGGATAAACCAATTTAATGGCCTGAGATTGAGTATGGGTCTCCATCCCCCTGTGCTCTTGGGGACAAGGAACATGTTTGAATAGAAGCCTGGAGTGTTCCGGTTTGCTGGTTTTATTGCTCCGTTCAGAAGCAAATGTAGCTCGCCGGGTAGTGTCTCATGTCGACTCGCCTGCCATAAGTGCACGACGAGTGACGACGCTGGTTAGCATCCGGTCTCGGGGTGACAGACCGTGAACGAGACTGTCATGCGGGAAACAAAAACTGGCTCCTGAGGCCGGTGGAACTCGTTCCGGTGGGGCCGTGCGACCATCGTCGCGAACGTTAAACACAACGGTCTCATCACAAGAATTTGTGTCACCAGTATGCCTGTCCATAGCAATTTCGTGATCTATGGACTTACAACATTTGATTTGGTGACCTTAAAATATATGTCTATACAATGAGTTTACCTAACTAATTGAAAAATATGCCAGATAAAACTACAATAAGAGCATACGAAAATACAAGACATACAGGCAGGTAGATGAACTTATAAACATGGGGCTCCCGGAGGTACCACACAGACTCGTAGGTCCGCAGAGGTATCCCCAGAAGGGAGGCTCCCGTACACCTACTCTTAGTGCTAGTTTGGGTGAGGAGTATTATCCTGGTGTGGACCGTCGTCGCTGAATCCTTGCGAGAGGCAAGTGCCTCCGTCTCGGGAAGGTGTCGCCACGGCTTAAAGCGGGAGAAGAATAGTAGGCAAAAATGGGCCCACTCTAATATTTCAAACAAAAATGCTGTAGAAAGAAAAGACCATACCTAGTGAGATTATGTCAATAGGGGTGCGTACTGTTTTACATGAAGACGGAACGGAAGATTCCCGATGGATTCCTTCGTTACCGTCTTATGTGATTGCTAATATGCTGAATTAGTAGTTGGTGGCCCTTTATTTCTGCGGGCCTTCTGCTTTGCTTAATCACTTGTTTAGTTGTTTTCAGAACAAGAATTAGTTTAGGCCGCAACTGGCCGATATCTACCTAGCTATTAGACACAGCTGTCATGGAGAACAGATGCTCGAGGACATCAATACTGTAGACAGCACTCATACATGTTACTTAGCCGGATCTCCGAACTGGGTGAGAATCCGGACATTCCGCTTTGCAAACACAGGAAACATTACAGGACATGGTTTACATTTCACGGAAGCATTATTAGGCCATGTCTCCTATCGTTATGGTGGGGGTAAGAGTCGAATGCACACCGTAAATGTCCTTCCCGTAAGGGCGTGGAAGATTTGAATATCATGCCCAGATATGTTAACAGAATTCGGTGAGAATACGTATCTCGCCCGTCACCGGGTCCTATGGAACTAACCGTGTCGTTAGGTTTATATACAAGTTGCCAGTTTTGCACTGCGGTGCGGGAGGGTTGTCAGTAAATAAAATAAGAATTAATACATGTGTTTTCGCAGTGCTTTCCTACATTGGCTTAAAGTACTATCTACTAAGTATCCGAAGATACACGGGAATGTGTATGTGATACCACACCCTAGCCATCACCGCTCGGAACCCCAATAGTTTCCCAGAGTCGGATCAGCCCATGGTGCGGATAGGGACGTCCAAACAATTAAGAAGCCGCAAGGCTAAGAGGAATATGAAGACAAAATCTTGAAGTTATGAGTCTTACCGGAGTGCGGGGCTAGATTATCGCACTGCCGGAATAGAAGAATATATTACAGTATGTAATGAAGAAAGTGTCTCTAATCATTTTGAACCTAACCTATCGAGCTGAATAGAAAAGGTTTTAGTTGGTAGCATGCCAGGCTAAACAGAGTTATAGCACGGACAGTGACCTCAGTGAAAAATTGTTGGTGGCGGGAGAAAATGCTGTATATATAAATGTTGCTGTATAGTGTTTCCTATGTGCACTGCATTCCTATATTTCTAACTTAAGCAAAACAATTTAACGGATGGCCACTGGCCATATACCTACGTAATCTAACCAGAACAAACAATACAGTGGCAATGATTAAGATATATATAGTAATACAGGTTGACGAACCTACTATAGTGCGGTTAGCAACACATTGAGGAAAATGAAAATAACTATTTAACAAATACAGAAATTATAACTATTGGTCCGAAGACCGTTACCGTTCCTTTTAGTCATCGGAACTGTTAGTACGGATACAAGATAATTAACAAAACTTATATAGAGAAATAATTAAACGGTGAAGTATCGTTACTTGAATACTCGGTAGTCATTCCCAAGTTAGGCTACCATGTTACTGAAATTGAGACGTAGATTTGTAGTCGACGTCAGATGATGCGCTCTCCGGAAGCTGGAAAGTTCCCGCAGGATGGTTCCCGCAAACAAGAGTTCCGCAAGAACACTCATGGGAGGAGTGCATCGCTTAGTGCTGTAGGCCTAATAGAATGTCTAACGAGCAGTTAGAAAAAGATATGATAGTACCATGTAGTGAAGAAAGTTCCCGTACACCGATGGCACGGATGGAAGGTGTAAACACCCCGTCACAAGCGGGGGTTGTCAGAGGCAAATGAAGACACACAACAAAGCTTCACGGTGCTGGGTACGTCAACCAGCGCAGAGTTTACTCGCTGCGGTCGAAAGTCGAAAGAACCGACACGATGTGTGTGGCGGCGATTGAAATACCACTTTTAGGCATGGCCGGCAGATCCGGCGAGTCATCCTTCAAATAACATCCTGCCTCTACATCTGTAGACTTACATATTCAGGCCGCAAAGGCCTCACCGCAAGTTTGTGTTCCGAATGTAGATGTAGTATTCGTCATCGATTATCGAAAGTTCCAAATTACTCCCGTAAATGGGGAGTTACAAAATTGTGTTAGTGTGGTGGGTTGGAAACTGCACACTACGGGATAAAAACCTGACTCATAGCGAAGAAAGACGCATGTCGCGCTTGATAATAGTTGGTACAGCTCCAACCAGTTCGGCCCCTGGCCGAGGATGCTCTCAATCACTGGATCGCTTCTCCTTTTATACTCTCCATGATGTCACAGGCGCAGGCTTCATCCAATCATCGTTCGAGCAACAGCCAATCAGCACACAGCTAATAATAGCATTGTCGAACGTTCTAGATCATTCTAGAAGCTTTATGTCCACGTGGTTATGACATCAGGGCAATATTTTGAAGTGATCAAGAAGAGTTTTTCTGGATAACTCAGCCATTTCTCAACCGATTTTGAAATGGTTTACAGATTTGGAAAGCCCGCCGAATTCTGGTCTTGATTAATGCCAGATTCAATGGGAACAGACAATCAATAAGAATTACAGAGTACCAGCTCGGTACACTATAAGCGCCATCCTATCTAGGTCACAATTACGCGCTCCATAGAAACAGCGTCCTGGTGCGCGCATGCGCGTAATGCGTTTTAACGAACTTAGTCGTTTTTCGACACGCTTTCTCTCCCATAGGCCTATATACACTTATAGCCCTACCCAGAGGGGCGTGTTCAGAGAACGAATCCTAGACCGGAGGCGCGTACCCAGCTTAGCTGGTACGGCCGGTACCCGACCCGTCGATCCGAACTACACAAACCTGACGCTTCGTTTTGAATGTCTGGTTCCCTTGGTACAGGTGTCCAGACAGGTGCCAAAGACAGATTTTGTGGTGGAAAACCCCACCACTCCGGCATGTACCCCTGGGATAACCATCCAAGGACCAGACTGTCTGACGTCACACCTCGCCAAGCCTCAACGAAACGCATGAGCCTTCCACCCACTATAGACGCATCGACGCCTAATGCGGGTATCTGGCTCGCGATCCGCTCCAACCCCTCTCTCTTGATGAGAGAGAGTGAGAACCATTTTGGTCTTGGCTTGGCCGGTCTAACGGGCACCACTGTTCCTGTCGCACAGGTGCGGTCCAGGCAGATACAAAGGGAGCCCTCGTACCCTCAGGTACGATCCGCTCCCTTCTTTCCGCCCCTAGAGGACTTACCTTTCCCCTTGCCCTTCCCGCCTCTCGGGCGATCAGGAGCAACATTGGGGAGGGTAGGGGCCTCCACAACCTTCTTGGCCTTCTTCGCCGGAAGCGGCTGAGAAGACCCAGTAGAAGTAGAAACAGCACTAGGCTTAGCTTTCGTCTTGCTTTTGTGCTTTTTCTGCTTCTTAGAAGGTTGCCCGGTTAGCGGCTTGGCTACAGCCCCTAGTGCGTGCGCCTGACGCACTAGCTCCAGCTGTAGATTAACCGCTAACCGATTCTGCATAACGTTGGCAGTGTCTTCTAAGATGGCCCACGCTTGGCCACCAAAGATGCTAGGGCCAGTAAGGGGCGTCCTAAAGAAGACGCTCCCTAACGGCAATAGCCGGACGCATATGGTCAAGGACCATCTGCCTCCTAGACTTCGCTACTCGCGCTTGCACCCTTGCCAATGCGTCTATAGACAGCACCAGGCCGTCATTGACACATGAAAGCGCCACAGGTGGCACAGGATGGCCTGCTCCCGCTTCAGCCCACACCGACTGAAGAAGGCCATAAGAAAGATTGACAGCACTCATTGCTGCCCTCACCCCTCATCGCATAGGGACAGGACTTCATCATGGTGTACCCGAGACTTGACCACCAGCGCCGGGGCGGGGCCACCAGCGCCGGGGCGGGGCCACCTGCTTCAGCACTCTGGACACCCAGCACCCCTATCTGTCATATTTCCCCCGTGGGATACAACACCTCGCCCGCACCTCCCTGGAGGCCGCAGGAAGCTGGCCCTTGGTCAGGAGTTGTTTGCTATAAATAGCATCCAATAACTCCATAAACCTTGGATCCAGTCCAATAGACTGGATTCGGGCTGCGGGCAAGATCCCCATCCTAATCGATGCCACTGATGGACGGGGTGCATCCTCCTCGGCCATGGTCGAAACCAGATGGGTCTACCCTGGCTAGCCAAGCCAGAGCCTCTGACCAGTCTGTCTCCGAGGAGGACACTCCCGTGAACACGTCACCCATTGACGTGTTCACGGCCCTACCAGCAACGGCCTCCCGGCTAGGAGCCATTGCTGATACGCCAGGAACTCCGGTACCGTACGGTGCCGCCGCCACCCCATGAAAAACACCAGTCCATGGAGTAGGCCCACACAGAAAACCGTGCGGACCTGTGAAGAACCGTGGCCAAACACGGGCGCCAACGGCACCCCATGCCTGACCAGGAGAGATAGGTGAGTACCACGCCTGGCCAGCCACACACGTCACCGTGTCGGTTGGCGGCAAACCAACCATCACGGGACCGGTACCGGAGTGGCCTCAACCACGGGCGGAGCCGCTGCCCTGGCTTGCGCCAAGCCAGACAGATGGACATCCATGCTCTCCACCCGCGGCATCTCAGGCCACAGCAATCGCTCCTCCTCGGCCTCCTCGTCTTCAGACGAGGAACTATGTCGTCATTAGACGAGGAAACCGTGGAGCCGTTCTGGCGGACGGCTCCCATGCCTGACGGACCGGCCACCGATACTGGACCACCCGGAGGTGGCCGCAGAAAGACAGAACCCATCAGGCCGGAGCCCGATGGGACTGCCAGGGAGCCGTACAAAACGGCTCCCTCGGTAGCCAGTCCAGAACCCTGTCCTTGAGGGTCCGAACCAAGCATGGGAAGAGACTGCCCTACAACTTTTGGAAGCAGGGACGACACCAGCGTAGGCAGAACGCTATGCAAGAAGCCTTGAATAGCAGGACCAAACCACGCCGGCGGTGCCGTCTTTCACCAACGTGGAATGCCCCCGAGGGCCGAAACGGACGCTCCACGATTTGCTTTCGGACCGCCTGACCCCGCGTCAGACCCTGCCAAGTCCTTCTGGGCAAGGAACTTGACCATCATATCGGACGACCACACTGCACAAATGTTACACCTACTGTCAAGATTACATTTGGTACAACGGAAAAAGCCATGGTCCTTGAATAGAAACCACATGAATTTTTGGCACTCGTCCCATGATGGCTGGGCTGGGCTGGCCTATAAATAAGCACAAACCAACAATAAGCAAGCAGAACGAAACAGGAATGGAAGGCAGACAATTAATTTTCAAATAATTTGATCATAAATTAAATGTTAACCCTCCCGCACCCCACCCCGCAACAGCAAAGATCGCATTGATTATGACGACAAGAACGAAGCGGGAAATAATACACCCATAAACTGATCCTCAAGGATGTATAACAGAACAAGGAATCATATTGCATAGCATTCGGGGTATATTTACTAATCAATATAAATTATACTCCTAACGAAGGCCAAAACGATATGTGAAGAAACAACAAAATGTAAACAAACTGCTGTAGCACACGGTAAAACCGCAGACCACACATCTAACTCCGGAATTTTGAAAATTCCAAAGTTTTTCTGGTACCAATAAAGTACGCAGCACCCAGAATCAGATGCACGAATTAATGAAACATTTTCTTCAAATAAAAATCTGAGACAACACGGGTGTGACGTCACCCGCTCGGACCTTACGGAGAACGACGTAAAACACCGTAAAGCCAACACCTTATTTCATATCTGCCGAACGCCTGTTGGGGTTAAAGGAAGGCGATCAATCTGGCATATTTCGTTGTTAACACACATCCCAGATTCGGGATCAGAAATTAGAACATGCGACACAGACGAAATTTTGAAGACCTAAATCTTTTACCTATGGAATAACATGGACTTATACAACCTGGTTATCATCGGCTCCTTCCATGGTAATCCAATATAATCCTTAGCGAGTGCACAAAGCTATCACAATACACTGAAAAAGACTTAAGACTCCAACTGCACAAAAAAGCATGTAGCTCTTGTTGCTATGCAAACAAGAATGAGCTTCACAGAAAATGGGTACTCGGCAGATGGGAGCCAAGTACCCGATTTCAGGAGTCAGTAAAGCTTACTAAGTCTATAGTCCTAGGGTCAGCTTTCCAGGATAGCTTGTATCAGAAGTAATAGAATGGTGAGTATTGATCGAAGGAGAAATGACGATCCACTCAGTGGCGGCAAACCATGAAGGAAAAGTAAAATCCTGGGCTCACTGCTTTGCAGTACTGCTGACATTGCTGCATCATCGGGAACATAGCTTTCCAGTCCTTCTGGAAGCTATGGATTCATAGATCAAAGATGCCCTTGGTAAAAAGACTAAGTTTAGACAATGCAACCTGCGTATCCTTGATGTATAACTGTAACAGCTGGGCAGCTCTAGACAAACTTGACGCCTGCCACTGCAAACACCTACACACCATCACTGGACACCGATGGCCAGAGAGCATAATTTCCAACGATGCACTATACAAGATGTGTAATACGCCGCTGCTGTCTGTAAAAGTCGCCCAGCAAAGATGGTCCATGTTTGGCCATGTGCTAAGGATGCCAGAAGACACCAGCACAGAGAGCCTTGGAATTCGCCCTACTCGGAGTCAGCAAATAAAGAGTCAGGAGAGGACGTCATTGCATAAATCTGCTAAGCGTGCTACAAGGTGACCTCAAGAAAGCAGGATTAGGTACATTCAAGTCAAGAATGGACCTGAGGAAGCTAAGGATTTTGGCTGAGGACAAGACACAGTGGGCAAAAGCGAAGGACTGATTGCAGCTGTAGGATGTTACTACAGCCGCAGAATACAGTAATCATACATACAGATGAGCTCAGAACATGAAATGTCTTAACAGATGACAATAAGTAGTTTCAATACATGTTGGGTGACCTTATAACAGGAGGTTGTTCCATTAACCTTAACGCACAAGCTGGTGAAAAAACAGCTTCTGCAATGGGCTTGAGAGATGTTCATTTGTAGACCCAGAGAAGACTTAAGACGATAACCGAGTCAGCTATTCCGGTGATAAATTTTCAAAAAATAATCTGTTGGTCTGCAAACAGACGTTTTCTATGAGTAAATTGGAATTTTCTTGAACAAATTTTAGGGTAAACGGGTTAATATTGAGCTCCCTCGCTGACCATTAGCGTTTAATCATAGTGCGGTCAAGAAAATCTCCATTCTCCTTAGTAAATGTCCATTTGCTGGCCAAGAAGACAAATTAAACAAATTTATGACTATAACAACCGGCTCGGTTATCGAGCCAGTCAAAAATATCTTTATAGTGGCCTGCAAATGAAGATTACTGAAATATCTATTTTGTGTCCAGCTTCACCATTAACCTTTAACCCTCGAATTCATTCAAGAAAATTTCAATCTCTTCATACAAAATGTCTATTTGCAGACTAAGAGAAGACTATTTTTGAAAATTTACCACTAGAAAGACTGGCTCATTTATCGAGTGTTATTCTATTTGTAAAATTTAAAAAATAGCGTTTTCTTAGTCTACAATTGTACATTTCTCAAGAGCACTGCAGAAGCTGTTATGGCTGATATAAGTGATAAAGCTCACCACTCTGATGTCAATATTTTATCTTTTACTGTGCCAATAACAAAGTTCTAAACTGGCATGACTGGTGTAGTTTAAAACAATTATGGTAAATGATGTGGCTGTGTTAGACTTTTGCTGAAAGATGAACACCAGTTCATCTTTTAATTTCATTTGAAAATTTAAAATTTTTAATTTTGACACCGTCGTGTTAATGGTTAAAGCAGTGTTGCACCTAGGGCAAGGATTCACTGGGGAGAATTTGGTTTTTGGCCCTATTTCTATATATAAGTAGATAAGGAACTGTTTAACATAAGGGGACATTTGCATTCTCAGGAGGAAAATATTCACCGGCTCTCCCTAGGTGCAACCCTGGTAAAAGTGTCAATTAACTGATGGACAGGTAAAGCTTATGAACTTACCTCCAGTTTCAGGGGCACTGCGGTCATTTGTCACCGCCTTTTTCAGCCTCATTCCTTTGTTTATTTGTCCGAGTAATGCTCCTCTGTCGAGTGCTTCTGATTTGTTTGCCTTAGGTGCTTTCATGACCGGCGGGGGCGGCGCCCCTGGAGGGGGTGGTGGAGGTGGAGGGGGCATCTTTGTACAGCGCCTGCTCTCTGAAACTATCAATGACACAATAACATGCATTAATCAAGTGATGTTAAGATAGGCTTCTGTGATTATGTGATTATATAGAAAATCACGATTATTTTCTAAATCATGAATTTTTATGATTAACAAGAGCCCCGCAAACGGCGCATAAGACCACCACCACTCCTTGATGACAAAGCATTGAATGAGAGATATGATTAGCAACTAGCCATTTCTTCCTCAGACCTAGACCAGTCATCCTCTGAAGTTTCAAAGCGATCGACTAAAAAGTTCATGAAGTTATCGTCTGGAAACCAATTTTCAAGATGGCGGCTGGCGGCCATATTGGATTTCAGATCATCTACAAATTCTATAGGTTTCTTCCTCAAGCCATGGCCAATAACCCCATCAAGTTTCAAAGTGATAAACTAAACAGAATTGGAGTTATCGTTCGGAAACCAATTTTCAAGATGGCCACCAGTCGATGGATTTAGAATCATCGTCAATTTCGAGTTAATTTTCCAGGCAGTCAACCACCCTATAAAGTTTCATAGCAATCCGATAAACTGTAATGGAGTTATTGGCCCGAAACCAATTTTCCAGATGGCTGTCCTTGGCTGGTGGCCATCTTGGATTTTGGATATCATCGATTTCGATAGGTTTCTTCTCTAGACCTAGTCCAACCACCGTATGAAGAGATCTGATAAACAGTAACATACAATGTAGCTATCATCCAGAAATCAATTTTAAAGATGGCCATTGATGGCTGGCAGCCATCTTGGATTTCGGATCATTGTCGATTTCGATAGATTTCTTCCTCAGACCTAGTCCAATCATCCTATGAAGGTTCAAAATGATCTGATAAATGGCAACAGAGTTATCATCCGGAAACCAATTTTCATGATGGCCACCAGTGGCTGTGGATTTCGGATCATCATCAATTTCGATAGGCTTGAAGCCTTTTTCCCGTGACCTAGTCTAAGTACCATATGAAGTATCAAAGCGATTCGATAAACAGTACCGGAGTTAGCATCTGAAAACCAGTTTTCAAGATGGCCACTGGTGGCTAGCTTGGATTTCAGATCATCGTCAATTTCGATAGGTTTCTTCTCATCACCTATTCCAATCACCCTATGAAGTTTGAAAGCATCATTCCAGTAATACATTTTCAAGAAAAGTCTTCTCTTGACATTCGCTGAACAAAATATAAATAAAAATTTTCTTGACCTATCGCATTAAAGAGTAATTAAAAGGTACATTTTGAAATTTATTTACGAAGTAGAAATTATTCACAATTATTCAATTATTTAATTCTTAATCATATAAATTCATGATTTAAAAAATAATCAGGATTTTTTATTTAATCACATAATCGCGGCTAGCACATGTGAGACTGCACTGAAAGTCAAGTCTCTACACACACACACATGCACACACACAACGAGCAACTTACATGTATGCTAAATCCATATTGTCTTTTCAATCATATCATAGTATTACAGTAATCCAACAATCTCATGAGTATATTTATAGATCACAGACAGACTCAGTATCTAAATCAACATCATAACTGGACAAAGACACTGACCAGGCCATGACAACTGGACAAAGACACTGCACACAAAACTTTTCCATGTACATAAGAATACATTTAGACATATATCGTTCTTATCTAATCATCACAGTTGACTCATGGCATAAATTTCCAAATTTACGATTATCATTTACTTGAAAATGTATTTGAAAAGTGTACAAATTGTCTAAATAACTTGAAAAAATTAACGCATCCTAAGTATGATTTCTGAAGACTGACTAGTAATGAATAGAAAGTTAGTAAAATGTATGTACATTTGTACTCTGTCAAGTATAAATGTACATTTGATGCATTCAAGATTTTATACCCTGTGACCATTAGACTTAACCCTATAACACTTAAGACGGATAAAATCACCTTCTGCTGTGGTCTTGAGAAATGTCCATTTGCAGACCAAGAGTAGACTATTTTTGAAAATTTACCACTGGAATGACTGGCTCGATAACCGGTGGTAAATTGTCAAAAATAATCTTCTCTTGGTTTACAAATTGAAATTTTCTTAAAAGAAATTTGTGTGTTTAATGGTTAATTTATACAATGAACAGGTGCACCATTAATAGGTATATTATTAACTCATTACTAAAAAATAACAATAACTAATGCATACAAACGCCATTAACCAATCAACACTGAAAGATCAGAAATAACTAATTCTTTTTTATCGGTATTTTAACCCTTTAACACTCATATCAGCCAAAAACGGCATCTGCAGTGGTATTGGGAAATATTCATTTGCAGATCAAGAGTAGACTATTTTTGAAAATTGACCACTGGAATGACTGGCTCGATAACAGAGCCAGCCATTCCAGTGGTAAATTTTCAAAAATAGCCTTCTCTTGCTCTGCAAATAACCATTTTCTATGAGAAAATTAAGATTTGAATAAATTCAAGGGTTACGGTTCGTACTCGCTTTGCAATGCTAAACTCAATGACTTTTCCATGAATTTCCATAATCAGACTTACAAAAATTCCATGACCTAGAGAAGGATAAATACCACATGTTATGATAAGTCAATTACATGTACAATTTAATTAATATTCTGTAGAATATTTTGAAACTAATTTCACTGGAAGATAATGATTCTGGCTATGTTATAAATCGGGCCAGACATTCCATTTGTAAATTTTCAGAAATAATGTTCACTATTATGCTTGGTCTGCAAATAGACATTTTCTATGAGAAAATTGAATTTTCTTGAACAAAATTGAGCATTAAATGGATAATGTATGCAAAAAAAACCAGCACAGCTCAAGTCACATAATTACCTACAGAGCAGATCAAAAATAGGTTAACATGTTTACAAAACAGAAACATCTTAGTTATTAACCCTTACCACTCTGATGCTAAGCTTTTAAATTTTCAAATTAAATTAAAAGATGTAACTGGTGTTCATTTTTCAACAAGTTTGGTGAAAGATGGTGCCGTCATAGACAGCAACATCGTCCACCGAAATTGTTAAAAAATGTATACCAGATTCTTCGCTAACGGACCAATAAAAAATAGAATTTTTACATCAAAGTGGTAATGGTTAAGAAATGTTCCGTTGATTATTTTGTGCATAATGGCTGACATAGTCACATAGGCAGCAATATCTTCCAATCCAATTGTGATCAAAATATTCAACCGTATGTAGAATTATTAAGTTTTGGAGGCATGTTAAGTTGTTTCTGAGCTCTACTGTACAAAGTCCACAGACACAGACACTTCTGATTAATTATGTAAAAAAGCTATAGATAGTCAGTGTGTTAAAAAACTGTGCAATACCCGCCATACTAGGAACTGTATATGAAATTCCTAATTACAGGCGATTAAACGTTAGTTAGATATAAATATAACCATTAATTGTCACTGTAGGGAAATAGATAATACATGTACATCATATTTAGGCCTTTCTGTCTTTTGTTACTCAAAAGTGTTGCAATCTTTGAAAACATACATGTACTTGGCAAAAGCTGTTGCTACCATAACTGCTTAACCCTTTGACTCTTGAATTTGTTCAAGAAATTTCGATTTTCTCATAGAAAATGTCAATTTGCAGACCAAAAGAAGACCATTTTTGAAGATTTATGACTTGAACGACTGGCTCGGGTATCGGGTATCGGGTATTTTCAAAAATAGTCTTCTCTTTGTCTGCAAATGGCCATTTCTCAAGACCACTGCAGAAAATGGCTTCTGCATTGGTCCCGAGGAGTGTCTATTGGGAGATCAAGAAGAATATTTAAAAGTATTTTTGAAAGTTTGTCGTTGGAATGACTGGCTCAATAATCAACGATGGCATTCCTATGGTTAATTTTTTTTTTTAAATACTCATATATTGCTGCAAATGGAGATTGAATAAGCACAAATTTAGACTTTCTTGACCAATTTTAACCATTAAGTCATTTAAGCTTTTATTGACACCATTTTCAAAATAGCACACGTTATCATACACAGTTGAGCTGAACAACATGTGCTTATAATAGACGGATTGGTTTCTCACTTTGCACCAGCACTAATTTCCGGTAAATTTTTCATAAAATTTAAGCCAATAAAGTGTAGCATTTTGACAATATTCGGTAATTTTTTCATAAAATCAGATTTTCCCACAAAAAAATTGACCAATCAAAATTTGTTAAACAAGTTTTGATCCCACCATCATTGTGTGATGCCGTGTCATTACAAGGAGACATGTGTTCAAGTTTGGGTCCAGTATGATTAACCAGACCTGAGATATAAACAGAAAAGTTGAGCTAAACAGAAAATGTTAAAGTTGAAAAAAACAAGGCTTTTACCGAGTACAGAATGACATTTACCTTTGATCACAAGGTCATTGTAGCGTTGAAAATACAATATGGGTAATTCATCGGTGAAAGCGTTAACACTTTGAACCGTTGATACCGCTAAAAAGAACTAGAAGCTGCAAGAGTGCAGGCTGTCATACACACCCCGCCTCCCACCCCACTCCACCCCAGCCCTAACACCAGAATATAACCTACATGGGTTTTTCCAAACCATGCCAATACAGTAAAAGTTAATCCATTATTTGTCTGGATGCTATATTAGACTAGCATAACTAGGGACATGATGCTACATGTAGGGGTGGGGTGGGGAGAGAGAGAGACAGAGAATATGTTCTCGGCCCGGTCTCTGCATATGGATGTCCATAATGTACAAGTATATATGTCCTGTACAAATTACCATATGTACAGGTATACATTCATAAAATCTTGTCGCAGTAACACTTTGGGTGGTGTACAATCATCCTGTCAACTCTCCTCCAATTCTCTCCCTAACTGTAAGAGGGGCTTCAGTGACAAGCTTTCAGGTATGGACAGGATGGATGAACATATATGTATATGCACAGGATGGATCGATGCACAAAATTTCAACATGAGGCACATGGGTGGTGTACAATCCTCCTGTAAATTCTCTCTCAAACTAGGAGAAATTGTAGTCACAAAATTTTTGGTTTGTTGCAGAGACAGAACAGATGTACACACAGGATGGCCCGATGAAAGTAATTCTAACTTTAGGCACATGTTTGGGTAGTGTACAATCATCCTGTTACGTTTCAAGCAATTCACTCTCAAACTGTTGGAGACGTCAGTGACAAGATTTTCGGCGACAGACATACATATACAAACAGATGGGATGGACTGATGAAGCCTTAACATTAGGCACATCTTTTAGTGGTGTACAATAATATGGTCAAGGGTCAAACAATTCTCTCTCAAACTGTAGGAGAACTTGTAGCAGCAAGATTTTCAGGGACAGACAGGTCAGACGGACGGGATGGACTGATGAAAATTTTTAACATTATGAACAAGTTTTAGTGGACTAGCTTCAAACAAATCTCCCTCAAACCGTCAGAATTCCAGCGGCATGATTTCCATGGGCAGACGCATGTATGTACAG
Organism: Chaetoderma sp. LZ-2023a; assembly: GCA_034401795.1. NCBI lineage: Eukaryota > Metazoa > Mollusca > Caudofoveata > Chaetodermatida > Chaetodermatidae > Chaetoderma > Chaetoderma sp. LZ-2023a. Next base: position 15,043,456 of record CM067365.1, read on the forward strand.
ACAGACGGGATGGACTGATGAAAAACGTTTTAACATAGGCACAAGTTTGGGTGGTGTACAATCATCAGTGCCACTATAAGCGGACCAAGTTTGGAGTTGATCAGTTGAAAACTGAGAAGAAAGGTCGCAAGTGGGTTTTTTTAGTAGTACTTATAATAATCTGCATTTCCACACAGATTAATTAGAAGCAGAAATATTGTTTTACTAAAATTGGAATATCTCGATAACGAACTGGCAGATTTCATTTCTATAGGCCGCTACATATGCGCCATATTTTTTTCACAATCACAGACGGCTTTAGGAATTTGAATGATTTTCCTTTCGGCACCTGATGTAGTCTATACTCCAGTTGCCTTCAAATGTGCAAGATTTCAAATCAATGACTGCCATAATAACAAAGTTATGGCATTTACAAAAATATGTGCTCAGGGCAGGTTATCTCAGAGCGAGAGAAAAGGCTGAACGGCTCGAAGACAACTGGCCATCTAAAGTTGGATGAAAGGACAAACTACGTATCTAGAGATAATGCGTAGAATAGACTGACTTATCGGCTGAGTGAGACCATTCGAAATTAAGTGATGATATGCGCATATGAAATAAGCTGCAACAAAAAACCCATATGGCAACCAGTCGGAAGTGTCTTTAATTATGTTGAAATATGTCACTGATAATTTAGAATAAATGCTGAATATCTATATAATTTCAAGAGTCTTCAAGACTGGCAATGTCTCAGTATTTAGATTTTCAGCCATTAAACATTCCAATTTTTAAAACAATTACGGAAATAAGACTAACTCTTAGGCAAGATGATGACTAGATCCTAGGAAAGCGAACATGTAAATCGGACCTGAAGAACAAACCTGGAATCCAGGAAGTTCTCCATCACCGGAAATCCAAAACAGGAAGTTAATCCTGGAACACATGAAAGATCCATGAAAACCGGAAATGACCCTATCCCCAGATGTATGAAATCCGGAAGTGGAAAAATTTTTGAACCGGAAGTAGAATGAGAAATGGAGATGCGCAAACCGGGAAGTAGACAACCGGAAACTGAACAGGATTCTACAGGCCCGGATGTACAGTAAAAAAATATAAGTAGAATAGGAACTGGAAATACGCAAACCGGAAGCGGAAGGACCGGAAACCGGAAGTAGCCCAGGGTCTTGCCGACCCGAATCTACCAAGCACTTACTGGAAGTGCTTGTCTTTTTCTTTTTTACTAAGAAAGGAACAGGTGATCTCTTGACGTTTCTGGATACCGGAATCACGGAAAATTTAACTTTGGCATAGGCAGCTGAATCGGGGACTTCCGTCGCCGACACCACTGCTTGACGGTAATGCCCCTCCTCAAGGCTTAGGTGGGTTTTGCCCGGTGACTTACACGAAACCACCTTTATGGGCTTTTCCTTAGAGTCTTTGGGTTTCGAAGACCGAACCTCTAGTCTGGACATGAGGGAAGACAGTTTCCGCTAATTGCGGGCCTTCCGATTATCGTCCAACTCGGATGACTCTTCCTGTCCATGCGAATGGCTGTCGAAAACCTGATAGTCATGGTATTAAAACATGTAGATATAAGTAAATATAATGGATAAGTAATTGAGGGACTTCAAATGATGATGATGATGACATTAGGCATGATTGACTACCACGAAAATGGTTTACTACCACAAAAACCTGTAACACAGTCATAAAAGAGCAATAACACCACGAAATACTCAATAAACCTAACTTAGGGAGGATGGACTTCATGTTAGGCATAATCCTGAATAGAAGAACTTTCAAAAACGTAGGCTAAACAAAGCGCAAACTATAAAAACGTAAGCTGGAATATTGGCAGACTGTACTGCTTGCAGAATATTTGTAAAGTGAATATCTTTCCTATTTGGGCTCCATTGCGCATGCGCGGACATGCTTAGTGACAGATGTCACAAAGGAGTGAGTACAGACTGGTGCCAGTCTCGATCAGGGTATATGCTGGGGGTGTTCCCTACCAGTAGCCTGCTTGAGCGGATATTGAAATGGAATAAACATATGGGGGTATGTAAGCAAGCATAAAAATCTTATTCTGGTGGCTAAATGCAGAGTAGTTGATTTAGCAAGTAGTGATTGAATGGTATAGATGTTTTTGTGGTGTAATAACAACTTATATTCTTTATATATAAAACTGAAAAAATTAAAAATTGTTGAATATTTTTTAATTAATTTGACTGGAATCTGTTGCTTCCTAAGGCAGCAATTGCTTCCAATCAAATTATCTAAAAATATTAAATTTTCCTGTATTGTAGCATTGAAAATGAAATATGCGGAATTGATCAGTGAAAGGGTTAAATCATGCACTGATTATTTTGTTCCAGCCAATTTGAGAGAAAGTATATGTTTCCTAAAGTAGCAATAATCTGCTGTCAAATTCGTGAAAAATATCCAACATGCTTCAATAAAATCTGAAATCGGGTTTCATGAAATTCAGACAAAAAGCCTTGACAGAGAAGTAGAATTTTTCAATACACCTTCCCCACATTGACGTCATTACGCCAGGATTCCCCTAAATAAACGCTCAGACCAAAACTGCTGGCTGGTACTGCCGTCAACAAGCTGCTGACCCACGTTGAGTTCCTTTTGCACTAAAATACACCGCAATCTAAACCATTCCTATGACAAACTAAAATCATTATACTATTTAAATCATATATCATTGGAAAGCGCATTCAATTGCCGAAACATTAATGCATTATTTTTTTAGTATTTTTGTAATGTTTTCACTGACTTATTTGTGTATATAAATTACACCATTCGACTTATATTCATTAAATCAAGTGGACATTAGGGGATATTTTTAAATTGCAATCAACTGTATTAAATTTTATAAAACTATAAAAAGTAATACAGAAATGTATAAAAAATTGGCGTAGCTTTCCAATGGTGTATGACTTCAAAAATATTATGAATATAGTTTTTCATATTCACTGCCTAAAGCGCACTGTATCTGATCCCCATAGTAAAGTAATGCTGTTTGCGCATTGGCTATCGCGGTTACCAGCCGGAAGTGGTATGTGTGATGGATTCCGGAAAGGTATTTCCCCCAAAATACGCTAATGTGGGAAAGGTCTATTATCTAACATCCTGGTGTTTTGATTATGGTGTACTGACAAGAGCCACTGACCAGCAGACTGTTTGAATAGATGTCTGGGGCATTAAGCAGATGTGCGAGACATTACATAACATGCGACAGAGATAACCCCCTACAGACCCCCCCCCCCACCCTTGTGGGTTGGTCTGTTGTTTTATTAACCACTATAAAAACACACTTACCGTTCAATCACTACTTGCTAAATCAATTATCTGCATTTAGCTATCAGAATAAGATTTTTATGCTTGCATACACACCTCCCCATACCTATTCCTATTAATATGGATCCTTAACCAGGCTACTGGTTAAGTCCATCTCCAGCATACTGACTGATATAGACTGGCACCAGTCTATACTCACTCCATAGCGACGCCTGTCACTAAGCGTGCTTGTGCACTGGAGCCCAAATAGGAAACAGATTCAGTTTTCTAAATTTAAGTGCCAAATATTAAAGGCCAATTCTCAAATCTTACCATGCGGGGTGGCTGAGACCGGGTCGTAGTGATTGAACGGTAAGTATGTTTTTATAGTGGTTAATAAAACAACAGACCAACCCGCAAGGGGGGTCTGTGGGTGGGTTGTTATTACACCACAAAAACATCCATTACCGTTCAATCACTACTTACTAAACCCGTAGATTTGGTCAGTGCCCCATTTAAACATTAGGTGGGAGGAGATTTTAGAATCAACAAACAAGGATAAAAATCAAATCAATCTTATCCAAATGCTAATAACAAAACATAAAAGTGCATCTAACTCAATCACACTGTGATTAACAAATAAGGAAAACTTGAACTTAAAGAAATAAATAACAACCAAAAGAAGACTCTCACCATTTCTCACAGACGTGCAGTCTTAACGAAAATGGTGGGAAGTGCTTGGTAAATGGTCTTCGGCTTTTTTGGTTAAAATAGTAATGTTCAGGGTTCATATAAAATTGTCACGCTTCTAAATGATCGCCATAGCAACAGGAATTCATAATTTTCACTCGATGACGAGCCAACACAAGAGGCCTCATGATACAAGGGCAAAGTTGGGATCATCTAACGTTGGGCGACATAAAATTGCTACGCTTCTAAATGATTCTGGCACTATCAATGTGAAAATGTAAAATATTCTTACCGTGAACCAAGAAATCTGTAACTTTCGGCGCTGTCTTTAGGCGTCAGTGTCTCATGTTTTTTCCCCGGCATGTGGCTAACAAGAGCCGCTTCGTCCATATTCCCGATGTCAAACGACTTACTACAAACACTACATTTGGCACGCGAGTTTGATGCGTTGTCCGGTAAAATCCAATCCTTATATTTATCATTACTTTCCCAAACACTAGCATATTTGCACTTTCCCATCATTACTGTATCACAAAAAACGGCAATCTCGCAATTATTTCATTGTTTCGGCTTCTAACACTCGGTACTATTTGACAGACGACTGCCGATTCACTCATTTTTATTGCGTTGTACTTGAACATGTTCAGAACCTGTATTGCTCAACAACCGCGAGATGTTCCCGGTAATAGGCGGTTTTCTATTGCAAGACGAGACCGGGACCCAATCGAATTAGATTCTGGCAAGATTGGTGGAAACGCGAGCTTTCGTTCATAAACAAAAAGATTGCGGTCGGAAAAATTAGGATTGCCAATATTTTAATTTTCCATACCAGTTGGCACAAAATTGGAATTTTCATATTTTTTCCAGCCCTGGAAAAGGTTTTCCTAATTTTCCATACTTTTTCCAGATTTCCATACATGCGTACGAACCCTAAATGTTATGAAAGAAGGAGGCTGCTGCACTCTGGTCTTTGAGATAAAAAGTTGTAAAAGTGGATTCAGATTTCCATCCTGCCACCTGCATTACTTCATCTAAAGATGAACCGGCAAAAAGAGCAAAAGAAGTAGCCATACCTCTAACATCATAGGCTTTAATATGGGAGAGGTTAATTTGATCCGGTCCTTCTGGCAATCGTAGATTTTGAGAACGGCTTAGATAACTCTTCCGCGTAGGAAACCCATAATGGGATGGATCGACTCTCTTAAAATCGGTTCGCTGTTTGTACATTCTTAATGCCCTAACAGGACACCAAAATTTATCGGACGGCGAAAAAGATTTTAAAATGATCGGACTAGCAGGAAAATGGTTAGACTGAGTTTTAGATAAAAAGTCCCTTCTGGGATATAAAACTAAACCGTCTCCTGAAACTATAAATCTATCCCTTTCGGCAGAAAGAGCATGAATCTCTGAACGTCTTCTAGCAGAGGCAGCAGCAACAAGAAAAACAGCTTTGAGAGTTAAAAGCTTAATACTGATAGAGGAAATAGGTTCAAAATGGCGACCGGCCAAAACTTGAAGAACCAACGCCAAATTCCAGGAAGGTAAAGGCTTAGCAATCGGAGGACGAATATTACCTAGACCTCTAATAAAACTATTAAGAGTCTTAGTATCCTTGACATCGGCATTCAGAAGACAAGGAAGGGAAGACGCCAGAGAAAATCTATACTCCCTGACCGTATTAGCTGACAAATGTAAAGAATCAAACAGATAAGACAAAAAGTCCAATACTTGGGGCATAGAAACAGAATCGGGCACGAGACCTTGGTCTGAACACCATTCTCCACAAATTTTAAGTTGACCCTTGTAAACTCGACAGGTCGACTCTCTTCTGGCAGAATCAATAATTTCCTGAGATCTTGAAGAAACCTTATTCTCGAGGACCTCGGACTCGAGATTCTCCAAACGCACAGATTGAAAATTTCTGGGTTTGGATGAACGCAAAGACCTCATACTTGAGATTAAACGAAATCTAGGATTTCTTTTTTCACGAGAGAGTTGATACTTACCTCCCTAATACTTTTGATATTGCTAAATATCGGCTTTCACTCAATAAAACACTCAGATTAAAAACAGTTAGGTGCCCCTACTGGGCAGGGAGTCAGAGGTAGTCCGGCGGATGCTCGCCCCACCACCGCGCATGCGCCGACTACTACTTCCTCTGGCTCATTTATTGGCTAACACATGCAACTACCAAGAGCCTGAAGACCGAGCCTCTGTGGGGCGGAGAGGCCGGGTCAGTATCTAGGGAGGTAAGTATCAACTCTCTCGTGAAAAAAGAAATCCTAGATTTCGTTTATTTCACATCAAGAGTATACTTACCTCCCTAATACTTTTGATATTGCCAGAATTCGAAAGTGAATCTGGCGGGAGGGAGGCGAGGTCAAAAGACCAGCTCTTCCCTATACGCTTTCAAGCGTTTTAAGGCACTTATGACGTCTGAAACTGTGTGAAAACACAGTCAGGATTTGATAAACCATCGGATAACACAACCGATGCCTGAGAGATGACCGATTTGTCATATGCGCTCCCCCCCCTCCCTTGGGAGGAAGATTAAATGACCTCAATGTCCTACACGCTCTCTTCGTACTAGTGCTAAGTACTATAGGACAGAGACGAAAAGGCTCCATTTTCGTATACTCTCTATAAAGAACCACAACCCACATAAACCATCACCATATTAATAACACTGGGTAACGTGACAATACAAACAATGAACAACACATGAACAAGACTGACCTTGTTGTCCTAGGAAGCTGTCATCATGACTCCAGCAGAGAAGGATGATACAGTCCCGACAAGTGGTTGTCACCGTCGCTGAATGGCGAAGTATATAAGCAATGCGGAGGCACTCTTCACAAACATAAAGCGGTTATTGTTTCAAAATCGACAAGGCGAGAGGGTTAGAGGTGTCACGGAGGTAATGGTCTGTAAAACTAGACTCACAGTGCCACTGAGCCACTGACATAATATCATCCACAGGGACCCCATTAAAAAGGGCAGTGGATGTCACGACACCGCGGACACTGTGAGCCTTGGCCACGTCAACCTGTCGCCCGGTGGCGGATTTGTGACAAAATTGAATACATTCCACAATCCACCTAGAAATGGTGTCCTTAGACGCCCTACCATGGGGTTCAATATATGACAACCATAACGCTGACTGGTCGGTACGCCACTCCGAAGTACGCTGTTTGTACCGGAGCAGCGCCCGTACGGGGCACCATACTTTAGAATTAGGATCATATCTAGTTAAAGATGGCAAAAAAATAGGTTGACCTGGATATTTCAATGACTGATTTTTAGACAAGAAATTAATCCTAGGTAGAAGCTTAAGGCCTTCCCCTGTAACCACAAAACGGTCAACCTCGGCTGATAAGGCGTGAATTTCACTCCTACGCCTAGCCGAGGCCGCAGCAATTAAAAATACAGTTTTAAGAGTTAACATTTTCATAGAAATGGAACTAAGTGGTTCAAAAGGCTTATCACCTAGTACCTGGAGCACCAGTGATAAACTCCAAGACGGAATCAGTGGAGGATTCCTTGGTCTTAGATTGCCCATGCCTTTAATTAATACATTTAATGTACTTACTTCATCACTCCCCCTATTAGCCAAGCAAGGAATAACAGTCATTAAAGCTGACTTATAACCAGCAATAGAGTTAGGCTTGAGGCTATAGGCATCATATAGGTGACAGAGGAAATCAGCCACTACCTGAATAGATGATTCCATTGGATCAATACATCTTTTTGAGCACCATTCTGCAAATCTGTTGATTTTATAATTATATGCTCTGGAGGTTGACCCCCTCCTGGCTTTGGCCATAAACATGGCCGCTTGCTCAGAAAAGCCCTCCTTAATTCTAGATTCCTTGACAACATCCACGCAGTCAATCGGAACATTGACGGATTGTCGTGAAGGGCCTTGCCCTGGAAGATAAGGTTGTCCATCAGAGGCAGCGGAACCGGATTGCAGACCAGAAGGTCCAGCAGATCCGTATACCACGATCGGCTTGGCCAATCCGGGGCGATCAGAAGCACTTGGCACTCCTGCTGCCTGATTCTCTGAAGCACCTTTGGAATCAGGATTGCTGGGGGGAATGCGTATGCATACATTCCCTCCCAGCTGATAGCTAACGCATCTGTTGCGAAAGCGCTTGGGTCTGGAATCGGAGAGACGTACGTCGTCATCTTCGCATTCTTCTTCATCGCGAACAAATCTATGTTGGGTTTCCCCCAATGGTCGAACAGACGATCCGCCACACATTGATTTAGTTGCCATTCCGTGGGTAAAACACTCATCCTTCGGCTCAATGAGTCTGCTAGCAGATTTAACCTCCCCGGAATATGAACTGCTTTCAAGGTGATCCCATGATCCAGGCACCAACAAAGCAGTCCCCATGTCATCATACAGAGACTGGGCGACTTCGTTCCGCCCTGGCGGTTTATGTAAGTCACTACTGTTGAGTTGTCTGAACGAATTAGAACAATCTTGCCCTGAACTTTCTGTAAGAAATGTTCCAGGCCCAGGACTACTGCTCTTAGCTCTAGTAGATTGATATGTTCCTTGGACTGATCCAGATCCCAAAGCCCTGATACTGTGGACTCTTCCAGACAAGCTCCCCACCCCTCCATCGATGCATCTGTATACACAGTCACCTGAGGGTGGGGAGGGGTTAGCAAAACCCCCAGCAAGAGATTCTCTGTATTCAACCACCATTGCAGGTGGTGAATCAGAGGCGCCAACACCGGCACGTTCGAGTCCAGCGAACCTGAACTCTGGGTCCACTGTGTCATGAGAAACAACTGGATCGGACGCCTGCGCAAGGCGGCCTGTGGAATGACTGGTTCCAAAGAAACCATCAAGCCCAGCATTCTCAAGTAAACCCGTGCCAGGACATGACGACTGTCGCACACCGACTGAATTACCGAGATGAGTACCTGAACCCTCTCCTGAGTGGGGTACACATACCCCGTCTCCAGATCGAAGAACATGCCCAGGTAAACAAACTTCTGGGATGGAGTTAGCTCTGATTTCGGGAAATTGATTATCCAGCCCAAGTCCGAGAGAGTTTTCAAAACAATCACCAGATTGGCGGACAACGCTTCCCGGGTGTGTGCTTTCAATAGCCAGTCGTCTATGTACGTGTGGACTGCTATGCTTCTCCTGCGGAGGTATGCAGTGATCGCGAGAACCACACGGGTGAAGACCCGAGGAGCCGTGGAAATTCCGAAGGGTAACACCCTGAATTCCCACCGCCGGCCCTGAAATGCAAATCTCAGGAATCGACGGAAACTCCTCTCTATGGGAATGTGGAAATAAGCATCCTTCAAATCTATCGATGCTGTCCACATCCCTCGCTCTAACCCCGCCAACACCGAGCGCACAGTCTCCATCTTGAAACTGGGTGTCTCGATGAACTTGTTCAACGGCTTGAGGTTGAGAATCGGCCTCCACCCTCCGGTGTTTTTTGTTACTAAGAACAGGGTTGAATAGAAGCCCGGGCACCTCTGTGCCGGCTGAATGGCTTCTTTTAGTATGAGGGAATTTATTTCCTCCTCTATACACAACCTCTGATCCGGATCCCGTGGAATGGGAGTCCAGATCGGCGCGAGAGACAGTCGCGATGGCGGGCCTGTCACCCAGTCGGGACGATACCCGACCGAAAGCCATCGCAAGACTAAACGGTCCTGAGTCAACCGCTTCCACTCTGGCAAGCGGGCGGCCAAACGGCCGCCCACCGGTCCACCTAGGGATAGAGGTGGACATAAGGAGGGCCAGAGTGGCACTGTTCTCTCGGCCTGTAACACCGGAGTGGTTCCCACCGCGGTAACCAGGCCATCAGGCCCGATTACCGCGACCAGATCCCCGCGCGCCCCGCCCAGCGCCGCGCGCACCACGGTGCGCGGGCTGCTGTCTGGCTGGGTGCGGCTGGGGAGCCTGCGCCCCCCTCACTGCTGGCCGAATCGCCCGTGGCCTAGGCCTACGTTGCGACGGTGGCTGGCCCCTGACCTGGCCAGCACCACCTCGAGCCTGCAGAGGACGATACGCAGGGGGTGCCGCGCGAACACGCTCCCGCCGGAGCACCTCAAACTGTTCCCGCAGCGCCCTCTGGTTATTAACCAGAGTGACCGTCTCCTGGAGGTGCCTGCATCCCTCACCTCCAAAGAGACCAGGACCTGTCATAGGCGTCCGCAGCAGCCTATTATACAGGTCCTGGGACGGGCACAGATTGTCAAGTGCAAACGTGCGCCTCGCCCGGACACTTCTGGTTACCGCCCGCGTCAAACAGTCCAAAGCCAGGTTGATACCATCCTGAATGGCTCTCTGGACTGTCACCGGGCTAGGTTGGCGTGATGCGGAAGCCGCTACCACCCCTTGTAGCAGCTGGGAAACGTGGGATAGAGCGGCAATCGACGCTCTCCCACTCTCCTCCGCATCCCGCAGCGCGGCATTTGCCGAGCGCAACGCGTTCGAGCACAAGACTCCCGTGTCAGAACGGGAGCCTGGCCGCGCATCTTCGCCCAAAGCCGCGCGATCATCAACGCTCGGCTTTGGCACCACACCGTACCGCTGGTAATCCAGGGGCACGATGCGGCACCGCTTCGCCACCTCGCGAGGGGCCTTCGCGAGACGTCCATTCACCTTAATGGACGCCTCTGCCGCTTCGAACATGTCCACGACATGCTCAGCAAGCGGCAGAGATGGCATAGCGGTAGCCGCCGGCCTACCAGCTAACCACGGCCTATGGTCACGCTGGCTAGCCGGCAGCTCCACGGGTAGATCTGGCCGAACACTCACCAGCCACTGGCAAGCGTCCGACCAATCCTCCTCCGTGGCTAACTGCGAGCGCTCTACTAGACGAGGGCCTTCGTCTTCCTCCAGAGCACTCGCAGTTGATGTCGACGGCGGGTAAGCTGATACCCCTGGCAAGCCTGGAAAAGCATGCGGGCCCGAGAGAGCAGGCATGCTAAAATCCGCGGCTTGACCAGGAGCAGGCGCCGTGGCAGAGCGCGGGGTAAACACCGCTCTACCACGGGTCTGACCAGCACCAGCCATACCATCGGCAAGCCGAGGTATGCGGTATCCGTGGTCAACAGCACCGCCCGGGGACACCCTCTGGACCGTGAAATCTACTCCTGCGTGAGTAGAACCATGGAACACGTCGCCTGCATTCCCCGCGAGGGGTGCACAGACGTCGTATTCCATGGCCACGTCCTCAGACGGCGACCCCAGCAGGAGATCCTCTTCTTCCTGGCCAGAAAGATTAGACTCCGGGTCAGCAAAGAAAGCTAACCCGGACTGGCCAGGAAAGGTGCCATAGGAGGGTTTGGCACCTTCGGCGCGCGGATACCCGGGGTCTGATGAGCAGACCGCGGGTCCCAGCAACAACCGTTGTCCACGGCCCCTCGGCGCGGCGCCATGCCTGCTGCCAGGGCCTTGGACTGCCCCCAACAAAGGGGCCACCTCTGAATCCACAACCGGACCGGACCTAAAGAGACCGGATTCAGAGGCGGGGATCACCTGCTCGTAAGCAGATGCCGAGGACAACAAAGGAGCTGGCCCAGGGAGCATGCCACGAAGCAACTCTGGGACCAGATCCTTTATTGTCCTCTGCATCTCTTGCAACATTTCGGACCTGAAGGCCTCCATATCCACCGCGGATGAGGCCTTCTTCTTACCCTTCTTACACACTTTCTCCTTCTTCTTCCTCTCTTCCTCCATTACCTTCTCCCTTGCCTGCAATGCGAGAAAATCAGACATTAATTCGCCCCCCCATAGCTTACATACGTCGCACTTCAGCAACGGTCCACAGGGACTGCAGCTGAAGCACAAGTGCGGGACGAAGCGGCTTTTCAGAAACCTCCCGCAGGACGGGCAACCAGGTCTCTGAAACAGGACAAAGGACAGGGACAATGAGCAAGATAGTTAAGGTTAGCAAACTCAAAACCAACTAAAAAGAGAGGACAGGATCTCAAGATCAGAAATCAAGAAGAACCAGCCATGGACAAAACGTTAATTGTTAATAAAAAGGCCAAGGCCGATTATGACGTCATCACTCTCGTGACCAAATTAATCGATCCGCAACAAGCACCAAGAGCAAGAACGAATTGTATAAGTAAAAACGGAACATTTCCGTTGAATTGGCATTTCGAGTACACAACAATCAGATACAGAGATAACTCCTTCCAATTCTAGCATTGGCAAAAAGGGAAATTATCTCCCCTTTTGTTTACATTATAATTAGATACCTGATCCTTGTATAGACAAACCATCCAACGTGATGAACCGGAGAACTCCACCATAGTACGCCTCTACATTCTCTCCACCTCAGGGGAAGGAATTGGAGCAAGAGGGCAAAGTGAGAAGACCTTTATAACAGGCCTCCAACTCACTGAACATAGATCTTTTGGTTAGATAACCTAACAGTATTAGTAGGAAATGGAACCGTGGTGGAGAGAAAACATATCCTCTTGTGCCGAAAAGTCCACCAAAGCTTCTATGCGATACCTGTGGACAAAACACAAAGAGAAATGAGACATATGAAGCACCATGTTGTAAAAACCCAACATAATCAGGCGCTAATCACGGTAAGCGCGAGTCCCGGAAATACATTAAACCGGGACAAAACACGCTAGCATATCAAAGAATTCACCTGATAAAGCGATCCCGCTCCTTCTAGAGGCGAATCCTCCCTTTCCGACATGCTTCCACCAAAAATAAACGTCAAACGTGAGCGAAAAACAAGGCAACGCGCAGAAAAGTATGAAAACAACAAAACCGCATGTAACCCTTTGCCAATAAATGAGCAAAGAGGAAGTAGTAGTCGGCGCATGCGCGGTGGTGGGGCGAGCATCCGCCGGACTACCTCTGACTCCCTGCCCAGTAGGGGCACCTAACTGTTTTTAATCTGAGTGTTTTATTGAGTGAAAGCCGATATTTAGCAATATCAAAAGTATTAGGGAGGTAAGTATACTCTTGATGTGAAAAGAAGATCCTGGGATACTGGAAGAAGACGAGGGAAGTCTACCAGAAGACCTAGAAGGTCTACAAACCAAATGCTCTTTGGCCAAAAGGGAGCTATCAGAATAATCTCGCAAATTTTATCCTTGACCTTCTTCAAGACTAACGGAATCAAAATCGTTGGAGAGAAGGCATAGGCGAACATTCCTGTCCAGGACTGAGACAGAGCATCCACCGCCAGGGCTTGACTGTCCGGAAAAGGAGACATGTAAGAGGAGATCTGAGCATTCAGAGAGGTCGCGAACAGATCTACTAGAGGACGATCCATAAGACTGAAAATCGCTCTGACAACCGACCTCTTTAACTGCCACTTCTTGACAGCCCACAACTCCAGAATGTTGATATGGGCTGTCGACTCCTCCAGGGACCAAAGGCCGGAAACTGACAGGGAGTCCCAGACTGCTCCCCATCCCTCCTGGGAAGCGTCTGTGAAGATAATCGCCTGAGGGGAGGACTTTACCAGTGGAACACCGATCAGAAGCAGAGAACAATCCTTCCAAAAATCTAGATGAGGGATCAAGTATACTCTGATGGGAATCTGATGGTAAATAGAGTGAACTGACTGCTTCCAAAGGGACATTAAATACATTTGGAAGGGTCTTCTCATCAGCGTCGCCCAAGGAATTACATTCTCTACGCTGACCATCAAGCCTATCACTCTTAAAAAGAATCTTGCTCTTACCATGGGAGAAGAAGACAGGATTTCCATTGCCACTGATAAATCCTCTATCCTTGGATCTGAGGGGAAGACTAGACCCTGGGCCAGGTTGAAAGAAATGCCTAGATGCGTAAAGATTTGAGATGGCACTAGGCTTGATTTCTTAGATTTAAAATCCACCCTATGCATGCCAGACTGCAAACCTCTGGAAGAATTTCTAAGAGAATAGAGGATGACCTTGCTTTTACCAACCAGTCGTCTATATAAACGTGAAGATGGATAGAATGACGGTGTAAAATTCCTGCCACGGCTGAAACTAGACGGCCGAAGGGCATGGCGCGGAACTGCCAAACTCAATCCTTGTAAGCAAACCTCAGGAACTTTCTGAAGGCAGGGTGAATGAGAACATGAAAGTAGGCATCCTTTAAATCGATGGAAGACATCCACATTCCCTGATTTAAAATGGAAATGATCTGGGATATTGTCTCCATCTTGAACTTGGGGGTGAGAATCATAATATTTAGGTTTTTTTTAATTTATGATAGGACGCCAAGTCCTGCTTTCTTGGAAACTGAAAAGATGATCGAGTAGTAGCCCGGGTCTACTCTCCAGTGCGGAACTTCTTCTATTGCCCTCTTGACAATCATGGATTCCAACTCCTCTTCCAAGGCAACCAATTTTTCGGGAGTCCAAATGAAGGTGCATAACCTCAATGTATCTGAGAAACTAGCCAGGAGTCCTGAACGAGGGCCTGCCAATTCTCCCAAAACAGAGAAAGGCGCCCTCCTACTGGCACATTGGGTAACAGGCACTGGACTGACTGATCCGAAGGCACAAGAAGAGGGGGAGGAATGAGGAAGGGAAGAGAGAAGGTTGGACTTACCCGGGAATAGTCCACACCTTCAACCTCTCTTTACTTGATACCCTCTAAAGGAAGAACGACCTCTGGACCTGGAACTAACATGGCGAGAAGGGGTCTGACCCCCTTTCGCCCAAAGAGAGGGAGACTGCCTCCCTTGAGACCTGGAATGATGGGAGGATATAGAATCGAAGCGATCCTCCCCCGTGGATCGATCTTGATGATTGGAAGAAAGATTTTATTAATAATCATAGAGGGATAAGCCCCAAACTGGTCAGGTTTGAGGCTCTTTCTTCTAGGAGAAGAATTCAGACTCTTCACTGAAGAAACATCTCTTTTCAAGGAAGAGTTAGCAAAGGAAATCTGAGCCTGAAGCTCCCTAGAGACCTTCATGTGCTCAGATTCTGCACGAATTAGACAAGGAGCCGACTGTCCGAAAATATCTTGACCAAACGGAGGTGCTACAACAAGACTATTCTTCAAAGAACAAGAAATCTGAACCTCAGAGAGCTTCCTGGATCTACGCTTTGAGGTAATGAAACCCAACGACTTACAGACTGAATTGAGGGAGCCACGAGACAAATCTGCCAAAGAACGAAAGACTGATAAAGGAACTTGATCACCACGTTCTTCAGCCCTAAGAACAGCCTCAGATAACAGAGCAAAACCTCTTCAGATCCCTGGCCCTGACCGACTTGGGAGGTGAAGGAAGAGAAGGATGAAGAGGAGGAGAAGAAGAAGATGAGATGAGAAGAGCAGTCACCTGAAACTAAAGATTCACCTGCCCTAGAGGAAATAGAAGAGGGCCTTCTAGCAGACTCAGGAAAGGAAGAAACTTGAGAAGAAGAAAAAGAATCCCTAACCTGATCCTGACTAGAGGACAAGAAAGGAAGAACCATAGAACTGGCAGAAAACCTCGATAGAATAGAAAGGCGAGCAGAAACAAACGAACGATCTAGAGAAGGATCCCTAACCACAGAAAACAAAGAAAAATCTAAACCTGAATCAACAATTTGAAATTCTAGTTCAGGAGAAAGGACAACGGAAACAATTGGATCAAAAGAAGAAGAAGAGGAAGAAGGAGGAAGAGAAGAGACTGGATGAGAAGATGGAGAAGAAGAAGAATGATCTAACGGACCCTGAGAGGAAAGAGAAGAAGGAAGACGGGAGAAACCCGGAGGAGGAGGAATGGAAGATTGAAAAAGAGCTGACGAGTTAGACACATGACTAGACAAGAAATCCTTAGGAGAAAGAGAAGAAGAAATAGGTTTAAAACATGGAGGATGAGAAGAGGAGAAAGAAGGAAGCCTAGAGGAAGATGAATTCAAAACAGCAGCACGAAAGGAAGGAGAAGACGGGGAAGATAACTCAACATCAACTCCCTGAGAAGGGAGGAAAGAATCATAATTGGAAACTACAGAATCCTGAGAAAACACCCGTTGAGCTATTTCAGAACCAGAACATACTAAACTCCTATCATCACAATCCTTACGCTTATCCTCGGAAGATTTCTCTGAATCTAACGAGGAGACTGAAAATGGAAGCGTAAGATGATGCTCGGATAAAATCTTAGACGACGCTAAGCGATTATGATCTCTCGCTATCCCGGAAGTTACATCCCAACCGGAAGACTATCCGGATCTGAACGACCCGGAAGTACAGCTCTAGAACCAGAAGCGGAAGTGTACAGACAGGAATCCAAAGCGGAAGCGGAAGCGCTTCTACCGGAAGCCGAAAAATAATAGGAGTCCACAGACCCCGGATATCCGGTATGACTGGAAGCGCTGCTAAAACCGGAAATGGAACTAGGAACCGGATCTTGAAGACCCGGATGTCCTACAAAAACGGAACTCATACCGGAAACGGTTGGAACGGAAGTAATAACCGGATCTTGAAAACCTGGATTTCCTACAAAACCGGAAGTCATACCGAAAATGGACGGAACGGAAGAAAGAACGGGATTCTGAAGACCTGGATGGCTTGCCAAACCGGAAGTTAAACCGGAAACGGACGGAACGGAAGAAAGAACTGTATCAAGAAGACCCAGATGCCCTACAAAACCGAGACATACCAGAGACGCACGGAACGGAAGAGGCACCGGAAAACGGAAGTAAACCCGAGTCCCGAGGACCCGAGTCCACCACAACGGAACTGGAAGAATTAGCAAGACTAGAATGCGAACTCTTAGCTATAGGCGACCTACGGAGAATCTTGACGACCGGTATGACTGAAATACCGGCATTAGCATTTTAAGGCTTTTGGACGTTAGCTTCCGCCTCCGACACCACTGCTTGAGGGTTATGCCTATCACCCTCAAGTCTAATGTGGGTTTGACACGGTGACCTGCACGAGCTCACCTTCGAGAGCTTAGTCGCTCTAGACTTTTGTTTAGGAGACCTAGTAACCTGCATAGACGTTAGAGGGATCGGTTTCCACCATTTGCGGGAATGCCCACTAGCCCTCGGGCTATCGTCGGAACCAGAAGAAACTTCCTGTTTCTTGGCCTCCATGATGGCAGAAGATATCCTTTCGTCTAAAGATTTAGTCAGTACAGAAGCGAAGGATTCAAATCTCGCAAATAACGCTAAAACGGCATCCGAATTCGCCGAAGAGGGCTGCCCCCAACCCCTCCGTTGCTACCGGAATAGATACATTAGATTTCGCAAGACACAGCTTTTGTCTTACTAGCAACGGAGGTAGGGGAAGGAGGACAGCGGTTGTTTAGCGGGCAATTCCTTAAAAAAGGCCCTAGAAACCGAGACCGGCCACCCTTTGCAAATCCCACACATCATTGTGGGGGTGCAAGAAGTGCATTTCGCAGCACATGTGACCACCAAAATCAGCTGAGTGAAGACGATCACATTTGGCGGACCAGCATTTCGTCTTATCTGATGATTTAACAGACTCCTAAAAACGAAAAAATAGTAACAATGAAGCATACCGCTTAGATAATCGTTAGTATGCTGGAGATGGACTTAACCAGTAGCCTGGTTATGGGTCCATATTAACAGGAATAGGCATGGGGAGGTGTGTATGCAAGCATAAAAATCTTATTCTGATAGCTAAATGCAGATAATTGATTTAGCAAGTAGTGATTGAACGGTAATGGATGTTTTTGTGGTGTAATAACAACACATATGGTTCTTTGCAGAGAGTTTGTTGTATATGTATCTGGTCTTTAGAATGTAAAATGTTACCAGTTAAGTGCTTTTAGCAAAGCCAACAGTTTCATAGAAGATAGAAAATGATGTCCTGTTCATTTTGTTTCATTGTTTACAATTACATATAATATGTATGAAGCTAGTATGCCTAACCTTTTTCAGTATGTAAATATCTTGATCATATTTATTATTTAGGTATTTTATCGTATTGGACCAAATACAATGAGCAAACAGTGTTTTGTAAAACAGCAAATACAAATACACAAAATTAGTGTATTTAAATACAAATTCGTATTTGACACCAGGCCTGCCATCCACAAAATTGGCCGAAAAATGAACACCAAATCATTTAATTTAATTTGAAATTTAAAACTTTGACATCAAAGTGGCACGCTAACTTCTATGATAACTTGCTGTGTGCGATTTGTGGCGAGGCGGACAGCTTTATAGGCGACTCGCCATGATTTGCCGTGAAATCCAAGATGTTGGCAAAACATACAGCATCGTCAATTGGGACACGTTTAATGTTAACTTAACCATATTAATGCATACCAATGCATTCTTAGCGATCGTAGTATTATACTAGTCTTCATCAAATATGTGCAGGTGTGTGGATTGTTTCAGAGACCCTGATATTTATTATCATTATGACGTAATAAATATGACATCAGAATGCATCGCATAAGACAAGAAGTTAACTCTCATAAATATCATGTGACATTGTAAGAATGTTCGTCGAACCTACGTGTGACAATCCGTTCAGCAAGATGAGAATAGTTTGCCATGCACGGTGAACATAAATAAGCAAACATTCGACGACCATTTGTCTTCCTGAACTCACCCCATAGCATATTGGCCATAAGTCATTGGTCACTTGGTGGGCTACTTTGTTAAATGCTTTTGAGAAATCAAGAAGCACAGCATCTATTTGGTAATATTTGCCTAGAGATTTTGTTGTGAAGTCAGTTGTTGCAGAATGCAGTAGTGTTTCGCAGGATTGTTTTTGTGGAATATTTACAGTTCTAAGTTGTTTTGTCACCTGTGTTCTTTCATCATGACCATTCATGTCATTTGGAATCTTGCAACAATGAAAACGCACATCGGCCCAAGACAATACATCAATGTGCCATAATATAATCATTATATTATGCCACATTGGTGTAGTGACTTAAGCAATTAATTTCAAGTTGCTAGATTCTGAAATCAACAATTTAAAAGCAATTGCCGAATTGGCATTCTACTTCTACTTCTAGTATCAACATGATGATTGACAGCTCCCCTCACATTTATTATTGTTAATAACAGCATTAATTAGTTCACTCACAACAAAGAGGCAGGTAGATAATTATCCAGACGACCTTGTGGACATCTTAATCTGCTTTAAATTGTTAAGAACTTTGCATTTGGATTGTGTTTACTTGGTGTGTTCAATCCGGAAGTTTCATTCCTTCTCAGCCAGAATACAATATGGCGAATTGTCTCGAGGGGGGTATTATAATTGGTCAATTGTTACACCCCTGGATTGGACAAGTTTTGCTTTGCACAAAAGCAATCTACAACAGCAGGACCTCCAATCAACATCTTCTTCTGACTACTGTGTTTCTGCGCAGGATGTAGGAATAAACTGTCGGGAGTGAAAGGCCTGCTCAAGAAAACCACAGATATGGAAACGAGACAGCAGCTTACAGAGACAGAGCTTGCAGCTGTTAACCTCATGTAACCTCACTAGATTAGATTAGATTAGGTACAAAAAATAGATGTGGTGCCGTCCTGTGTTCTGTGTTTACTCACAGATGTTTGTATAATTAACTATCACCTTATATATGTAATGTTTTGTTTTTTGTGTGTAGGGGGCCCATCAACTCATAGGCCCTGCCTGTGATAGACTGCCCAATTGTAATGTCTGTATATTGTATATTAAGCATGAAATAAATAATCTTGAATCTTGAATCTAGATAGTTTACAGAACGCAGGCTACTGCCTTTATATTCTGCTCATACTCCTTATTTGTAATGCCGAATAAACTCTATATGTACATCGATATTGTGATGCACGTCAAAGTTTATACTTAATGATACCTGGTTGCTGATGCTATGCAGAGTTGCAGAATGGCGGTTCGATCCTCCGACCGGGAGATGGTGATCAACAAATTAAACTAACGGGTGCAGCACTGTCGGCTAAGTTAGCACATGGAAATTGAAGCCGCACGTTGCCAGTGCGTCAATAAAATAAAAATACATATACTGCCAGAGCCGTGCTGGAGTCAGAGTACAATAGGCATAAAAGCCTAGGATTGATTGTGACAGATTCATCCACAGATAGTCCCATATGAATCGTCAGTGTGTCAGTATATCAGACATGTGAAAGCTGGTCGGCCAATCCTTGACTTTTAGTCTTGGTGCGGTGGTCCAGTGGAAAGATGCCTGGTTGCTGATGCTATGCGGAGTTGCAGAATGGCGGTTCGATCCCCTGACCGGGAGATGGTGATCAACAAATTAAACTAACGAGTGCAGCACTGTCGGCTAAGTTAGCACATGGAAATTGAAGCCGCACGTTGCCAGTGCGTCAATAAAATAAAAATACAGGGTGCAGCACTGTCGGCTAAGTTAGCACATGGAAATTGAAGCCGCACGTTGCCAGTACGTCAATAAAATAAAAATACATACATACATACATACATAAATACAATTTGGGACTGCTGTTATAACCAGTGTGTAATGGTGTAGAGCAGCATCAAAAAGGAAATGGGTGATAACCCACCCATTCCCCATGCCATCTTACAGTGGACCAGCACACCCATACTTATGTAAAGTTCATAAAATTTCACAGTTCATATATTATAACAATGTGAGATAATTAAATATTAGGGGTTAGGAATGATGTGATAACACACCCTTTGCCTCTTTCCTGATACATTTAAAAGCAATTAATATAGTGAAAACCTTCACACCTATTCCATAACTCATACTTTTTTACAAATCATATAAGCCTACATACATGTGAAATACATACAATTAGAAATTAGGAATGATGTGAATTGCACATCCCTTCCCTATTTCATACTACAATTAAGCAATTCAAATATACATGTGGAATACATAACTTTAGCTATTAGGAACGATGTGATTACACACACATTCCTGTCACGGAATACAATTATACTGGTACGTACCTAGCTGTTACATACAATTAGAACTTATGAACAATGCGATTTCACACCACTTCACTCTCTCATACTACAGTTGAGCAATTCAAAAACTACCTGTGGAATATGTAACCTTCGATATTAGGAGTGATGTGATTATACACCAAATCCCTATCTCATACTACAGTTAAGCAATTCAATTTACGTGTGGAATACATAACTTTAGCTATTAGGAACGATGTGATTACACACCCATTCCCTTCACAGAATACATTTTTATCAGTATGTACTTATATGTTACATAGAATTAGAGCTTAGGAACGATGTGATTTCACACCACTTCCCTATCTCATACTACAGTTAAGCAATTCAAAAACTACCTATGGAATACGTAACTTTAGATATTAGGAGTGATGTGATTACACTCCAAATCCCTGTCTCATGCTACAGTTTAGCAATTCAATATGCACGTGGAATACATAACTTTAGATAATAGGAACAGTGTGATTCCACACCCATTCCCCTCTCAGAATACATATTATTATACTGGTATGTACCTAGCTTAAATATAAATTACATAGTTATGGCTATTGGGAATGATGTGATTACACACCCATTCCTTTCTCAAAGTACAATTATACTAGTAAGTAAGCTTATATAGAATACAGTCTAGACATCAGGATCGATGTGATTCCACACCCAATCCATGTCTCATTCCGTAGCCTCCAGACCATGGTATCTGACTTAGAGGGCATAAGCTGCATCATGATCTAACTTCATTTCCAAATTGTTCCAGAACTTGTCAAGTCTGCTCTCAAGACATATGATGCTCAGCGCACTTACAACCTCTGGTGGTAGTCCGGTCCAGACATCAGTGACACTGTTTATAAAGGAATATTTCCAAATGTTCAATCTTGTAAAGTTCCTCTGTATTTTATACTCATGCCCTCTGGTATTTGAAATGTTGAACTTGAAGAGGTCTTCAGTGACGTGTTTATCATTTATACCATGGATGATCTTGTAGGTTTCAATAATGTCCCCTCTCATTCGCCTATATGTCAGTGCTGGAAGCTTCAGATTGTGCAGTCTATCTTCATAGCAAAGTCTCTTTAGCGATGGTACACATCGAGTTGCATGCCTTTGTGCATTTTCTATGATATCTATGTCACACTTTTTATAGGGCGACCATGCAGCTTCAGCTTATTCAGGTTGAAATCTTACTAGGTACTAGTGCCTTGTAAAGCAATGTAAAACTTTCTTCATCCAGGAATATATAGGTTCTGCAGATGGCTGCCATGATTCCCATGGCCTTATTTACCCTGGTTTGCATATATTTAGCCGGCAGTCTACAACAACTCCAATATCTTTTTCCTGCTCGACTGATCTTAATTCCATGGTCTCTCCTTTACAGTCATGCAGCTTGTATTTTTTTTCTTCATTTACCGACTTGTGGCCAATTTCAAGTACTTTACATTTATCAGGGTGAAATCGTAAGAGCCAAGTTTTAGACCAGTGATGACGGGCATCCAGATCCTTCTGTAATGTTGCGCTGTCACGTTCATTCCTAATTTCCCTGTATAATTTGGTATTATCCATGTATATGTAGATGCCTGACTGCACACAATCAGGTAGGTCATTTATGAAGAGTACAAATAGCACCGGTCCAATGACACTACCTTGCGGAACTCCACTCACAACTGTTTGCCATTCTGAAAATGCTCCATTCACACAGACCCTTTGCATTCTGTCCCTTAGGAAGTCTGCAATTTCATGCACACATCTTCTCACTCATCCCATAGCCTTTCAGCTTTGTTATCAGTCTCCTGTGGGCAACTGTATCAAATGCCTTCATGAAGTCCATATAGACTGAATCAATTGCACCACCTCGTCCATGAACCTAATTAAGTGCAGACTAGTTGATCTGCCACTTACAAATCCAAATTGTTGTTTACTGAGGAGTGCATTGCTCTCCAAATACTCGACCATCCTTCTCCAAATTAATTTTTCAAATAGCTTTCCTATCACACTGGTTATACTTACTGGCCAGTAGTTTTCTAGACATTTTTTGTCCCCTTTCTTGAAAATAGGCGTAATATTTTTAATTTTTCATTCCTTTGGAATTATACCTGTTGAAAAAGATTTATTGACAATACAGGTCAATGGTCTGTCTATAATATCCCGCAGTTCATATGGGACTCTTGGGTGTGCCTTATCTGGTCCCTGAGATTTACTACAATCTATGATTTTGAGCAGCTTGTGGACCTCTGTGGCTTCAAAGGCACTGTTGTTAGACTTTGATGTATGCTTCCTCTCCTCAAACCTAGGTAGATCCCCATATGGCTCCTCTGTGAAAACACTGGTGAAAAAATCTGCTAAAATTTCTGCCTTGTCACTATCAGTACTAGCTACAACCCTTTCCCAATCTTTCTCTGCATGCAGCTCAGATATTCCTACACGACATTTTCATTTGAATTTTGCATATTTCCAGAACAGTTTGGGGTTTGTCTTAACATTTCGTCCTATGTTATTTTCCGTGTCTCTTTTAGCATTTCTCACAGCAGTTTTAACTTTGTTACATGCTCTAGTGTAATATAGCCTGTCTTGCTCAGTACGAGTTTTCATAAATCAGTTCCATGATGCTCATTTGCCCTTGATAGCTTCCCATGTCTGTGGTGGAACTGGTATTTTGGATTTCTTCTTTCCCTTGTCTTTTAGTCTTGCCCTTAGGATACAGACTTCCTGTGCCTGATTCAATCTTTCCATGAAGAGTTCTATCATGTCACCTACCGGCTTGTCTGTAAACAAACTTCTCCGATCTACCACCATATACTCCCTCATCTCATTATAATTACGTTTGTCATAATTATATTCAGCCACATCATCCTTCACATCTTCAGAAATGCATACTAAATTGAAGCTCACAACCATAAGGTCACTGTTACCACGAGGTGAGTCATGGACCACATCTGTCACCAGCTCCTCATCGTTAGTGAGAACTAGGTCCAGTAAACTAGGCATGTCTGCTCCTCTTGCTCTGGTTGGTTCACTAATTCTTTGAAACAGGAAGCTATCCCTCACACGCTCCATGAAACGTTATTATTTTTCATCTGCAGTCCAGCAACTCAAATTTATCTTGGGAAAATTGAAGTCCCCGACAATTAGAATATGAGAGAAACTTCCCGCATCTGTCACCTGTCATAAGAGCCCGCACAGTTCATTATTATTATTATTATTATTATTATTATTATTATTATTATTATTATTATTATTATTATTATTATTATTATTATTGCTATCTGGGCTCCTGTATATCGCTCCCATGAGTAGCCTATTATTGTTCTTCAAGTTGATCTTGATCCACTTTTGTTTATTAAAACTATTTACAAAGGTGAGTTCAACTGGTTTAAGTTGAGCCCTAACATACATAATAATACCTCTCTCACCATTATTTACAAAATCTCCAGCTGTCATTTCATATCCATGAATGGATAATTCTTCTTTCTCGGCAAGTATCTACAGTTATTTGGAAGCACTTCTGTGATAACTATAATATCTGCCTCTTTTTCCATACTTTAAATCCTTACTAGCAGTTCTTCAAATTTGTTTGGTAAACTATCCGCATTTGTATATACACACTTCAGGGACTTGATACCTTCAGGTCCATGGTGTTCACGCCTTGACTGATTACCATTAATTTCTTCACTCACATTTTCTGTGTTTTTACTTTGACGATATACATCCGCCAATGGGGCCCTTGACCCAGTACTGCCAGTTTCCCGACTTGTCATTTGCCTGTCTGGCTCTGGCCTCCTCTACTAGCTTTTTCTTGGCGGCTCTGTCTGTGGATAGCGTGTAAATGTAAATATATCTAAACTGTGGTTAGTTATGTAACTGTCCTGTTTAATATTTATTTATATAGATATATGTATGTATGTGTAAAGTGTCCGCCAATACAATAGGCATTGCCTTCGGCGGACAACCTAGTTGAATCCATGACTTATATATGTTTTGCTATTGAATAAATAATCTTGAATCATGAATCTTGAATCTAGATTGCGCTGATACTTGGCAAATGAGTTTTAATGCCTCGAAATGCAAAATCATGCATTTGGGAAAATCGAACAACAAAGCCTAGTACACAATGAATGAAAACTCTTAAACTGTCACATAGGAAGAAACAATGTGTGAAAATGATCTCAATGTATATGTGGATAGCAACTTGGAATTCAACCAGCATGCAGAAACGTGGTAAACAAAGTAAATAGGATCCTTGGTATGATTTGGCGTACGCTTTTCCTACATTATAGAAGCTTAGTATGGTACCATCTCGAATACAGGAATGTTGTATGGTCCCCTTTGTATAAGTGTAAGGGAGCTAACTGTTCGACTCAAATAAATTTAGTTGAATATAGACGTTGAAGATCATTGTTGAATATTTGGAAGATTGTGAAAAGATATAAAAAAGTCAATTTGTGACGAGATGTCTAATGAGTTTAAAATGAAGTCCGAATCTAATTTGTAACTGGAATTTGGGGAAACATAAAATCGATTCTCTCCTTACTATATATACGGCATGGTGGTACGTCAAAGTAATATTTCAAGATTCTAGTCTTGAAATATTTTGGAAGTGGATATTCCGATTGGCACAGGGATAGTATGGCAACACAGGAAATCAGAACAGACCAGTTAAATAAAATTCATTTCCTTTACTGATTGATTTTGTTGATTCTCTTCTTCATAAATACAAAACAATATACAATTATGCAAACACATTATCTCATGCTCAATATGTTACAGAAACAATTCATAATGAATAAATTTTTTTTCCTTTATGTTTTTATTACCATATTTTCCAAAGCAAAAAACGGTCGCAACGACCTTAACAGAGAAAAAACTCTTGCCCTTAACGAGCATAACAGAAATAATAGGATTTTTTTTTTCTAGCTCGGCATTAAAGATGACACTTCTTCATTTACACGGAGTGGTATCAAGGCAACCCTGCCTTTCTTTTTTACTGACATTCCAATCCATTCCCACAATCAAACTTTGATCAAATTCAAATTCAAATCCAATTTCCAAATCCAATCTCCAAATCCAATCTCCGGAAACTGCGTCATGGAACAGGAATCCCAAGGATTCACACTCCACAACTCTCCATCTACTCCATCACTGATATTCCCTTCTCTCACTTATTTTACTGTCTCACTTCATCCCATGTATTCACCTTGATGATCTCTTGCAACTTTTTCAACTTTTGATTTTTTGAAGATGTTGCCCCTTGGCAATCGAATTGATAAGTCATTAGATATTCTATACATCTCATCACCATCACCATCACCAGGCCTAGACCATAAAAATAGTCCCTGATAGGTCTAGGTCAAAATTACATGAACCAATCATGCAACAGTTTCCTGACCCTGATCTAATCACTGGGCCCCTACAGCATACCACTACACCTGTATCAAGCTGACTCACTCCATTACCAGTGCACATTCATGCAAACTAATTTAAATATCAACAGATTGTCATGTTGGTCAAAATCACAACACCAGATCAAAAAGGTCAGAGAACTCTTAATTCCATAGATATAACTTATACCTAGACTGACATTAATCCTAGCCAAGAATTTCTAGAAATTAAACTAGAAAAGAAATTATGAAACACCCTATTCTATTCACCCTCTCAAAAAAAAGAAACACATACATCTTCTTGAGAATGCACAGAGCCGTGCAACAAAATTTGTACTTGGGTTGAAAGTACAAACCATATGAAGAGCGGTGCTAGGAATTAAAACTTCCAAGCCTGATATACCAACGCCTCTGCAGAGATCTAATTGAAACATACAAGTATGTACATAACACCTACGATGTCAACATAGAGAAGCTGCTGCCACATGATGAAAGCAAACGTACTAGAGGCCACAGTTTCAAGCTTCTAAAACAATGTTTCAACAGTGACAAGAAAAATGTTTTCCAGCATCCACATGAGTAACTACTGGAACATGTTTCCTCCAGAAAGGCTCCTTTGGAAACATTAAGCTCTCCGCACTACAGTGGCCAGTAGTCAGGATAAAATTTGCTTAGTTACTTGACCCGGCGGCTATCACCCTTCAATTTGGTGACTGAAACAGATAACTGCGACATTTCCCTGAATCCTTTTCGAATCGACCGCACCTTTCTCCATCTGCCGTCGTATTAGACCACAGTGGCGCCTAGACTCGACAGAGGTTCTCTAAACATTTTCCTCTTTTAGTTATATATGAGCCGGTCACCGCGTCTGAAACTCAGTTGATCATTCTTAGACTGCGTTAAGTCCTTCTTGACACTGCTCAAGCCAGTCTTCATCCCTGTAGAAGTTCTCGTATAATCTAATCGATCGCGTCGTTCTGTGGCCATCAGAGTCTTTAAACCACAAAAAAATTAGGATCGCTTAAACTACACAGGAACCTCTAAAATTGCCAAAGTTAGGCACACATAGAAGGATCGGCTTAGGATGACTTCAGAGACCATCGAATCAACCAGGTGGGGACCACCAAACATCATCTTGAGAAGCGATGATTCTCACCCATCCCAACCCACCCCACCCCCACTCGATCGCACACCAAAGTAGAAAAGCACACCCTGAGGCGGTAGATAGCCGACTTAAGCTAAACCACGAGTACCAACCACTTTATAATGATCGATTAAGACCTTATAAACTGACTGGATAATTAGCAACCGCTAGCAACCTAACGACTGCTGGGAGCATTTATGCTGTCTCTTCCCATCTTACTAAACCCGGTCCCAGAACCCCCTAATGAGTTAACGCCCAAGAGACAGCCACTTGCATAGGGACTTTTGCCTCCTGAGCAATGACCTAAAGTTCAGGACTCTCTGCCTGGTGACAAGGATACGAATTGCTCTTCTCACCGCCCTTCCTGCGCAACTTTTGGCCGATGGAAAGTCCTGTGAAGGAGGCTACTATACAGAGCTTGGCCTAGAACTTCCCCTTCCCATGACACCTCTCTCTCTCTCTCTCTCTCTCTCTCTCTCTCTCTCTCTCTCTCTCTCTCTCTCTCTCTCTCTCTCTCTTTCTCTCTCCAAAATCGAACACAGGTAAGAGAGGTAAAAAGTTCTTTCTTCCTCCCAAAAATGCCCTAGAACGTGCATCTTTCACTACACACTCGCATACACCTCTCCATGCGCATGCCTCCCACTCCCTGAGGATAAACCAACCTTTCCTGCCGACCTGGGAGAACACCTCAACCATGCGAGCAGCACCCACCAACATCTACCATTCAAAAGACACAACTGTCATGATGATGGCAACTACTGACTGCAATCGACCACCATTGAATGAGAGAGGAGGTGGATGCAACCCCTACCAAGGGCAAACATTTGTGGGAGAGCCCCGAAGAAGCACCCATGGGATGGCATCATAAGCCCTGAGGAATATGATGATCTACGAGTGACCAACCAGACCATGAAGGATCAGTGCCCCACCGATCACATTCTACCTGGAAGAAGCCAACACTGTGTTGGGAGTACCATCTGACGACAGCGAAGAAGGCCAGTACAGACCATGGAACATGTCGCCCCTGTTTCCACCACATGCAGTACCTCACCGCCCACGACCAGACATGCCCCAATGATATTGCTGAACAATAACGATAACCCCTCCTGAATATGATGGCAAGCCTCTGTGGGAAAACTATCTCTGTCAGTTCTGCCTCATAGCGGAAATTGATGGATGGGACGAGGCCACCATGGCCTATATATTGCCATCCACCTCAAAGGAAAGGCTCTACAAGTCCTTACCAATCCACGAATGAATGGCCTGCTATCCTTTTACCATCTTGGTGCAGCCCTACAAGAAATATTCAGCGATAGAGTGGAAGCTGAGACCAGCAGGATCTTATTATGCACTATCCACTGGGAATCTAAAGAAACCATGCCCAAATTGGCATGATGTATCCACCGGCTCATACCTCAAGCATACAGAGCTTTGCATGGAGAAGTGCAGAATTCCATCCCATAGACAGCTTCATCGAAGCATTGAACTGCCACTAAGACCTAAAAGACACCCTCCCCCTATATGAATGCAACCTAACTGATATCAAGCCAACCTCTGTGATGGACTCACGAATGCGGCTATATGTATAAATAACTTTCTTAATCACGAAGCTACTCAGCGTAGGATGCTCTGACCCATAGACAATGTCAACGATGGCCAGGAAAGACAAGAAACTGCTGTGATGGTAAGCAAAGTCTCCAGACCATGTGGACCTGTTAAGAAGAAGAACCAACCAGGTCCCACCACCAACACATCCACACCAACCACCGCTGATTTGCTGTCTCAGCAACTGCACCTCCTACTGCTACCACCAGATTCGGGACCCACCCAGACAGAGGCCATCTTAAAAGCTGTCCAAAACATATCTGCGGGACCGAAAAGCCATGAGCCTAATACACTACCATTGGAAGAAAATGTTCGCCAAATCATCATACAAATAGCGGACTAAAACGCTCATGTTACATCTGAGCAGAACACCATGATGACTTTGGCCACCTGGACACAGAGGACCGGCCCACTACAAGCTGGCCCATGACTCCCATACTCCGGTCCTCGCCAAACACATTCAGGCCCCTGCCTGCCCTTCCGCCCACCTAGCAGACAAGCACCAACACAGCCAAAATCGGATGCATGCTTCTGTTGCAGACAAATCGGACATTGTGCATAGAGCTGCCCTTGCACTGAACAGCAACAAGAAGCCCCTCATGCTGCCAGAGCTGTGGATAGCACCAAACCTGCAGAGGATATGAACCCTGAACCTACATCAGAATACCCATTGAGTGATTTAAACCATTCACATCTCTATCTTAGAGCTTCCTAGAGGCCCCATCCTCCAAATAAGCTCAACATTAAGTGACACCACTAGCGAATGGAAAAATATCCAGCGATGTCCCCACCATTCCTGTCCCAATTGCTGCCAGATGGAGCACGAACGCTTAAACTGCATGAATGGATCTGACTTACAGCCATAAACTTCACCATTTCTGGACCAAGATAAAAAAGATTCGCCAAAAAGTTAGTACATTTGATGAAATTATCTTCTGCTAAGTCTGACGCCCCTCTTCAGCATAAACATGATAGATGGCCCTATTTTGACTGTGCTTCCATTGTTGAGAATCTGGAGCTCACTGCTTTAGCTAAGCACATCCTAGAAGTGTGGATCATACCGTCCACACCACCGGCGACCTTGGAAACTGTCTGCCTCCCACGCTCAAGCAGTGCCATACAGTGGGAATCTGAAAGAGGTGGGGGTCATGAGGGGGGTGGGGGTGGGGGTGGTGTGTGTCTCGGTGCGGTGGGGGGGGGGAGTTCCCCTAGGCTAAGAGGATTTCTTATTTATGAAAGTAAAATGGCGCCTTTTCCGGCAAGCTAAGCATAAAAATCAACAAAATAGAAGCTGTCAACATAGTCATATCTGACTCATATGTATATCAATTATGGGCAAATACAACACACAGATATTTTTTACAAATTGATACATATTAGCGGGTTCGTTTGAAACACACACACACACACACACACACACACACACACACACACACACACACACACACACACACGTGCGCGCATGCACGCATGTACACATGCACGCACGCACACACCATGAACCACCCACCCACCACACCAAACCCCAACCCACACCCCACTTATATATGTGCCTGCTCAAACCCTTGCAGGTGGCATTGCACCATTTAAGGCACCCAGGCCCTCGCCACTGTCGATACAGGAACTACTGTTACCATGCTTACTTCCTGCCCTTACGCCACCATGCCTGAATGGTCGCCATTAGCTGAATCCTGCATTCAGCTTTGTGGTGCTGCTGGGACTCCCCTTAGAAGTTGCAGGAACAGCCAACATCATGATACAAATCAATGATCTCTGATTCATCCCGTGGTTCATCACAGCCAATATCATGAATGACGCGATGCTTGGCATTGACTGTCTTAAAAATTGCAAAGCTATAGTGCACTGTGCCTATCAGGATCTTGAAATTGATGGATGCCACATCGTGCTTGGTGAATGTTAGGCCATTCATCACACTTGCATGCTCATCCTCTCCAGCACTGGTATGTTTGGCCCTGGCAAGGAGAAATTCTTAGGGTTTCTACATTCTCTGAACCCCGGACACCCTTTAGGGAACCAGGCATAGATTTTCCGCAAGCTGTCAATATACATAAAACAGAGAGATCAGTCCCGGGACGCTACCCTGAGGTGTCCAGCTAGCTACTGGATGACTTTCCGAGGGCTGTCCATTAACAATGACACACTGGCTCCTGTTTGAGAGGAAGTTTTCCACCCATGTTATCGTCTTATTGCTTATGCTGTATTGCCTAATTTTAAGCATCAGCTGCCGATGAGATACCGTGTCAAACACCTTCATGAAGCCCTTATAGACTGCATCAAAACGTCATCCATTGTCTAATATATGGCCGTCAATCATCCAACACCTGTAGTGTTGTTGTGAAGCGCCCATTCATGAAACAAAATTGCCTCTTGCCAAAAAATGTGTTTGTTTGCATATGCTCAATTATTTCCGCCCTTATCAGTTTTCCATCAGTTTCCATCGGTTGGTCAGAATCACTGGTCTATTACCCAGTTCAGATTTCATTCCCTGTGAACTAGCCTTTGTGGGCTGTGTGTTTGTAGTATATTTATATGTGTAAAAAATCATGAAATAAAATAACTTTGAATTTCAATTTGAAATTTGAATTTGAATTTAAACCATCCATGGTGCGCCACCAACAGGAGGAATATACGGAACAAGAAGAAGGGGAAAAAGTTACCAGTTTTCGTCTATTCAATCGCTATTATGGGTTGAACTACTGTTTTGCTGCAAAGTAGATCTAATTTCCATCTCTTATGATGGAGGTGACAGCTGACACTTTTGTGGAACATGGTAACGATTGCAAATATTTAGAAGGAAATGCGAGAAATTATATCATACCAGTTTTCGTATCTTGAACTTTCATTGATTCCTTCTGATCATCTAATGTCTTAGGAATCAGTCTGGTGCTTAGGATGTTTCTGTGCACTTAGGCTTGTTCGGCCCGTATGTCCGCCACTCAGGAAAGTAACTGGCAGATGTCTGACACGAAAACTAATTTAGTAATCTACAGAGTGTTGTTTCTGAACGAAAGGCTATGTCTATGAGTGTGTATGACAATAACAGCCGCCGTCGAATACAGCCGCTGGTAGATCAATAGCAGCCGCCGGGTTATATCCCGGCCTATTCCTATAGGCAAATTGTTCCTACTATTATTATGCGCTATGTATGCCTCACTATATTCAGTGTTGCCCACAACATCTGATTTTTGGGGGTCCCAAGGACCCCACACTCAGATTTGGGGGTCCCACTGTAAAATCTGGGGGTCCCATGGGGTCCTCATCTGAAATATGGGGTCCCATGTTTTTTCTGAAAATAAACACAACACATTGATCTAATTATAAAGCACTTTATTAAACATGTTGAAAGCACTAGTTATGATATTGTGTAAATACTGTTAATGTATATATATATATATACACCTGTTCAAAAGTTAAGCACCACCCTATTTTTACGCACATGCGAGGGTATATTCATGTGCTATGAAGAAAGCAATAGCATAAACATTTATGTACCCATCCATCTTAGTGCAAGAGGTAATAATGCAACTAGAGGAATGCTGATTATGATGGTGGGGAAACACTGTATGTTTTTGTTTGAACTTGAAAACGAGGCCTGAATATGGTTACGTTGACACAACTGACAACTATTGCCCTACAGTTGACACACGTGGCTAGATTGTCATTAATGGTGTCTGAAAACGAAGTTTAACATCTGTGCACGAGTTTGAGACTGTCATTATTAATACCGGGTATATCCACCTTGTGCCTGGATGACGGCCTGGACACGACGTCTCATGCTGGTCACCAACCGACTGATACGCCATTGTGGTATTCGTTGCCATTCAAGATGGAGTGCGTCTGTTAATTCCTGTAGGTTCTGCACAGGAGGATCCCTCCTTCTCACCATGTTTCCCAGAATGTCCCAGATATGCTCAATAGGGTTCATGTCAGGGCTCCTTGCTGGCCATGGTAGGGTTTCAATGGCATTCTGGCGGAGGTATTCATGCACAGCTCTAGCACGATGTGGTCGGGCGTTGTCATCCATGAATATAGGGTGGGTTCCAGGTGCATGATTTACAAAATGAGGGACCACAACTCTATCCAGTATGGAATCTTGATATCTTTGTCCATTTAGTGTTCCAGGTACAGTCAACAGATCCAGCTTACAATCAAATGAGATGCACCCCCATATCATAACGGAACCTCCACCAAATGGAACTTCTTCCATGATGTTACGTTGGTCGTACGCCGTGCGTCTGGACCTCCATACACGAGTTCGACCATCTTAGGCATGAAGCAGGAACCGACTTTCATCGGACCAGTGTACCCGTCTCCAGGATCTCATGTTCCAGTGTCTTCTTTCGTTGCACCACCTCAGACGCTCCTCTTTGTGGTGTGCAGTGAGGATAGGACGTCTGACAGGTCTCCTAGCTTTCATGCCAGCAGCATACAGTCTCCTTTTGACGGTAGACATTGACACTCTATTGCGCGTTTCCCATTGCTGGCTGAGCACTCTGCTGTTGGTGAATGGAGATCTCCTAACAAGGCGTACTAGGGCTCGATCATCACGGGCAGTAGTCTTCTTCGGTCTTCCAGATCTAGGCCTGTCCTTCACCTCGTTAGTTTGCCCATGTTTTGCAATCAAACGACTTATTACAGTATGGTTAATGTTCAGCTGTCTGCCAATCTCTCTGCATGACATACCAGTGGTATGCATGCCTATGATTTGCCATTTCACATGATCACTTAACCTTCGTCTTGCCATAGCGGTTCACAATCAAGAGCTAATTCTCTCTGTACAAATAAACCACGGTCATGAACACAAAATTCCTAATCTTGTCGCCTAAATCTGTATGTAATGTTCTACACCTCAAACTGGACTTTTACATAACTGAACACGTGTGCTGTTTCCCGCCACGCACGGACATAAAGCGGCGTGAAGTCATGCATGCATGTGCATTTCGTACTTGGAATTATGTCAGCTAACGCGGGGACAAAAAGTATGGCAGCCTAGTTGTACCATCATGTTTCTACGTTCTAGTGTTTTTGCTGGTGCTTAACTTTTGCACAGGTGTATATATATATATATATATATATATATATATATATATATATATATATAGAATATTAACTATGCATAGTTTATTAACCTTTAGCACTTAAAACTTTTGGCCACTAGTGTAGATCACCAAGATACCTATTTTTGAAAGTTTAACACTGGAATGACTGGCTCTAAACAGTGCCAGTCATTCCAGTGGTAAATTTTCAAAAATATGTATTCTGTGATCTACAATGGTGGCTAAAATTTATCTATTGAAATGGCGATTGTATATTTAACTAATAACATTTGAACTGCATGTCAATAAACAATAACTTAAAGCACTGTACTTGTTTGTTGTCTGATAAACAAACCAACCTACATTGACAACCTTGTATGATTAACATTTCCAAAGACCACTTTATCAAAGACCACTGCATTAGTTTTTCTATAAAACCCTAACTTGACTTTGGACGAATTGATAAATTACGAATATCTTGGGCGAGTTTGCTCAAGGACGACTTGCCCTACTTCGATATAATGCACTCGTATTTTTTGTAATGTAATTGGAATGACTAAATATAGTGGAATACATAGGCTAAGATCAGACAAAACAATAATTTATCAAAAATAATCTTTATAAATCAGATTAAAATGCGTAATTAGTGAAAATATATCAGCCAATAACCGGATATGTCTAATTCATAGGGAGTAACTATGTAATGCGATTGTTGATGGGTTGAAGCATAGATAACGCATTAGCGTGTATCCAATAAGGACGCTTGTATCGGAGAGCTTTGAGCGATACGCCGTTTGGAAAAAATCTATATTTTAACCAGGGCCGGATTTAGTGTTGTGGAGGCCCCTGTGCAGTTGTCTTGTGGAGGCCCCGCCGCCCCAGACTGCCAGAGTCTGTGTGTGTGTGTGTGTGTGTGTGCGTGCGTGTGTGTTCTGGTGGAAGGGTACGTGAGGACGTACCTCGCCGTGAGGTAGAACATTTACATATTCTACCAAGTGATATCCAGCAATTTGTCTGACAAATAAAATAACTTAATAACATTTATTAACATTGACCTTTGCCCCTAATTACCATTACGAATAATGAACTCATTGAATTTGGCTATTAAATGACAGAAGCTGAAAACTTTATTTTTAATCAGTGTAACAGTGTTTTAAATATAGTGGGTGGGTTAATATTTCACTAGACTCCTAAACTTTTTCATATTTTTTCATGTTTGTGGAGGCCCCCTTAAAATTGTTTAAATTGTTACTTTGTGGAGGCCCCTGTGCAGCTGCACACGCTGCACTCTCCTTAAATCTGGCCCTGATTTTAACGTATGCCTACCTGTAGATCGACGATATCGTTGAACATCGCTGCTGGGATGAGCTTTTTAGTTGAGAAATTGGCAACACCTAACGATCGAGTATTGTTAAACATTATATAAACACTAATCCATCAGTCAACCAATCAGCCACTATTGCTAAATAAAAGACGGATTATAGCGCGTATTGACACCGTTATTCAAACAGCAATACAAAGACACTGCCGCTAATCCATAAAATGACCATTCAAATGTAAAAGATATCACAATATCTTCCCCAAAAAATTGTTTTGCCTGTAAGTCGGTGCTGCTTTTAGGCAAGTAGGCATGCACAAATTAATTTCAAAATATTCAGCATATTACTGATAACAACTTTATGATCTGTCCAGTGTTCTAAGCTGTGAAAGGGTTAAGACGCCCAGACACGTTTGTATACGCTTGATCAGTTGTATTGAATTTCTCAAGCGTGTGTTCCTCTAGAGGGAGATTCCGCTGTTATCCAATCAAATACTGACGCGTCACACTGACATTTTGCACAACTGACAGAAACATGGCGGGTATTTTTGCAATTTGAAGGCCAAACAAGGCGACTAACATCGGGCTTGTAAACTCATTATTTATAAAAATTAGATCAAATGGAATACTAAGGATGATTTGGGGATTGTGTTTACAATTGATTTATGGGCATTAACAACTTTGAGTTGTGCAAGAAAACATACAACAAATCATAGTCTTAAAAAACTCATAAGTTCGTTTTAATTGAACACACAATACATTAGGTATATCTTTTAAAGTAAAAACATGCACAAATAAATATACACACAAGATAATATAATCGATAATTAAGCACACGCAAAGTTACCAGTTTCCGTTACACTTTTTCACTGCATCCTCGGGGACGCAGAGGGGTAATCTTTATGCGTCCCTCTGACATTTTTATGCATATATACGCGCAAAAGGACGCATAAGGGCAACTCTGACTATATTGTTAATAATTTAATACTCAAATAACTGTCCATTAGGAGACGAAAGAAAAGGTTATTTTTTTTTATTATCATTGGAACTGACTGGCTTAGTTGATCGAGACACTCAGTCCAGTGCTAAAATTTCAAAAAAATAATCTCTTCGCTATGATAAAATCGTAGTTTCCTGTGAACAAATTTAGATCAATACTGGTTTCTAACTTAACTTCATATTTCTAACTTATCGTTCCTATTCTTTTTCAGATGACTAAGAGATGGTGACATTGCTAAAGATCGGACTCTGTTTCTGTAATTTAATTTCTGTAATCCGGATGTTTGAAATAAAAAATGCGTTTGAAACGTATGAATAGATTCAATAAAATCTGCTTGGTAATTTTTTATACTATCATGATTCGGATTCATTTTTATATGCGGAAATGAACAAAATTGACTGCCGTATGTTTGAATAAAAATAATTTTGAATGTAAGTGTACATTTAAGACATACAAATATTTGATAAAAGGTTAAATAGACGGAAAATGTGAGTCTACAATGTTTGGAAAAGATCCATTAAAGAATTTAATTGATTTCGTCAAAAAGGATAGAGTTGGAATGAACGTGATTGTACTGTACGGAATTTAAAATGAGGAAACTAAATTTGAAAAACTTGAAAGTGAATTTGAATCTTACAAGCTTGCGTCTGTTTGGCTCGAAAGTCTAATACAGACTGATCAGCAATCTAAGGCCAGTGGACGTCCAGCAAGTGCGCGCGCGTTTCTATTTGCTGAAGACGTTTCTGATAGCTGATTGGCTAAAGCAATGTTCATTGTATTTGTCGCGGATATTCAGCCCAGTGTAATGGTTTCTTGCAATTAAATCTCCTAGCCTAGTTGATACAATGCTGCGGGTGCTAACAATTAAATAATCCTGGTTTTTTTATGCCAAAGTTAAGATTTTGAAACCTTTCTCCCAGTGAATGCCAGCAACATTTAACGCTCACATTGCGGTGGTTCAAACTGAATAACCATTGTTGACGGTAGTTGTAACCCGTTCATATATATGATGATAATGAGGTAGTTGGGGTTTTTAAAAAATATTAGTGAATAATTAGCCTAATGCATAGCACCATCTACTATATCTAAGGCGAACCACTTGAGGTTTCCTGATGGTGGTTCAAAAAACATGTGAAATAGCACCTGGTGGTTCTAAAAATAAATCTGTTTGTCTGAGGAGGACCACTTAAGTTAATGCGAGGCAGCAGCGACTTTCACTAAGAGATATGATGATGTATGATGATGGTGGTTCTTAACCCATTCACCCACGAATGCCCCATATCACATTTTCAATGCTGTCATACAGAAAAATGGTTGCATAATTAGAAATTAATTTGACTGGAAGCTGTTGCTGCCTTAGGCTGAATATATTTTATCCCGTAAAGAATTAACTTTTGCATGGAGTTGTTGGTGAAAGGGCTAAGGTTCTCTCTCTCTCTCTCTCTCGCAACAGTAATAAACACTCATACATAGCATATTGTTATCATAATCATATATATAGGCCTCTGCTTATAAGATGAACAGACACTGCATCACACATTGTAAAAATATTTATAATAATTCATGTGCCTATGCGTGCGTGAGCTTGAAATTGTATATAAGTGAGAAAATGTAACTGTAATATATGTTTCAGTTTAGTACTTCCGCCGGATCAGTTGGCCTACGTGGTTTTGACTTCCGCATGCCAATTCATTACACTAACATTCGTAACCCGCATCTCATATCACCTATTTTTACACAAATTCACAGTAGTAATAAACACCACATCTCATGTCATAACCATATATGTGATGTACATAGTGGCATTATGCATCTATAAAGATGAACACATTTTAATTACCAACTAGAAATGGCAGTCATTTCGATGTATCAATAATAAGGGAGATTACTCCCGATAGGTTTAGTGACAATTGAAATAAACCATCCAGACTTATCTCCCTTATTATTGCTGCATCAGACACGTGGGGCTTCTAATATATTAATTTTCAAGGGTTTTTTCTCTCCATCCCGTCATGTAATAATATGTTTTTAGTTTCAAAATAACACCTGTTTACTTTCTTTCCACCCCCCCACATTTGTTCCCTAAGCAGTAAAAGTGGAAGATGAAGTAGCTGATGCCGTTATAGAAGATGATGCAGTCTAGGTGAACATCACCTACAAGATTGATGGTAGTATAAATACATTATATATGTACAACTTATTGTATAGGTGTAGTTACAGCCGCTGCCACCACCACCGATGATGACAATGCTGTTATAAGATTATTAATTAATAGTCTGTGTTGCACATACAACTTACAGGTGTCCACAGTTAGAACCACCACCACCAGTGATGACAACCACATTATATGATTATTGATTGGGACAGTGTCTCGTAAGCTTCTTGAAACCGCAGCTCATCTGATCTGGCCAAAGCATCTGTAGCGGAATATGCGGATGACTAGACATCATCAGACAATTGATTTGTCACAACGACCATTTTCAGGGCCAACATATGTGAGAGACCAGACGACATCGTCAGACATAAAATATATGTTGCACATATTACTAATTATCAGTAACGCATGCTAAATATACTAGTTGAAAAAGAACAGCACTTTCTGATGAATTGCCAATAAAGTTTAATTGATTGAAATAAAATACAAACTAACATAATAGCACACAAATGCATAACAATTAACATATGTCACGGTAGCCGAATACATGATACTGTGCATGGCTCCCAATAGACCTTTCCAGTTTATCCATCATATGACATCATAATCAACTACCTGATGTGTAGGATAATGTCATAATCAACTACGCCATGAATGACGTAGATAAGTCGTCATGAATGCGTAACTGATGATGGACTAAGCGTTGTTGTACGAATTGTATGTCTTTACTAGGCCTATTTAATAAAGATGTTCTTGAATATTTTGAAACTAATTTGACTGGGCGCTGTTGCCATAGGTTTCAAAATATTCAACAGCTTACCCGTATATTTATATATGCATATTAGATGAACCCAACTAGCCTAAATCTAATAACAAATCATGCAAAATCATAATTTTAGGAGCATGTTATCTACAATAGACCTATTAATAAATCATTCAAAATCGTAATATGAACGTATGTTAATATATGAACATATCAACAATAAATTATAAAAGTCTACACGCAATCGACTTATGACGTCGCAAGCAATTCCGTCATGAATTACATAATTAATTCCGTCATAAATGCTTAATAGTCTGTCAACTGGTGCCAAATTGTAGCCTACAAATTTTATGTCTTTACTACAACAACAGTGCCCAGTCAACTTAGTTTCAAAATAGTAAACAGCTTACCTGCAGTTTTCAGGAAATAGAGATTCGGGGAGTGCATGGATCGATCGATCCCAATACTGGCCAAGTGTGGGTGGAGCTTAAGCTGCTTAACTAGAGATGGGCAGGGCAAAACAAAAAAATGTATTCATCCATTCCTAAAACTGCAATTTACAATTCTCCATCGATCAATACTCACCATTCTGTTACTTCTGATATACAGCTGGCCTTGACAGCTGGCTCTAGGACTATAGACTTAGAAAGCTTTACCGACTCCTTGGAACCGGGTACTCGGCTCCCAACTGCCGAGTACCCGTCTACCATAGAGCTCATTCTTGTTTGCATAGCAACAAGAGCGTACATGCTTGATTCGCAGTGGAGAGATTAGGATTAATATCTAAGTCTTTTGCCTGTGATTGTGGTAGCTAGGTTCTCTTACAAGGATAATTGGATAATATGGATACCGCCGATGATAAACGGGTTTTATAATTCCTTATTATCCATAGTTAAAAGACTTAGGTCTCTAAATTTCGTTGTGTTGCATGTTCCAATTTCTGACCCCAAAGAATCTGGGACGTGTGTTAACAACGAGATATGCCGGATGATCGCCTTTGTTGTTTCTTCACATATCGTTTCGGCTTTCGTTAGGAGTATAATTTATATTGATTGGTAAATATACCCCGAATGCTATGCGATATGATTCCTGGTTCCTTTATACATCCTGGAGGAGCAATTATGGGTGTATTTATGCCCGCATCGTTCTTGTCGTCATAATCAATGCGATCTTTGCTGTAACGTTGCGGGGTGGGGTGCGGGAGGGTTACAGTTAATTTATGGTCAAATTATTTGAAAATTAATTGTCTGCCTTCCATCTGTGTATCGTTCCGCTTGCTTATTGTAGGTTTGTGCTTATTTATAGGCCAAGCCAGCCCGCCATCATGTGACGTGTGCCACAAATTCGTACGGGTCCTGTTTATGGACCATGTCTGTTTTAGGTGTGCGCCATGTAACCTTGATAGTAGGTGTAGTGTGTGTGCAGTGTGGTACGTGGAAGTGATGTTAAAGTTCCTTGCCCAGAAGGATGTGGCTGGGTCTGACGCGGGGTCAGGCAGTCTGAAGGTAAATCGTGGAGCGTTCGGTTCGGCCTGTGGGGGCGCTCCACGTCCCCAGCTGGAGGTGGCGGAGATGGCACCGCCGGCGTGGTTCAGTCCGGCTATGCAGGGTTTTCTGCATAGCGTTCTGCCCATGCTGGTGTCGTCCCTGCTGCCGAAGGTTGGGGAGCAGTTTCTCCCCATGCCTGGTACGGATCCTGTCCTAGGACAGGGTTCTGGACTGGTTACCGAGGGGACCGTCTCGTACGGCCCCCTGGCGGTCCCGTCGGGCTCCGGCCTGACGGGTTCTGTCTCTCTGCGGCCACCTCCGGGTGGTCCAGTAGCGGTGGCCGGTCCGTCAGGTGTGGGAGCCGTCCTGGCGGATGGCTCCGCGGTTTCCTCGTCTAGTGATGACTCTTCGGAGTCTGAAGACGAGGAGGAGAGGTTGCTGCGGCCTGTGATGCCATGGGTGGAGAATATGGAGGTCGATTCCGTCCTGGACGGAACCGTCCTCCATCTGTCTGGCTTGGCGCAAGCCAGGGCAGCGGCTCTGCCCGTGGTTGAGACCAATCTGCTACCAGGCACCGGTCCCGTGATGGTTGGTTTGACACCAGCCGATACGGTGACCGGTGTGCCGGGCCGGGCGTGGTACTCACCTATCTCGCCTGGTCCGGCGGTCAGACATGGGGTGCCGTTGGCGCCCGTGTCTGGCCACGGTTCCGCGTCTACTACGGGTCCGCACGGTTTTCCGGGCGGACCTACCCCATGGACTGGTGTGTTTCATGGGGTGGCGGCAGAACCGTTTGGTACCGGAGTGCCTGGCGTGTCAGCCACGGCTCCTTGCCGGGAGGCCATGGCTGGCAGGCCCGTGAAAGCGTCAACGGGTGACGTGTTCACGGGTGTGTCCTCCTCGGAAGTAGACTGGTCGGAGGCTCTGGCTTGGCTAGCCAGGGTTGACCCGTCTGTGGTTTCGGCCAAGGCCGAGGAGGATGCGCCCCGTCCGTCGGTTGCATCGATTCGGACGGGGATCTTGCCCGCAGCCCGGATCCAGTCAGTTGGACTGGATCCATGGTTCATAGAGTTGCTGGATGCTATTTATAGCAAGCTGCTCATGACCAAGGGCCAGCTCCCTGCGGCCTCCAGGGAGGTGCTGGCAAGGTGTCGTATTCTACGGGGGGAATACGACAGATATGGTGTGGTACCGTCGGTCACCGAGGATGACCGATGGGTTCTGGGTGTTCAGAGTGCTGGAGCGGATGGCCCCGGTCCGGCACTTGTGGACAAGTCCCAGGCACACCAGGAGGAAGTCCTGTCCCTATGCGATGAGGGTGTGAGGGCAGCTATGAGTGCTGTCAACCATTCGTATCACCTTCTTCAGTCGGTGTGGGCTGAAGCGGGGGCAGGCCACCCTGTGCCACCTGTGGCACTTTCGTGCGTCAATGACGGCTTGGTGCTGTCTATGGACGCACTGGCAAGGTCCAAAGTCCAGGAGGCAAATCGTTCTTGACCATATGCGTCCGGCTACGGCAGTCAGGGAGCGTCTTCTTGGGACACCCCTGACATGGCCTAGCATCTTCGGTGGCCAGGCGCGGGCCATCCTAGAGGACACTGCCAGCATTGCGCAGAATCGGTTGGCGGTAAACCTGCAGCTGGAGCTAGTGCGACAAGCGCACGCACTAGGGGCTGTAGGGAAACCGTTAGCTATCCAACCTTCGAAGAAGCATAAGAAGCAGAAAGGCAAGGCGAAAGCTAAGCCTACTGTGACTTCTGCTTCGTCTGGATTTTCTCAGCCACCGCCAGCTAAGAAAGCCAGGAAGGTTGTGGAGGCCCCTACCCTCCCCAATGTTGCTCCGGATCGCCCTAGAGGCGGGAAGGGCAAGGGGAAGGGTACGGGTAAGTCCTCCAAGGGCGGACAGAAGGGAGCGGATCGTACCTGAGGGTACGAGAGCTCCCTTCATATCCGTCTGGACCGCACCTGTGCGACAGGAACAGCGGTGCCAGTTATACCTGCCGAGCCAAGATGGAAATGGTTCTCTCTCTCTCTCTCGTTAAGAAAAGGGGGGGGGGGGGGAGCAGACCGCGAGCCGGACAACCCCGTTAGACGTCGAGGCATCTATGGTGGGTGGAAGGCTCATGCGTTTCGTCGAGGCCTGGCGAGGTGTGACGTCAGACAGTCTGGTCCTGGGATGGTTATCCCAGGGGTACATGCCGGAGTGGTGGGACCTTCCGCCGCAGAATCTGTCTTTGGCACCTGTCTGGACAAGATAGAGGCCGTTCAAAATGAAGTGTCGGGTTTGCTTCTGAAGGGAGCAATAAAACCAGCGAACCAGAACACTCCAGGCTTCTATTCCAATATGTTCCTTGTCCCCAAGAGCACAGGGGGATGGAGACCCGTACTCAATCTCAGGCCATTAAATTGGTTTATCCATACGCCTCGGTTCCAGATGGAAACGCCGAGGTCGGTAATGGCAGGATTGAGGAAGGGAATGTGGTGTGTATCAATCGATCTGAAAGATGCATATTTCCACATTCCGATGAACAGGAGTTGTCACAGGTTTCTGAGATTTGCGTTTCAGAATCAAGTATGGGAGTTTATTGTTCTCCCGTTTGGCCTGTCGGCAGCTCCAAGGGTTTTCACAAGAGTGGTCCTTGCGGTGACAGCGTTTCTCAGAAAAGAGAACGTGGCGCTTCACACCTACATAGACGACTGGCTGATCAAGGCAGACTCGGCAGCCAGGTTGAATGTGGATACTGCTCTGACTCTGAAGTTACTTTCAGAGCTAGGCTGGCTAGTCAACAAGGAGAAATCCGAGTTGACACACACTCAACATTTCGTTTATTTGGGGATGCGATTCGATCTCGAGGAGGGCAGGGTTTACCCGTCAGAGCCCAGAGTGGTGTCTCTGTTAGCCATCCTCAGGAGTTTTCGAGTGGGAAACCACATTCAGGCGAGGCAGTTTCTTCAGATGCTGGGCATGATGGTCTCCATGGAGCAGGTGATCCCGTACGCTGCTCTAATGCGAAGATCTATCCAGTTGTATCTGATGTCTCTGTGGAAACAGAGAACAGAACCCCTGTCAAAACTGGTGCCAGTTTTGGAGCCGATAATGTCGCATCTTGTATGGTGGAAGGAGCGTCAGAATCTCCTAGTAGGGGTTTCGCTGCACCTACCCCTGCCTGCCTGGGAGAGCACCAGGTCTCGGGCACATGGACTCTCTATGAGAGTCAGGTGCATATCAATCTGTTGGAAATGATGGCTGTAGAACTGGCGTTGGAAGAGTTTCTTCCGATGATCAGGGGCAAGGTGATATTGATACGGTCGGACAACTCGACGGTAGTATCATACATAAATCGCCAAGGCGGGACCAGGTCACCCACACTGTGTATCAAAGTGTGGAACTTGATTCAATGGTGCAGGAATTACTCGGTTGTTTTGAAAGCAGCTGACATTCCTGGCCGATTGAACATTCCAGTGGATGCTTTGTCTCGCAGACAGAGAATTGTGCCAACAGAATGGTCCCTCAACCCTCCAGTTCTGCGAAGGATCTTCGAGCATTGGGGCAAACCCAATGTGGACTTGTTCGCCACATGGGAAAATGCTCAAATCATGACTTATGTCTCGCCGATTCCAGATCCAAATGCCGTCGATACAGACGCTCTGGCGATAAGCTGGAGAGGGATGCACGCTTACGCGTACCCACCCACCATTCTTCTGCCGAAGGTGTTGGTAAAGATCAGGGAAGAACCGTGTCTGGTCCTGCTAATAGCGCTGTATTGGCCAAGCAGGGCGTGGTTCACGGAACTGCTAGATCTGCTGGTGGAAAACCCAGTGCAGTTGCCCGAGATTCCGAACATAATCTCCCAGGCCAAGGGACGCTTCCTACACGAGCGTCCCGAAATGTTCAAATTGACTGCGTGGATGTTATCAAACAACGTTCCACGTCGGAAGGCTTTTCTCGACAAGTTGGTGATTTCATCGCGGCTGCGAGAAGGAGGTCAACCTTCAAGTCATATAACAACAAGGTTAACAGATTTACAGACTGGTGTGAAGAAAAGGGTATTGATACCTTTCAATCCACTATTCGG
Organism: Chaetoderma sp. LZ-2023a; assembly: GCA_034401795.1. Taxonomy (NCBI): domain Eukaryota; kingdom Metazoa; phylum Mollusca; class Caudofoveata; order Chaetodermatida; family Chaetodermatidae; genus Chaetoderma; species Chaetoderma sp. LZ-2023a. The sequence goes on from CM067365.1 coordinate 15,088,271, forward strand.
CAAATAGCAGACTTTCTCTGTGAGCTGTTCTTTTCAGGACTAGCTCCCGTCACAATTGCTGGATACAAGTCAGCTTTGGCATCCGTTATCCCTTGTCTAGCCAACAGGGATAGTCCAGAGGTGGCCCAGTTAAATGTGATGGTGAAGGGAATGAGCAATCTCCGACCGAGACAACCGGTAGTTATTCCAGCCTGGAGTCTATCTTTAGTGCTTAATGTACTGGCCAAGCACCCTTTCGAACCATTGCGTTCGGCTACGCTAAAGCATTTGACTCTAAAGGCGTTCTTTCTATTGGCAGCTTCCTCAGCTAGAAGGCGCAGTGAGATCCATGCGCTTTCGGCAGAGAGGGACCGATTTATTGTCTCTGGAGAGGGTCTGTGTCTTCTGCCAAGAGCAGAGTTTATGTCAAAGAATCAATCTTTGAGATATCCCGGCAAACCGATCATAATACCGAAGTTAACTAGGTTTGATCGTGATGCCAGTGTCTGGTGCCCGGTCCGTGCTTTGACTAAGTACAAGAAACGGACTGACTCGTTACGGTGGAACGATAGGCATCTGTGGATCTGCCGTAAGAAGCCTTATGGCGCCGCATCCATGGATACTATCTCTCGTTGGGTAGTCGAATGCATTCAGACTACTCATGAGATGGCGACTGGGCACCAGGTGCAAGGCGCAAGGGCACACGATGTTAGAGGAATAGCCGCCTCGACCGCCCTTTACAGTGGTGTTTCGTTAGAGGACATCATGGCCATTGCACAATGGCACTGTGAGTCCTCATTTACGGATTACTATATGAGGGATGTGTCAGACTCAGCCAATCCACTCGCTTTAGCTGTTTTGAGACGATAGTTAAGTGACCACACTGCTCTTCACCTTTTTTTCACTTCGGTTAGAAAAGAACCTAAAGCAGGCATGGTCGAGCGTGAGGATGACAACCAGATTGTGTCACTGATGGCTGGACCAGTGAATGGTTGGAGGCGGTACGTCTGAAGTCCAATTATCATACGGTAATTCATTAGTGAGAGTTTTTTGTATTATGTCTATGTATCATGTTCATTCATCATATATATTCATGCTCATTCCCAGGCTAATACATGTGAATATGCAAGGAACTGTTAACCCTCTTGGCATATTTGTGTTTCAGGCGAGATACATGTTCGTGAGTTCTCTCCCTTTTCTTAGGAGGAAAAAGGGTGGGTGGGGGGGGGGGGGGGGCCAGTGACGCGAATGTGATTCGGTTCCGTTAACTTGACGGTCCTTTTAGGTCTCCGTTAGTCAAGTTTTAAGTCTAAATCTTTCTCCAAGGGGCAAAAGTGGCATTTATGGCTTGCCCATTCCCACCAGGTTACTGATCAAATCTGGTGTATATCAGAAGTAACAGAATGGTGAGTATTGATCGATGGAGAATGCAGGAAATGTCAATTTCCCTTTCTCCGAGATCTAACAATACTCACCATTCTGTTACGGACCCAGCCTCCCAGCCCCATGGAGGCAAGCCATGGATTTCTCTTGTTTGGTGGCTATGCAAACAATACGAGCTCTATGGTAGACGGGTACTCGGCAGTTGGGAGCCGAGTACCCGGTTCCAAGGAGTCGGTAAAGCTTTCTAAGTCTATAGTCCTAGAGCCAGCTGTCAAGGCCAGCTGTATATCAGAAGTAACAGAATGGTGAGTATTGTTAGATCTCGGAGAAAGGGAAATTGACATTTCCTGCAACCTATATGTCTATGGATTACATATCCATGGTAGTAGGCCCTACCAGAGTGGTACGGGGGCATCGAATTAACCACCGGCTGAAAAAAAGAAACAAATATTATTGACGGTAAAAAATTATCAAATAATATAATTCTCACAGTAAAAACATAATTATAATCTTAGATGATAAAATAACTAGACATGACATAGACATACTACACGTAGCGGCGGCTGTTATCGATATACCGGTGGCTGTTTTGGGTCTACTGGCGGCTGTTTTCGACCGCGGCTGTTATCGACTGTATTCTCTATGAGTCCAGATCCTCATCTTCAATACTCAGTAGCAAAACTGCTGCATTGTGTCTCAAAGCAGCTATCTCCAAAAGCGCCTCGAAATTGTTGAACATTTCCTGGTTCGACCATTGCCTGTCCAAGCGTGCTTCCGAAAGCCTTCACTGTGTGCACTGTCTGAGATCAGACAAGCACGCGCACAGACATTATAAAGCTACAGTCTTTTAAGCAGAGTATTAAAAAGAAGATTATAGAAAACTACTAGACTCTGGAAAACACTCACCATGATGGCATGCTATTCTCAAATAATAATAATAATAATAATAATAATAATAACAGGGCATAATTTAGAATTTGATATTTGCATAGCATGTTAAAGTTAAAAATATTACAGAACGCAGGCAATACCTTTATGTTCTGCTCCATGTCAGAACGGTTACACATGTATGCAAATATAATTACAGATTTCCTTTAACAGGACAGATATATACAACTGGTCGACAGACGACCCTATACAAGCTACTGTACATATTATACTGCACTCATATATAACTTCTGCAAGCTACCGGTGATCCGGAGATAGCGCTAAACTCCTTGACTAAAATATATATATATATATATATATATATATATATATATATCTCACACACAAGGCAAAATAGAACCGTGCCTCAACCAATCACAGACACCATGCCATTGTTTTGCAGTCATCTACCAATGCCTATCTTGAACACATCCCTTGCCGTACAATTTGCAAGAATTTTCCTGTAAATCAGTGATATATTCCTATGCCAGCAGTGCAGATGGCTATTGCACAGACTCATGCATGAAATGACATCCACACACATACGTTATCAGACTTAAAGTTACCATACCGCCACAAAAATATGAACAATTTAAAAATAATGAAAACACTGACAACCACTGTGACACAGTGACTTCACCAGCAGTGAACTGCATGCAATTTTCAAACTTTTAATTCCAATGACTGGTTCTCAGACATTGCAGAGGTGATATAAAATCTAGTTTGCGTAGCAATACATGCAAACTAGATTTTATAATTAAGGATAAATTAAATTTGAAAATTTATATGTGGAAGTGATCTTGGAAATATGTGGAAATGGTTAATATGGTTTAGGGGTTGGGTTATAAGATCTAGTGGGAAAGCAAGGTGGGGGATGTATTTAGTTGCATTAGTTTAACTATACCTATCACCTTGGGTGATGGAAGGTTTCTGATTGTACTAGAAAATTTTTGATTTATTGTCATGTTTTCTTTGTGATTTTTTTTCTCTATATAACATTTGCGAGGGTAGTATATTTAGTTTCTGAAATTTAAAAATAAATTAGATTTCATAGATTTATATAGACCTGCTTGAAAGTAATATGAAGAAAAAAATGAGTCCCTGCAATCACTATCTTGTTGTGATCCCCTCTCACTCTGACAAAGTTGTCCGCCATTCAACACCTAATATACAATACATTAAAGATCCCGTAAAGCTGACAAATTCATTTTCAATAAATAAAATTTCTGGCTTTATCTTGGCGTACTCAAAATTCCTTTCTTTAATTTGTTTAGGTTCTTGTTTTAAAATCGATTAAGGAAAATCATTCGGATCAGTTAGAACATTATAGAATAAAAGGTTCATCGTTTGAAATCGCTAGCTTACAAAATTGGTGTCAGGAGTGGGATTCGAACCCACGCCCACATTCGGATCAGTAGTATTTTGTTGTCCTGCAAATAGACATTTAAAAAGTAACTATTTAGATTTTCGTAACCAATCTGGACCTTTAAAGGGAATAAGGGATAAATGTACATGACAGTAGACACAGCGGTGATGTCACATGACAGTTAAGAGCATTAATTAGTACTTAGTAGTTCATAACTTTGTAGTATCATACTCGAAAATTGGAAACTGGTACAATTGATCATTGATCGATCATCAGTTTGTTTGTCAAACCAATGATCGATCTAAAAAATCAATCCAATTCTCAACACTAACTTGAATACATGAGTAATGAGTACATGAATACATCGGCCCCAACCCTGATCAGTATCACCAGAGTTGCCCTTATGCGTCCTTTTGCGCGTATATACGCATAAAAATGGCAGATGGACGCATAAAAATTAACCCTCTGCGTCCCCGAGGACGCACAAGGGACGCAGTGAAAAAGTGTAGCGGAAACTGGTAACTTTGCGTGTGCTTAATTATCAATTATATTATCGTGTGTGTATATTTATTTATGCATGTTTTTATGTGTGTTCAATAAAAACAAACTTACTGCGTTGTTCAAGACTATGATTTGTTGTTTGTTTTCTTGCACAACTCAGTTGTTAATACCCATAAATCAGATTCAACCACCACATTTCATTATAAAAACAATCCCCAAATCATCCTTAGTATTCCCTTTGATCTAATTTTTATAAATAATGAGTTTACTAGCCCAATGTTAGTCGCATTGTTTGGCCTACAAATTGCAAAAATACCCGCCATGTTTCTGTCTGTTGTGCTAAACGTCAGTGTGACGCGTCAGTATTTGATTGGATAACAGCGGAATCTCCCTCTAGAGGAACTCACGTTTGAGAAATCCAATACAACTGATCAAGCGTATACAAACGTGTCTGGGCGTCTTAACCCTTTCGCAGCTCAGAACATTGGACAGATCACAAAATTGTTATCACTAATATGCTGAATATTTTGAAATTAATTTGCGCATGCCAACTTGCCTAAAGCAGCAACGACTTACAGGCAAAATATTTTTTTCTATTTACTTATCAAAATATCTAAATGGATGAAGGAATATATGGAAGATATTGTGATATCTTTTACATTTGAATGGTCATTTGACGGATTAGCAGCGGTGTCTTTGTATTACTGTTTGAATAATGGTAGTAATACGCGCTATAAGCCGTCTTTTATTTAGCAATAGCGGCTGATTGATTGACTGATGGATTTGTGTTTATAATGTTTGACAATACTCGATCGTTAGGTGTTCCCAATTTCTCAACTAAAAAGCTCATCCCAGCCGCGATGTTCAACGATATCATCGATCTACAGGTAGGCATACGTTAAAATATTGATTTTTTCCAAACAGCGTATAGCCCAAAGCTCCCCGATACAAGCGTCCTTATTAGATACACGCTAATGCATTATCTATGCTTCAACCAATCAGCAATCGCGTTACATAGTTACTCCCTATGAATTAGACATATCCGGTTATTGGCTGATATATTTTCACTAATTACGCATTTTAATCTGATTTATACAGATTATTTTTGATAAATTATTGTTTTGTCTGATCTTAGCCTATGTATTCCACTATATTTAGTCATTCCAGTTACATTATAAAAAATATGCGCGCATTATATCGAAGTAGGTCAAGTCGTCCTTGAGGAAACTCGCCCCAGATACTCGTAATTTTTCAATTCGTCCAAAGTCAAGTTAGGGTTTTATAGAAAAACTAATGCAGTTGTCTTTGCTAATTACTAATGTAGTGGTCTTTGGAAATGTTAATCATACAAGGTTGTCAATGTAGGTTGGTTGGTTTATCAGACAACAAACAAGTACAGTGCTTTAAGTTATTGTTTATTGACATGCAGTTCAAATGTTATTAGTTAAATATACAATGGCCATTTCAATAGATCAATTTTAGCCACCATTGTAGATCACAGCATACATATTTTTTAAATTTTACCACTGGAATGACTGGCACTGTTTAGAGCTAGTCATTCCAGTGTTAAACTTTCAAAAATAGGTACTTTGGTGATCTACAATAGTGGCCAAATGTGTTAAGTGCTAAAGATTATTAAGCTCTGCATAGTTAATATTCTATATATATATATACATTAACAGTATTTACACAATGTCATAACTAGTGCTTTCAACATGTTTAATAAAGTGCTTTATAATTAGATCAATGTGTTGTGTTTATTTTAAGAAAAATAGATGGGACCCCCATATTTCAGATGAGGACCCCATGGGACCCCCAGATTTTACAGTGGGACCCCCAAATCTGAGTGTGTGGGGTCCTTGGGACCCCCAAAAATCAGATGTTGGCAACACTGAGTATCATGGATATATGTTTCATTGCCATTGAATCCAATTTCCTGAATTACTAAAATAAACCACACAACGTACAACATTTATATTTGTATTTAAAAGTGAATACAATGCTTTGCCTGTGTTGGGATCAATCGATTTCTTCACTCCCTGAATGTCGATTTCCAGAAAACAGATAAGGTAGATAGGCTGTTGAATATTATGGCAGCAGCAGCACCCAGTTAAATTAGTTTCAAAATATTCAATAGAATTTATTAAATAGTAAAGACATGTAATTCGTACCAGTTGACAGACTATTAAAGGTGCCTATATTCACACAAAAATGTTTGAAAATAAAATTCTTAAAATTCTGATCCTCGATGGAAGGAAACAAAATAAATTTTAGCATATGAGGATTTCATTCTGTATAATTATACATTTTCATATTTTTAGTTGTGAATTTGAATTAGGGACATGTGCCTCAGTTAGACAACTTAAATTGTATTAATTAACACGTAATGAAATGATCATTTGCTAAAATTTATTTCGTTTCGTTACATCTAGACACACAATTTAAGCCTCTAAAAGTATATAATTTTAGCAATTTTTTTTTCAACCATACTGCTGTGAATATGCACCTTTAAGCATTTATGATGGAGTTTATCATGTCCTTCATAATATAATTGATTATGACATCAGTCATTATGACATCATATGATTGACTGAGAGGCTGCAATCCTCTATTGAAGCTATGTCTGTGGGACAATCTGGTCTATCACTGTACACATACTATACTGTGAACATTTGCAAGAATATAAATACAGAAAGAAAGATCACTTATCCTCAAATGATATGCACTCAAAATGATTAGACTCATGCTGTAATATTGTATGCTTTCACAGGTAACCGTTTGTCCCGGTGTGCTGCTTGGGGTCGCTCCCCTGAGTGCAGTGTCTATTTCACTAAACTTCTTCAATCATGGGTACGTACAGACAGTCGTTTTAACCCTTTAATTCTCAAATTGATTTAAGAAAAACTTAAATTTTATCAAAGGAAAATGTCTATTTGCAGAGCAATCTGAGATTATTTTTTTGGAAAATATATCACTAGAATGACTGGCTCGGGCTCGAGTGTTATAGGCTAATCCCTTAGTGGGCAAAAATAAACAATCTTTGTCAATCCCTATGGCTACAGGATTTAGGCCCAAATATGGAAAATCTGGAAAAGTAAGCAATTATAAAAAAAAACCATTTCCAGGCCTTGTGATATACATGGATGGAACATCCAGCATTTTCTGTTCAGTGTTTAGAAAAAGTATGGAAAATTTAAATATTGTCAGGTGTGATTCTCATTTGCAAAATAATGAAGATACTATTCAAGATATTGATGATCTCGGCTACAAATTCTGATGGTTTTCTGCAAAACGTGGCAGTTTTGAGATGGAAACTGATTGGAGGCATCATAAGATGTGTGTGAAAATTGAGGAAATGGCATATCATGTCTGGAAACAGTATGCAATTTCATTCTGCACAATATTGATGAAGCATGTCTATTGTCTAGATGAAACAGAGGATGGCAGGCGCAACAGTCTTGATCTTGGCTAAACTTTGCATCTCCCGGCCATAGCCGGACAATCTATAATGCTCGGTGTACAAATCATGTTGTGGACTACACACTTATTAAAAATCTGCACACATTTGTTGTTGTCTTATATGGAGCTAAAGTATTGTTATTACCATTGCCCTGTAAGAAGAGGGTATTATGATCGGGGCTGGCATGTGTAGGTGCGCGTGTAGGTGTGCGTGTGTGCATGCGTGTGTGTGTGTGCATAGGTGTGTGTGTGCGTGTGCGCATACAAATTCTGCACATGTGAATATGTTTGGAACTATATGGGCCTGAGTTGGCTCAAATTTTTTACGCAGTAAAGGGTGTGACGATACACTAGGATTCCACAACTTTATGCATGGTAACAAAATCCAGAAAATCTGAAAAAATCTGGGAAATAGAAAACATTTTACAACGTGACAAAAATGGGCAAGCGAGGATCCTTGTAACTGTTTACATATTGTATATATATATATATATATATATATATATATATATATATATATATATATATATATATATATATATATATATATATATATATATATATATATATATATATATATATATATATATATATATATATATATATATATATATAATATATATATATATATATATATATATATATATATATATATATATATATATATATATATATATATATATATGTATATATATATATATATATATATATATATGTATATATATATATATATATATATATATATATATATATATATATATATATATATATATATATGTATGTATATATATATATATATGCTATGTAAAATACCTAAACCCGTTAACCCACTAATTTATTAAAGAAGATTTTAATTTTCTTAGAAACTATCCATTTGCAGATCAAGTAAAGACTCTTTGTGAAAATTTAAGAGGGTATTATGATCGGGGCTGGCATGTGTAGGTGCGCGTGTAGGTGTGCGTGTGTGCATGCGTGTGTGTGTGTGCATAGATGTGTGTGTGCGTGTGCATGCGCCTGTGCGCATACAAATTCTGCACATGTGAATATGTTTGGAACTATATGGGCCTGAGTTGGCTCAAATTTTTTACGCAGTAAAGGGTGTGGCGATACACTAGGATTCCACAACTTTATGCATGGTAACAAAATCCAGAAAATCTGAAAAAATCTGGGAAATAGAAAACATTTTACAACGTGACAAAAATGGGCAAGCGAGGATCCTTGTAACTGTTTACATATTGTATATATATATATATATATATGCTATGTAAAATACCTAAACCCGTTAACCCACTAATTTATTAAAGAAGATTTTAATTTTCTTAGAAACTATCCATTTGCAGATCAAGTAAAGACTCTTTGTGAAAATTTACCCTTGGAATGACTGGCTTCAACTGTGAATGGACATTTCTCAAAACTACTACAGAAACCATTTTTGGCCAGCTCGAGTGTTAAATTATTCTAAACATTTTAACTTTGAACATATCTTTGTGGGCGGGTGGGTGGGTGGGATGGAGTGTTAAGAATTAAAGCTGATGTATGTAGCGTGCAACCTCGCCTGTAGGCAATGATTCCTAACCCTTATCACTCTGATGTCAATATTCTGTTTTTTTACTGGGTCAATATCGAAGAAATTGGTGTACATTTAAAATTTTCAACAATTTTGGTGGAAGATGTTGCTGTACAACAGCACCAATTCCCACCAAATTTGTTGAAAAAGGAACACCAGTTCATCTTAATTTAAGTTGAAAATTAACTAGTAACAACACACGCACACACACACACGCACGCACGCACGCACGCACGCACGCACGCACGCACACGAAACTGTGAAAGAAAAGGAAGAACTTTAACATGACAAAAGGTGGCTTCTGCGGTGACCTTTCAGAACACTTACATGTAATCAAGTGTCAAAATAGCCTTCTCTTGGTTCCCTGCAAATAGATATCCAAACTGTAGATTTTCTTGACAGTAAAGAACTAATATTAACCCTTTGATCCTTGAATTTGTTCCAAAAGAATGAAATTTCTCATAGAAAATCTCCATTTACCGACCCAAAGAAGACTGGTTTTGAAAATTTACAACTGGAATGAATGGCTCGGTTATCGAGCCAGTCTTTCCAGTCGTAACTTGTCAAAAATATTCATCTCTTGGTCTACAAATGGACATTTCTCAAGACCACTGCCTACGCCGTTTTTGGCTGTAAAAGTGTTAAAGAGATATGAAATCCATGTACATGTACATGATGTAGATATTTTCTCAAATACTTGTTGAACATTTTCAAACTAATTTAACTAAAAACTGGTGCCTTCAATTTAAAGTAACACTAATCAACAGCTTATCTATATGTATTTATGTATATGATTGCTTTGATTTGTAATTCAGTGAGGTTTTAGCCCTCAAATTTGTTCAAGAAAATTTACATTTTCTCTTTATAAATGTCCATTTGCAGAATGTTATTTTTGAAAATATATCACTGGAATGACTGGCTCGGTCATCGAGCCAGTTATTCCAGTGATAAATTTTGAAAGGTCTCTTGGTCTGCAAATAGACATTTATCGAGACCACTGCAAAAGCCGGTTTTGTCCACCTTAAGTGTTAAATATGACGTGCTGTGGTTATCTTTCTTGTGTTGCAGGGAGACCGTATGTGGGCCTTTGCTGTAGGTTTGTATTTGGTGAAGCTATCCCAGGATTCACTGCGACTTACAGCTATATATGGCCTGACAAATGGTGTGTGCGTCATTCTGCTTGGTGCTCTAATTGGAGACTGGGTCGACAGGAGTAAGAGGCTCACAGGTACCTCATGTAGATATTTGTCACGGTTAGGAATTAACCACTGATGCTGATAATGATATCGTGTAAATTGTGCATTCAGAATATTTAATTAATTTTATATTCTGTGCAGTACTACACAGACCCACAGTATGGATCAGTACAAAGTTCCAAAGATCTGTGAATTTTCTGCTGTATTGTAGACTTGTGCGATTATTGCGTTGAGTGATCGCGATCGATTATTAAAAAATAATCGTGATTACTTGATTAATCAGCTTAGATACAAATTACCAGGACATAACAACAAAATAATATCAATGGCGATAATTGCAATGGTGTTTAGAAAAATCCATTTGCAGGGCAAGAAGACCATTTTTGAAAATGTATCACTGGAATGCCTGGCTCGATTCTCGAGCCAGGCATTCCAGTAAAACATTTTCAAAAATAGTCTTCTCTTGCCCTGCAAATGGACATACATTCTCTAAGCAAGATGTCATTTTTCATTACCGATCGCATTAAAAAGCAATTGAAATAGGTTTTGAAATATTTTATGCAATAGAAAATGTTCACGATTATTCGATTATTTAATTTTTAATCATATAAATTCACAATTTCAAACATAATCGCGATTTTCGATTTAATCACATAATCGCGCAAGCCTAGTATACTGATACATATGGATCACGATTAAAAGAAGTTAATTTTTTGCCTTGATTCATTAAAGGGGAATGCAATCACAGAACGGTCAAAGCTTGCCAAATGATGCTCTTTGTCGAGCCCATTTACTTCATCAAGGATGTATACGATCTTAATAAAACTTTACATATTTGATCTATACCACCATTGCATGTAGTCTCCATCATAATTGAAGTGATTTTCAAAGGTTTTCAATATTTAATACAGGGTTTGGACTTAGCTTATTTTGTACCAAGAAGTAGGTAAATGTTACAAGTTTTTCAATGGACAATTAGTTCATCAAGGGCTTTTCCGAAGCCAATAAAACTTTACAGATTTTTTCTATGCTATCATTGCATCCAGCCTCCATCATCATTATTGTGATTTTCAATCTTTTCAATACTTTTCGAGGGTTTGAACGTTGGAATATTTTTGTGATGTATATCCTGCTTAAGCCAAGAATTAGAAGAATGCTAGTTTTTCAGTTGACATTTAATCTATTAAGGACTTATCCATTCCCATTAAAATTTAGTTTTGTTTTATACCACGAGTGCATTCAGTCTACATGATAATAAATATGATTTTTTAAATTTTCTTTATTTTTACTGTGTTTGGACTTAGTATATTTTTGTGTGATTTATATCCTGCTTAACGCCAGAATTAGAAGAATGTTAAAGTTTTTCAATGGTCTTTTAATTTATCAAGTGCTTGTCTGATTACATTGAACCTTTACAAATTTGAACATATCATCATTAAATTCAGTTTGAAGCAAAATTAATATGAGTTTTTGTCCATACTTTTACATGCTTTGGACTTAACGCTAGTTTATTTCTGTGTGATTTGTCTCCTTTTCAAGAATTAGAATAATGTTAGAGTTTTTCAGTAGACATTTGATTTATCAAGGGATAAGAAATCCTTCGTAACTTTCTTATACACTATCTGCTTAGAACTAATTTGTAAACACTTGTGGAGTAATCAGGACCTACATGATGGACGATTCACCCAATGACGTGGTACAGTTAGCTTTATGGCCTGTCACATTTGATTACGTTAATCAAACTTTTAACCCTTTAATGGTCAAGAACATATTAATATCTGCCTATTTACTGGCAAAGAGAATACAATTTTTGAAAATTTAGTGAGCCAGTCATTTCATTGATAAATTTTCAAAAAGTTGTATTCTCTTGACCAGAGGCTGATTTTGGTCAGCATGAATATTAAAGGGTTAATATTGTTAGTGGTTGTGAAAATTTGTTAAATTTGTTTTAATTCGTAACATGATAACAACCTTTATTTTTGGTGTTTTTTCAAATCTAATTCTCATTTGTGATCTTTAACCCTTTAGCCCTAAAATTTGTTCAAGCAAATTTAAATTTTCTCATAGAAAATGTCCATTTGCAGACCAAGGGATGCCTATTTTTTTAATTTACCACTGGAATGACTGGCTCGGTTATCGAGCCAATCATTCCAGTGGTAAATTTTCAAAAATAGTCTCTTGATCTGCAAATTGGCATTTCAAAAGACCACGGCAGAAACCGTTTTTGGCTGATATGAATGTTAAAGGGTTAAGATATATTTATGTATTTATTTCAATAAGCAGTTATGCGTGAGATTATAAGTTTTATAATTCCATGATTTATGCTATCGCTTGTTTCAGTTGCACGATTGTCGTTGGTAGTTCAGAATCTGGCAGTTATCATCTGTGCCATCATTCTTTGTCTTGTGCTTGGCTTCTATCAACAAATCACTGCTTCATTGGGTGGACATTTGGCACATTTCTGCCATTCTCTTGTCATTGGAACAGCAGTCGTGTCAAAACTGGCGAGCATTGCTACAAAGATTGCGATAGAAAAGGATTGGGTTGTCGTGATGTGTGCCGGAGATAAAGTCAAGCTAGCTAGTAAGTAGTTTTGCCCTTAACCATCAAATTTACTCAGCAAAATTTAAATTTTCTGATACAAAATGTCCATTTGCAGGACTTTGAAATTTTACGACTGGAATGATTGGCTCGGCTATCGAGCCAGTCATTCCAGTGGTAAAATTTAAAAACCAGTCTTCGCTTGGTCAGCAAATGGACATTTCTCAAGATCACTGCAGAAGCTGTTTTTGGCCGGCTTCTGTGTTAAAGGGTTAAAGGGTGACCTTGAGAAGGATTGGGTTGTTAGCTCACCTGGTCTAAAAGGCCAAGTGAGTTTATGTCATGATGACTGTCCGTCGTGTGTCCGTCCGTCCATCAACTTTTCCTTTAAACGACTTCTCAAGAACCACTGGGCCGATTTCAATTATGTTGGCCAGGAAGCATCCTTAGGCCATAGGGATCCAAGTTTGTTGAAACGAAGCCGATCGGCCAATTTGGCCAGTGGCTATCTTGGATTTTGGCCGATTTTAGGAAACATCTTTAAAAATCTTCTCTGAAACCACTTAGGGGATTGATGCAACTCTCATGAAATATGATCTAGGGCAAGAGCTGAACCAAGTTTATTCAAGAGAACTTGATTGGTCAAATGTTTCGACGGCCATCTTGGTTGACCTAGTTTTAATGAAAACAACTTCCTCTCCAGAACCGCTGAAGGGATCTGTTCGAAATTGGGCAGCTATGATTAGGGACTAAGGGCCATTAAAGTTTGTTAAAGGGAAGTTAAACCATCAAAAAACATGGCCGCCATGAGCCAATCAAAATATAGCGTGTTTGGCGGCTATATTGGATTTTTTTATTTGATGGATTTTGAGGCCGACATTGTTTTTATGTAGGTTTTGGGGTATTCTGATCTCAAATTTGCAATTTTCAAAACTGTCGGATAAACAGTTTGTCGACCATCTTGGATCATTTTCCCACCAAAAGCTCCCATACTAAAGCAATGGGAAATTTAAAATGTCTTCTAAAAAATTAATGGGCCGATTTCAATTATATTTGGCAGGAAGCATCCTTAGGGCATAGAGATTCCATTTTGTTCAAACGAAGCCGATCGGTCAATTTGGCCAATTGGCCGGCGGCGATCTTGGCTGTCGGCCATCTTGGCTGGCAGCCATCTTTGATGTCGGCCGATTTTTAGAAATGTCTAAAAATCTCCGAAACCGTTTTAGGGATCAATTCAGACCTCATAAAATATGATCTATGGCAAGAGCTGACCCAACTTTGTTCAAGCGAACTTGATTGACAAAATGGTTCAACGGCCATCTTGGATGACCTCGTTTTCGCAAAAACAACTTCTTTCCCAGAACCGCTGAAGCGATCAGGCTGAAATTTGTGATATATTATTAGGCACTAAGGGCTATTAAAGTTTGTTCAAGAGAAGTTGATCCGTCAAAAAACCTGGCCGCCGTGGCCCAATCAATATATAGCGTGTTTGGTGGCCATATTGGATTTTTTTATTTGATGGATTTTGACGCCGAAATTGCTTTTATATATGTTTTTGCGCATTGTGATTTCAAATTTGCCATTTTTGAGACTGTCGGATAAATGGGTTAGCGGCCATCTTGGACCATTTACCTGCCAAAATCTCCAATACTAAAGCAATGGGAAATTTAAAATGTATTAGTCTTACGGCATCTTGGATTCTTGTCGATTTTTAGAAATGTCTTTTAAAATCTTCTCCAAAACCGTTTTGGGGATCAATTCAGACCTCATGAAATATGATCTATGGCAAGAGCTGACCCAACTTTGTTCAAGGGAGTTTGATTGGCCAAATGTTTTGGCGGCCATCTTGGATAACCTACTTTTTGCCAAAACAACTCTAGAACCACTGAGCGGATTGGGCCAAAATTTGGGCGATATGATTAGGCACTGAGTGCCATTAAAGTTTTTTCAAGGGGAGGATCTACATCAGAAACATGGCCGCATCAAATTGTAGTGTGTTTGGTGGCCATATTGGACTTGCAAATATGTCCACAAACTCATTTAAAAGACTACTCCTAAACCACCCATCAACAATTTTGATAAAAATACATAGTGCTCCAGGTGAGCAACACAGGCCCCTTTGGCCTCTTGTTCAAACGTGTTCTGGAGATAAGGCCAAACAGGCATATTTGTAGTTTAATCCTTTCACTGATAAATTCCCCATATCTCTATCACATGGCAAGCAAACAGGAAAGCTGTTGAAGATTTTAAAATTTTCATACGTTCTGGAAGGCTTTGCTGCCTTCAAGGATGTCAAAGTATTCAACAGGAACCTGCTATTCATCATTATCCTTTTAGCACTTATATCAGTTTAAAATGGCTTCTGCAGGGGTCTTGGGTAATTTCAATTTTCTCATAGAAAATGTAAATTTGCAGACCAAGAGAAGATTATTTTGGAAAATTTGTCACTGGAATGAGTGGCTCAATAACCAAGCCAGTCATTCCAGTGGTAAATTTGCAAAATTGTTGTATGATCTTTTAATATATATATATATATATATATATATATATATATATATATATATATATATATATATATATATATATATATATATATATATATATATATATAAAAGATCATACAACAAGAACGACAATCAGAGATTGCTAAAATAATTCCCCATTCCGTCAAGCACAACCTACCATCCAAGATTGGTCACCGCCGTGACCTTGACCGCTGACACCAAAATCGATAGGGTTTTTCGAAACACCAAGGACAACCTCCCACCCAAGATTAGTAATGATCCCTTCACTCCAACTTGAGTTATCATCTGGAAACAATATTACATCATTAATTAGGTCACTGTGACCGCAACCTTTGACCGTTTGGAGCAGAAATCGATAGGGTTCTTTTGACCACCAAGGACAAGCTCCGACACGAGATTGGTAAGGATCCCTTCAACAGAACTCGAGTTATTATCCCGAAACGCAATATTACCTAATTAATTAGGCCACAGTGATCTTGCCCATTGACCGTTTGATGCCAAAATCGATAGGGTTCTTCGGACTACCAATGACAAGCTCCCACACCAGATTGGTAACAATTTCTTCAATAGAACTCAAGTTATCATCCGGAAACGCAATATTACGTAATTAGTAAGGTCACCGTGACCTCAACCTTTAACCGGTTGGTGCAAAAATCGATATGGTTCTTTGGACCAGCAAGGACAAGCTCCCACACCAGATTGGTAATCATCCCTTCAATAGAACTTGAGTTATCATCCACAAATGCAATATTATGTAATTTATTAGGTCACAGTGACCTTGATTATTGCTGCCAAAATCGATAGTGTTCTTCAGACAGCCAAGGACAAGCTCCAACGCCAGATTGGCAATGATCCCTTCAATAGAACTGGAGTTATCATCCGGAAATGAAAGCCTGAACAAACGGATAGATGGACAAAGCAAACGCGATATATCCCCCCTATATATTTTCTCTTTTAGATATGAATGTAATAATGCGGCGTATTGACTTAGCAACCAACATCCTGGCTCCGGTTGTTGTAGGTCAGGTCATGACCTTTGTTTCCATGATGGCAGGCGCTGTACTCATCGCTGCATGGAACTTAATGTCCATGTTCCTCGAGTATTACTTTCTATGGCGGATCTATGTAGCATTCCCGGACCTCGCGGTGAAGGCGTGGATAAAGAAACCAGCTGCTAAACGAGGTATGATTTAGAGATTAGCAACGAAATATCAACATTTCCATTTCAAAGTAATCGTACAGGTAACGTGTTGGATATTTTGAAACTAAGTTGACTGGCTTTCTGAGGAAGCAATGTTCAGCTTCCAGTGAAATTAATTTCAAAAGTGTTTGACAGAAAATTTCTTAACCCTTTAACAATTACAAACCAGAAACAGGGCTTGCACAATTATTCAATTAATCACGATTATTCTTTAAAATATGATCATGGACGATTACAAAACTAAATAATCGAATAATCGAAGATTTTCAACCTTCAAGATAGTTGTTTTTCAGAATATAAAGTAACATACATTGCCTATTAGTAGGCTAGGATTCTTTTAGTACAACAGGTGTTCAATTTCCAAACAAGCATCTCTGAGAAGGGGGTTGGACTTATTTTAGCTATGTTTCAAGAAAAAGTTGAAATCTGTTGTCTAGAATGGTTAAAACTGATTAGACACTAGCACAAAAATTTAACAATTTCCTGGTACAAATTCTTGCCGCCTTATGACTATGTTTAATTTAATAATTTCCTGGTATAAATTCTTGTCGCCTTATGACTATGTTTAATGTACAGCCCAAAAACATTATCGCGGGAGTGAAATTATTAAATTGGTGGCACTGATAAAATATTGCATATTTTTAAATAAAGACCATTCATGACACAAAAACTAATCCTACATTTGGCAATAAAATGTTGTCGTGAAAAAATATAAATCACGTAATATTAATAATCGTCTCGGGTTTAATTAAATTAAGAAGTATCAAAAAATTTTAGAGCGAGTGCTCAGATATAAATATCCTGGACTCAGAACTTGCTATTTTCACATCAAGAGTATACTTACCACCCTGATACTCTATGATATTTCCCAAATATCGACCTAGCTTTAATAAGACTCAGAATTAAAAGGAAACAGCTTCCACTGGACAGGTTACTCAACTGACAGTCCGGCGGATGCGCCGCCCAAACCCATGCATGCGCAGGGCTGTCTGTTTCTCTTCTCAAATTATTGACCTGCCATTGCACACACCTTTTACTTTTGCTAAAGGATTGCTTTTGCTTTGATTGTTTTTGAAACTTTCTAAGTGAGTTAATTTAGTTCTTTTGACTTACTAAGATGTCTGATGTCGCCAAGTCTCCTGAGGATGTTCCCGGTCCTAGCCATCAGGTGTATTTTAGTAAATTTATTGATAAAATATTTGTGTGTTGAATCAGATGGTATATCCGGGATTCGCACTTACACATGGAAATGTCTATATTAGGCTAGCTCATTTTTGGGGATGCCTAAATATTAGCTAACGCATGTTGTGCTTTGTATTTTCAGATACTTTTAGCTGATTTGTGACGTGTTTCACATGTATCCTTCATCTGGATAATTATTTATACTTGGTTTTCTGGGTCCAAATAATTATGTTATGAGTTTGCAGAGGGAATTATTAACATAAGAAGTAACTTTTCCGCATTCTCCCCCACCACAGGGTTTTGGATTCAGGACTAGGTATGCCAGTTGTTGTCCAGCAGACCTCGGACGCTTCTTCAGGGATAAATTCTTACTTCTGAGGTCAGGTATGGAGTTAGTTATCAGTCATTTAGTTTTTTGAAATATTTCCCTATTTATGACTGAGGTTATTATGCCTATCTCTCTTGATGATTATGCTTAGGTTCATTGTATTAAAGTTCAATTACTAATGAATCTTCTTTGGAGTGTTGGGTCTAGCATTCACCTCTCAAGTGTTGAAATTCAAATTCTGATTATCTCCCTTGTCTTCATGAAGAGGAAGAAGTTCAGTTTTGACATCTATCGGTCAAGTCCACAATGAATGCCCTGCTTGTCAATGTTTCGTAATAGCCCGCTTCTTCCTTCATGATTGCACTAGGTGCAGTACGTGCGGGCCTCTACTTAAATGCCATGTGTGTGAGTTGTGGCCGGTTGAGCTTTTTCTGATTTTCTAAATCAGCAGGTGAACGACCGGTCGGCCGATGAGAAGAGGCGAGTGGAGAAGATGTGTGGTAAGAAAGGGAAGGCGTCCATGTCTGCCATGCCAGCCATGGAGGCCTTCCATTTGGAAATGATGGGAGAAATGAAGAAGACAATAACGGATCTTGTCCCAGAGTGGCTTCGCAGCTTGCTTCCCAGTTCAAGCTTGTCATTGTCTTCTTCACTTGCTCCTGGACAGAGTGTTCGTGTCTCTCGGTCTGCTTCTACTAGGGTAGCAGTTTCTGATTTCGACGGCTCTCACTGGTCCGGCGCTGAGGCTTGCCTCGCCTGTGGACCAGGGAGCGAAAGCCATTGCCTCAGCAGTTGGCTTATCGGTCGCGCTGGAGCAGTCAAAGGCTAAGGGTATCAGGACCTCGCGCGATACCCCTCCTGCCCAGGCCGAGTTTGATCCCTTTTCAAGCTTGGCAGCTAATCTTTCTGGGCAGGAAGAAGAGGACACTTTGTTGTGGATGGCCACGGAAATGGAAATCCATCCACCCCCTGGTGGAGGGGGTGCATGGGTGACCCTTTGTGTGGGACTACTTCTTCGGGAGTAAGTTTCACGGTTCAACGGCTAGGCTGGCGCAAAGCCGATGGCCGGCTGTACCTTATCCCTCGGCTTGCCGAGAGGTATGCTACGGAATGTCCGGATTATAATATCATGCATTTAGCCCCCCCCCCCCATGGCGCCGTAGATCCGGCTCCTGGAGTAGCCACTGCAC
This sequence comes from Chaetoderma sp. LZ-2023a, assembly GCA_034401795.1. Taxonomy (NCBI): domain Eukaryota; kingdom Metazoa; phylum Mollusca; class Caudofoveata; order Chaetodermatida; family Chaetodermatidae; genus Chaetoderma; species Chaetoderma sp. LZ-2023a. Next base: position 15,107,616 of record CM067365.1, read on the forward strand.
AAGCCATGCCGGCCCTTATAGGTCCGTATGACTTCCCTGGCTATGCAGGAGTGTCTCCAGCTCCAGCTGTTACTCCACCAGTGAATGTTGTTGAGGACGACAAGGGCCCGAGGCGTGTCAAACATTCACAGGTGGCCACTGAGGAGGACTGGCTGGACGTCTGCCAATGGCTGATAGGCGTCAAGCTGGAACTTCAGGTGGATCCACCAGCTTCCCAGCGGGACCAGTGCCCATGGTTGGCGAGAAAGCCAGTGACGATTTGTATCAGAAGTCATGCGACGTCCCAAAAGCAGGTAAGGATGACCATGCAGCTTTGGGCGAGGACACACGGCCAGGGTCCCAGCCTATAACGTAACCATTGTGCGCTAGTGCTTTGCGCAGCGCAAATTGCACGTTGCGTGACACAGAGGAAAGTATGAGAGGAGCCATTTCGGCTCTTGCACACGTTTCCCAGCTGCTACAGGGGTTAGTTGCTGCATCTGTGGCACGCCAGCCATCTCCTCTTAGTCCAGAGAGTCATCCAGGACGGCATTAACCTGACTCTGGACTGCATGACGAGATCAGTAACCATGAGTTTACGGGCGAGGCGCACATTTGCCCTGGACAATTTGTGCCCCTCGCAGGACCTGTACAATCGGCTTCTTCGGACGCCGATGTCAGGTCCAGGTTGTTTGGAGGTGAAGGATGTCTGCACCTCCAACAAACCGTAAGCCTGGTTAATAAGCAGAGGGTGCTGCATGAGCAGTTCAAGGTTCTCCGCATTGAGCGCGTTCGTGCAGCACCCCCTGCCTTCCACCCTCAGCAGGCCAGAGGTGGTGGTGTCCTTATCAGAGGCCAACCAGCAACGCAGCATAGGCCACAGTAACGCCAGCGTAAGTCAGCTAGGGGTGGGGTGGGGGGTGCAGGCTCCTCCAATGCAGCCCGCGTATCGAGGTGCATGTGGCGCTAGCAGAGGAGCGCAGGGTTCTGTTCATTGGAGTCGAGCCTGATGGGTCGACACCAACAAGGATCACACCAGTGCTGCTGGGACATCCACAGAGACAGTGCAGCTCTTGCACTTCTCGGGTCCACCTCAATCCTTAGGTGGGCCCGTGGGAGGTCGTCTGACCTTCCACATGCAAGAGTGGGAGTGGGTTACTCAGGACCACTTAGTCTTGCGATGGCTTTCAATCGGTTACCATCCCGACTGGATATCAAGTCAGCCATTGCGCCTGTCTCTGGTTCTGATCTGGGCTCAAAATCCACGAGATCCGGATCAGTGGTTGTGTATAGAGGAAGAAATTCAATTCCTCATACAAAAACAAGCAATTCAACCCACACAGGACTGTCCGGGTTACTATTCAACCGTGTTCCTAGTGACAAAAAGCACTGGAGGGTGGAGACCAATTCTCAATCTCAAACCTCTCAACAGGTTTATCCTCACACCAAGTTTCAAGATGGAAACTGTAAGAACGCTGTTAGCAGGATTGAGGAAGGGAATGTGGACAGCATCAGTAGATCTAAAGGATGCTTATTTTCACATTCCAATTGCAAAGAGCTTTCATCGGTTCTTGAGATTCGCATTTCAGGGCCGCCAATGAGAATTCTGGTTTCTCCCATTTGGTATTTCGACAGCTCCTCGGGTCTTCACTCGAGTGTTCCTAGCTATGATGTCATACGTCTGCATGAGACACATAGCAGTCCACACATACATTACAACTGGCTTTTAAAAGCACACAATCAAGAAAGTCTATCAGCAAATCTGGAGATAGTTTTGAAAACTCTAACAGATCTTGGCTGGATAATCACCTTTAAAAAATCAGAGTTGACTCCATCCAAGAAGTTTGTTTACGGGGCATGTTCTTCGATCTAGAGATAGGGTATGTTTACCTATCTCAGGAGAGAGTAAAAGTGCTCATCTCAGTCATACAGTCAGTGTGCAACAGTCGTTATGTACTGGCATGGGTCTACTTAAGAATGCTGGGGTTGATGGTTTCTCTGGAACCAGTCATTCCACTGGTGGCCTATCCAGTTATTACTCATGACACAGTGAACCCACGGGATCCCTGGACTCAAGGGTATCAGTGTTGGAACCTCTTATTCACCACCTTCAATGGTGGATGGAAAGAGAAAATCTCCCGGGAGTGACGTTGTCACCTCCCCACCCTCAATTAATGATGTACATGGATGCATCTATGGAGGGATGGGGAGCTTGCCTGGAAGAAGACAAAGTATCAGGGCTTTGGAATCTGGATCAGTCACAAGAACATATCAATCTGCTAGAAAATGCGAGAAGTAGTCTTAGCCATGAAACACTTCCTAGAGAAGGTCATGGGCAAGATTGTTCTGGTTCAATAAGACAATACAACAGTAGTGACTTATATAAACCGCCATGGCGGAGCGAAGTCACCCATTCTCTGTATGATGACATGGAAACCACTTTGCTGGTGCTTAGATCATGGGATTTCCCTGAAAGCAGCTCATATTCCTGGAAGGCTAAATCTACTAGCGGACTCATTGAGCCAACTGATGGCAACTAAATCAATGTGTGGCGGACCGTCTGTGCAACCACTGGTGCAAGCCCAACATAGATATATTCGCAATGAACAGGAATGCAAAGATGATGACATATGTCTCCGATTCCAGATCCGAGCGCTATCGCAATAGATGCGCTAGCTATCAGCTGGGACGGAATGTATGCATACGCATTCCTGCCAGCAATCCTGATTCCAAAAATTCTCCAGAAATCAGGCATGCAGGAATGCGAAGTGCTTCTGATCGCCCCAAATTGGCCACGCCAATCATGGTATACGGATCTGCTGGACATTCTGGTTTGCAATCCTGTTCCTCTGCCTCTGATGGACAACATAATCTTCCAGGGCAAGGCCTTGCAGAACAACCCGTCAATGTTCCAATTGACTGCATGGATGTTGTCATGGAATCAGCAGTTAAGGAGGGTTTTTCTGAGCAAGCAGCCATGTTTATGGCAAGAGCCAGAAGGGGGTCAACCTCCAGAGCATATAATTATAAAATCAACAGATTTGCTGAATGGTGCTCGAAAAGATGTATTAATCCAATGGATGCATCTATTCAGGTAGTTGACGATTTCCTCTGTCACCTTTTTTATGCCTATAAACTCAAGCCTAACTCTATTGCTGGCTACAAGTCAGCTTTAATGTCAGTTATCCCTTGCTTGGCTAATAGGGAAAGTGATGAAGTATGTAATCTAAATACTTTAATCAAAGGCATGGGTAATCTAAGACCTAGGAATCCACCAGTGATTCCGTCTTGGAGTTTATCGTTAGTACTTCAAGTATTAGCAGATAAACCCTTTGAACCACTAAGCTCCATTTCCATGAAAATGTTGACGCTTAAAACAGTTTTTCTGATTGTTGCAGCTTGAGCTAGATGAAGAAGTGAAATACATGCTTTGTCAGCAGAGCCAGACTGTTTTCAGATTCAGGGTAAGGCCTCAGGCTTCTACCTAGAGTTAACTTTATGGCCAAGCACCAGTCTTTAAAATATCCTGGTCAGCCTATAGTTTTGCTCGCTTTGACTAGGTTTGATCCTAATTCAAAGGCTTGGTGTCCTGTCCATGCGTTAACATGTTATAAACAACATACACAGGAATGGCGGAGGGACCCTAGTGCTTTATGGCTATCTTACATTGAACCCCATTGGAGCGCTTCAAAAGATATCATTTCTACGTGGAATGTGGAATGCATCCAGCACTGCCACAAAGCCGCCACGGGCAAACAAGTTGACATGGCCAAGGCTCACAGTGTCCGTGGTGTAGTGGCTTCCAGGGATCTGTTTAATAGAGTGCCAGTGGATGACATTACGTTAGTAGCACAGTGGCACTGTGAGTAGTTTTACCAACCATTACATGTATCTCTGTGACACATTAAATTCGCTTGCCATATCGATTTTACAGAAACGCTAGTCTGTAAATATTTGTAAATATTTGGTCATACGGCCTAAGTCTCACACACAGTGCATTTAAGTGGGGGATTTCCCCGCTGCTCCATACTCTACCTCTCATCACCAGCGGTGAAGAGGAAATCACATCAAAATAGGTTAGTCTTATACAGGGATTTACTGCATCCTATACCCTTAAAAATACACAAAGGGCCCACAAAGAATACGAAGCGGATCCCTGCGGATGCAAAGACACCAGCCCCAATAAATTTATTGCAACAAACCTAGACATAACAAATATCTAACCCGCTAAATGAACAAGTGAAATTGGCAATAATTTGTGAACATTTTCTATAGTTTGACAAGTCGTCTGGTTACAGTACTGTAAAATACTGTTTGCTGTGAAGAGAGATCTTTTGCCGGGGTGTTTTCCCACATAACTATCATTGACAAGTGTTAAAACTGAAAATACTTGAATGTTGAGCTTACTGAATGTAGCGTGTCTTCACATTGGGTAAGAATAATTGCTTATTGGGATTAGATTGGTTAATTACAGTCACATGCAAAATGATTGGAATGGATAGCAGAATAATGGGAATACTGCTTCTGGGCAGGCGATCGTCAGGATGTACCATTGTAGACAGCCAAATAGTAGTGTTTCAGAAATAAAAAACATTTTAACACTCACCATTCTGCTGTCAATATTAAAACTGCTGTACATTTTGGAAATTATGGAGGAAAATCATTCACCAAGATTGTTTCCAAATTATACACCACTAGCACAAGTCTGCTCGCCTGTCTGCTTTTATCTCAGTGCCAATGTCCCAGATATCCCGATAATAGGTTATTCCAGCATTTCTGGCACACTAGGACTGCCATTACTGAGCTTGGGATCCTTAAAATAAGGAGTGTTGAGTCCCATGGACTCCCAAATTTACAGACTGAGGTAAATCCCTGTCCTATATTTGGTGATGGTTATTTTTTGTCAGCTCCCCCGGTCTGGAAGACGGGGTGATATAGTGATCAGCATGTCCGTGTCCGTCCATCCGTCTGTCTGTTTGTACCCGTCTTGTCAACGTAACTCCTGGAGGTCTCAATGGATTAACTTAAAATTCTGTCCACATTATCAGTATCATGTGCAGATGTGCATGTGCTTTTTTCGCGACCCAAAACTTGTTCATTACAGAGTAAACCCTTTAAATATCTTAAAGCCGATACATAAACTGCATTGCCAATCATTTCTTGTCAACGCAACTCCTACAGTTTAGCTCCGATTCTTTTGAAAATTGCTGCGTGTTATCATCACCATGTGTAAGTGTGCATGTGCTATCCATTTACCTGTACGTCCATCTGTCTGTCCAAAATGTATGTATGTATGTCCATCTGTCTGTCCATCCATCTCTGACAATCATTTCTTGTCAACGCAACTCCTGGAGGTCTCAATGGATTTACTTAAAATGTTGTCGACATTATCAGTATCATCGACAGATGTGCATGTGCTTTTTTTGCAACCGAAAAATTGTTCATTACAGAGTTATCCCCCTTTAAATATCTTTAAGCTGATACATAAACTGCATTGCCAATCATTTGTCAACGCAACTCCTCCTAGAGGCCTCAATCAATTAACTTAAAATTGTGTCGACATTATCAGTATCATGTGCAGATGTGCATGTGCTTTTTTCGCATCCAAAATATTGTTCATTACAGAGTTATCCCCCTTTAAATATCTTAAAGCTTATACATAAACTGCATTGCCAATCATTTCTTGTCAGCGCAACTCCTCCTACAGTTTAGCTCTGATTCTTTTGAAAATTGCGACGTGTTATCATTACCACGTGTAGGTGTGCATGTGTTATCCGTGTACCTGTACGTCCATCCGTCTGTCCAAAATGTATGTATGTCCGTCTGTCAATCCATCCAGCTCTGACAATCATTTCTTGTCAACGCAAATCCTCCTAGAGGTCTCAATGGATTGATTTTAAATTTTGTCCACATTATCAGTATCATGTGCAGATATGCATGTGCTTTTTTCGCGGCCAAAAAATTGTTCATTACAGAGTTATCGCCCTTTAAATACCGTTAATCCTATACAAACTGCAGTACCAATCATTTCCTGTCAACACAACTCCTACAATTTAGCTGTGATTCTATTGAAACTTAGTAAGGATTCTCATTACCACTTGAAGATGTGCATGTGCTATCCGTATGCCTGTACATCCATGCGTCTGTATAGAATGTATGTGTGTCAGTCTGTCGGTCTGTCCATCTCTGGCAATCATTTCAAGGTGTCAACACAACTCCTACAGTTTAGCTACGATGTATATTTATCGGAAATGTTTGGATCCGGTTTATTACTAATATGGTGATGGGTCGTGTTTTTTATGTGGTTCCATCAGAGAGTATACGAAATATGAATATATGAAGGGGGGAATATAGCGATCAGCATGTCCGTCCATCTGCCCGTCCATCCGTCTGTCCATGTCATGTCAACGCAACTCCTCCTAGAGGTCTCAATGAATTAACTTAAAATTTTGTCCACATTATCAGTATCATGTGCGGATGTGCATGTGCTTTTTTCGCGTCCAAAATATTGTTCATTACAGAGTTATCCCCCTTTGTATATCTTAAAGCCGATACATAAACTGCATTGCCAATCATTTCTTGTCAACGCAACTCCTCCTAGAGGTCTCAATGGATTAACTCAAAATTTTGTTGACATTATCAGTATCCTGTGCAGATGCGCATGTGCTTTTTTCGTGACCAAAATATTATTCATTACAGAGTTATCATCCTTTAAATATCTTAAAGCCGATACATAAACTGTATTGCCAATCATTTGTCAACGCAACTCCTACAGTTTAGCTGCAATTCTTTTGAAACTTGGTAAGTGGTATCATTATGACATGAAGATGGGCATGTGCTATCCGTATACTTGTAGATCCATCCATCTGTCCAGAATGTATGTTCGTCTGTCGGTCCATCCTTGTCAATGCAACTCCTACAGTTTAGTTACAATTATTTTGAAACATGGTAAATCTAGTCATTACCATCCGAAGATGTGCATGTGCTTTTTTCGTGGCCAGGAAATTATTCATTACAGCGTTATCTCCCTTTAAATACCTTTAAGTCGATACGTAAACTGCAGTACCAATCATTTCACTTCAAGAGTATACTTACCTCCCTAATACTTTTGATATTGCTAAATATTGGCTTTCACTCAATAAACACTCAGATTTAAAACAGTTAGGTGCCCCTACTGGGCAGGGAGTCAGAGCGTAGTCTGGCGGATGCCAGCCCCACCTCCGCGCATGCGCAGACTAGCACTTCCTCTTTGCTAGATTATTGGCAGAGAGATCACACATGTCTTTTTGTGCAAAAGCTTTTTCTTATTCTTAAACTGTTTAAGTGGTGTTATTTGGAGTGATAGTCACTTTTTTGGATGGCAGGAAGTAACACTTCGCCAAAGGAGGACTTAGGACCTTTAAATCAGGTGACTTCTAGTAAAATTAGCGAGTTTTCTTCCCGGTGTATTGTGTTTCCGGGACTCGCGTTTACCGTGATAAGCGCCTTGGTTAGTTGGTTTATGTCAACTCGGTGCTACCTAAGGCTAATTTCTCTTTCTGTTTATGTCCACAGGTCTGTATGACGCTAGGTGGTGACATCACAGCAGCAGAGAGTTAGTTTTCTCTCCACCATGGTTCCATTTCCTACTAATACTGTTAGGTTATCTAACCAAATGAAAAATTATGTCCAGTGAGTTGGAGGCCTAGTATAAAGGTCTTCTCACTTTGCCCTGTTGATCCAATTCCTTCCCCATGAGGTGGAGAGAGTTAAGAGGCGTGCAGATGGTGGAGTTCTCCGGTTCGTCACGTTGGATGGTTTGTCTATACAAAGTGTCAGGTATCTGGTTATTGATAATGTGGTGATGTTAATTATAGTAAACAAGCAAAGGGAGATAATTAACATTTTTGCCAGAAAAGAGTTATCTATATGTATCTGATGGTTGTGTAGTCGACGTATCCATTCAGCATACAATTCGTCCTTGCACTTGGATGTTTTGTTGGGATCGAATTTTTCCTGTCACGGGATTAATGACGTCATAATCAGCCTGGCTATGTATTTATCAGCAATTCAAGTCGCTATGCTGGTTTCTGATGTATATTGATCTTTATGATCGTTTCCTTCTCTTTGAGTTGGTTTGAGTGTTTAAGCTTAACTAGTTTGCTCATACTCCTTGTCCTTTGCCCTGTTTCAGGGACTGGGTTGCGCGTCCTGTGGACGTTTTCTACATGAAAAGTTCTGGCCTCATCTGTGCTATCAATGTAGCCCTTGTGGTCCCTTGGTTAATTGTGACATATGTAAGCACTGGGGGGGGCGAGTTAATGTCCGAATTCTTGTGCTGCTTACAGGCGACGGACAAGGTGGTAGAGGAGGAGAAGAAGAAGAAGCGGAAACGAGAGGTTGTAAGTAGGAAGGGTAAGGGGAAGGTCTCGTCCGCGGTGGATATGGAGGCCTTCCGGACCGAGATGTTGGGAGAGATGAAGAGGACAATAAAGGATTTGGTTCCAGGGTTGCTTCGTGGCATGCTTCCTGGACCAAATCCTTTACTGTCCTCATCATCGGCTTCGGAGCAGGTAATCCCCGCCTCTGGATCGGTTTTCCTTAGACCGCTTCCGTTGTTCGACGATTCAGAGGTGGCCCCATTAGAGGGGGCGTTCCACGACCCTGGCAGCAGGCTTATTGCCGCGCCGAGAGGGGACCGTGGACGGTTGTCGCTGGAACCCGCGGGCTGCTTATCAGTCCAGGGGTATCCGCACGCCGCGGTGGCCAGTACCTCCTATGGCACCGTTCCTGGTCAGCCCGGGTTAGCTCTCTTTGCTGACCCGGGGTCTAATCTTTCTGACCAGGGTGATGAGGATTACCTGCTAGGGTCGCCGTCTGACGACGTGGACATGGATGAAGACGTTTGTGCACCCCTCGCGGGGAATACAGGCGGCTTCTTCCAGCGAGCCATCCAGGATGGTATTAACCTGGCGCTGGACTGTATGACTCGGGCGGTGACCAGGAGTGTCCGGGCAAGACGCACGTTTGCCCTGGACAATCTGTGCCCGTCTCAGGACCTGTACAATAGGCTACTCCGTACGCCTATGACGGGTCCTGGTCTTTTTGGAGGTGAGGGATGTCGCCACCTCCAGGAGACGGTCACCCTGGTGAATAACCAGAGGGCGCTGCGCGAGCAGTTTGAAGTGCTGCGTCGTGCTAACGTTCGCGCCGCGGCCCCTGCGTATCATCCCCTGCAGGCTCGAGGTGGTGCTGGCCAAGTCAGAGGCCAGCCACCGTCGCAGCGTCGGCCTCGGCCGCGTGCGATTCGGCCAGCGGCGAGGGGGGCGCAGGTTCCTCAGGCGCCGTCAGCCAGGCAGCCGCCCGCGCACCGAGGTGCGCGCGGGGCGGGGCGGGGCGCGCGAGGATCTGGGCGTGGTTATCGGTCCTGACAGGACGCTTACCGCGGTAAGAACCACTCCGGTGTGTATGGCGACGGAGACAGTGCCGCTCTTGCATGCCTTGTGTCCACCGCGGTCCCTAGGTGTCTCTAGTGCCAGTCTGGACTCCCATTCCGAGAGATCCAGAGCAAAGGTTGTGTATCGAGGAGGAGATAAATTCCCTCGTACAAAAAGGAGCTATTCAGCCGGCACAAAGGTGTCCGGGCTTCTATTCAACCCTGTTCTTAGTAACAAAAAGCACCGGAGGGTGGAGACCGATTCTCAACCTCAAGCCATTGAACAAGTTCATCGAGACGCCCAGTTTCAAGATGGAAACGGTGCGCTCGGTGTTGGCGGGGTTGGAGAGGGGGATGTGGACGGCGTCGATAGATTTGAAGGACGCTTATTTCCACATCCCCATCCACGGGAGTTTCTGTCGCTTCCTGAGATTTGCATTCCAGGGCAGACAGTGGGAATTCAGGGTGTTGCCCTTCGGAATTTCCACGGCTCCTCGGGTTTTCACCCGTGTGGTTCTTGCGATCACAGCATACCTCCGCAGGAGAAGCATAGCAGTCCACACGTACATAGACGACTGGCTGTTGAAAGCGCACACCCGGGAAAGTTTGTCGGCCAATCTGGAGATTGTTTTGAAAACTCTCACAGACTTAGGCTGGATGATCAATTTCCCAAAATCAGAGCTGACTCCATCCCAGAAGTTTGTTTACCTGGGGATGTTCTTCGATCTAGAGACAGGATATGTTTATCCTACTCAGGAGAGAGTTCAGAAACTCATCTCATTAATTCAGTCAGTGTGCGACAGTCGTCATGTCCTGGCACGGGTTTACTTGAGAATGCTGGGGTTGATGGTTTCATTGGAACCAGTCATTCCTCAGGCCGCCTTACGCAGGCGGCCGATCCAGTTATTTCTCATGACACAATGGACCCAGAGTACAGGTTCGCTGGACTCGAATGTGTCAGTGTTGGCGCCTCTCATTCACCACCTGCAATGGTGGTTGAATACAGAGAATCTCTTGCCGGGGGTTTTGCTAACCCCTCCCCACCCTCAGGTGACTGTGTATACAGATGCATCGATGGAGGGCTGGGGAGCTTGCCTGGAAGAGTCCACGATATCAGGGCTTTGGAATCTGGAACAGTCAAAGGAACATATAAATCTACTGGAGCTAAGAGCAGTAGTCCTGGGCCTGGAACATTTCTTACAGAAAGTTCAGGGCAAGATTGTTCTTATTCGTTCAGACAACTCAACAGTTGTGACTTACATAAACCGCCAGGGCGGAACGAAGTCGCCCAGTCTCTGTATGATGACATGGAAACTGCTTTGTTGGTGTCTGGATCACCAGATTACCTTGAAAGCAGTTCATATTCCGGGAAGGTTAAACCTGCTAGCAGACTCATTGAGCCGAAGGATGAGTGTTTTACCCACGGAATGGCAACTAAATCAATGTGTGGCGGATCGTCTGTTCGACCATTGGGGGAAACCCAACATCGATTTGTTCGCAACGAAGAAGAATGCGAAGATGACGACGTACGTCTCTCCGATTCCGGATCCAAGCGCTTTCGCAACAGATGCGTTAGCTATCAGCTGGGGGAGAATGTATGCATACGCATTCCCTCCAGCAATCCTGATTCCAAAAATTCTTCAGAAAATCAGACAGGAGGAATGCCAAGTGCTTCTGATCGCCCCGGATTGGCCAAGCCGATCATGGTATACGGATCTGCTGGACCTTCTGGTCTGCAATCCGGTTCCTCTGCCTCTGATGGACGATATTATCTTCCAGGGCAAGGCCCTTCACAACAATCCGTCAATGTTCAGATTGACTGCGTGGATGTTGTCAAGGAATCTAGAATTAAGGAGGGCTTTTCTGAGCAAGCAGCCATGTTTATGGCCAAAGCCAGGAGGGGGTCAACCTCCAGAGCATATAATTATAAAATCAACAGATTTGCAGAATGGTGCTCAAAAAGATGTATTGATCCAATGGATTCATCTATTCAAGTAGTAGCTGATTTCCTCTGTCACCTCTATGATGCCTATAGCCTCAAGCCTAACTCTATTGCTGGTTATAAATCAGCATTAATGTCTGTTATTCCTTGCTTGGCTAAGAGGGGAAGTGATGAAGTAAATACATTAAATGTATTAATTAAAGGCATGGGCAATCTAAGACCAAGGAATCCACCTGTGATTCCGTCTTGGAGTTTATCGCTAGTGCTTCAAGTACTAGGTGATAAGCCTTTTGAACCACTTAGTTCCATTTCTATGAAACTATTAACACTGAAGACTGTGTTTTTAATTGCTGCGGCCTCGGCTAGGCGTAGGAGTGAAATTCATGCCTTATCAGCCGAGGATGACCGTTTTGTGGTTTCAGGGGAAGGCCTTAAGCTGCTACCTAGGATTAATTTCTTGGCTAAAAATCAGTCGTTGAAATATCCAGGTCAACCTATTATTTTGCCTGCTTTAACTAGATATGATCCTAATTCTAAAGCATGGTGTCCCGTCCGGGCGCTGCGCCGGTACAAACAACGTACGGCGGAGTGGCGCACCGACCAGTCAGCGTTATGGTTGTCATATATTGAACCCCATGGCAGGGCTTCTAAGGACACCATTTCCAGGTGGATTGTGGAATGCATTCAGTTTTGCCATAAATCCGCCACCGGGAAGCAGGTTGACGTGGCCAAGGCTCACAGTGTCCGCGGCGTAGTGACATCCACGGCCCTATTTAATGGGGTCCCTGTGGATGATATTATGTCGGTGGCTCAGTGGCACTGTGAGTCAAGTTTTACAGACCATTATCTCCGTGACACCTCTAATCCTCTCGCCTTGTCGATTTTGAAAAAATAACTCGGTTTATATTTTTTGAGGAGGTTTTTTCCTCATTTCTTATATATTTCACAATTAATTTATGGAAACACCCACTTTTTTGGGCCTGCATCAGTCTTTACCAATGGGAAGATGATGTCAGCAGCCATTTTCAACAAGGTCAGTCTTGTTCATGTGTTGTCCGTTGTTGATTGTATTGTCACGATTACCCGTTATTAATATGGTGATGGTTTGTGTATTTGTGTGGTTCATTGTTGAGAGTTACGAAAATGGAGTTTTTTCGTCTCTGTCCTGTAGTACATGGCACTTGTACGTAGAGAGCGTATAGGACATTGAGGTCAGTCGACTCTTCCTCCCAGGAAGGAGGGGGGGGGAGCGCATGTGACATTCGGTCATCTCTCATACATCGGTAGTGTTATCCGATGGTTAGTCAAAACCTGACTGTTTTTTCTTACAGTTTCAGAAGTTTAAGTGCCTTAAACGCAGAAAAGCGTATAGGGATGAGCTGGTCTTTTGACCTCGCCTCCCTCCCGCCAGATTCACTTTCGAATTCTGGCAATATCAAAAGTATTAGGGAGGTAAGTATACTCTTGAAGTGAAATAAACGAAATCTAGGATTTCTTTTTTCACGAGAGAGTTGATACTTACCTCCCTAGATACGGACCCGGCCTCTCCACCCCACAGAGGCTCGGTCTTCAGGCTCTTAATAGTTGCATGTGTGTCAGCCAATAATCTAGTCAGAGGAAGTGCTAGTCTGCGCATGCGCGGAGGTGGGGCTGGCATCCGCCAGACTACGCTCTGACTCCCTGCCCAGTAGGGGCACCTAACTGTTTTAAATCTGAGTGTTTATTGAGTGAAAGCCAATATTTAGCAATATCAAAAGTATTAGGGAGGTAAGTATCAACTCTCTCGTGAAAAAAGAAATCCTAGATTTCGTTTATTTCTTGTCAACACACCTACAATTTAGCTGTGATTTTATTGAAACTTAGTAAGGATTCTCATTACCAATTGAAGATGTGCATGTGCTATCTGTATGCCTGTACATCCATGTGTCTGTATAGAATGTATGTGTGTCAGTCTGTTGGTCCGTCCATCGCTGGCAATCATTTCAAGATGTCAACACAACTACAGTTTAGCTACGATGTATGTTTATCGGAAATGTTTGGATCCGGGTGGGGGGGGGGGGAGGGGATATGCCGTCTTCTGATGGCTGTTGTTCACAAAAGAGTGGGGGAGCGCATGTTAAACGGTCATTACCCTCAACATCGGTTGTGTTAGCCAATATCCAAGTCATTCCTTGGTTGTGTTTCATACGCAATTTCAGATGTTTGTTCTCCAAACGCAAGAGCTTGTTCTTCCAGGGATGAGCCGGTCTTCTGACCTCGCCTCCCTCCCGCCGAATTCACTTAGGAATTCTGGCTATATCATAGAGTACCCGGGTGGTAAGTATACTCTTGATGTGAAATAAACGAAATAACGGATTTCTTTTTTCACGAGAGAGTTGATACTTACCAACCTGATACGATCCCAGCCTCAACGCTCCTCAGAAGCTCAGTCTTTCGGCGTTTTATTTTGCAATTTGTCAGCCAATAATTTGGAATAGAAAGAGACAGCCCCGTGCATGCGTGAGTTTGGCCAGTGCATCTGCCGGACTGTCAGTTGAGTAACCTGCCCAGTGGGGGGGGGGGGGGGGGGGTGGTTTCCTTTTAATTCTGAGTCTTATTGATACTAGGTCAATATTTGGGAAATATCATAGAGTATCAGGTGGTAAGTATCAACTTTCTCGTGAAAAAAGAAATCTGTGATTTCGTTTATATTATCATACTGTCATGGTAACCGAGTATTGTAGTTTAAATTCTATCCGAATAATGCAGTAAAATGGGTACCCATTTGATAACAGGAAGTGTTATGGATCAATGTGATCATCCCTTCCCTGTCTCACACTTCTGTTAACGTATGAGAGCTCTCCAGAACATGTCATGCGCCTCCAATTACAAAAGCGTTTTTTCAACAGAGCCTCGCCAACATAAGAAGCGATGTACTGCATTTTAATTCTCTGGCATTCAAGCAAATTTTGTTGCACATTTCATTCCATTTGGGATCATTTTATGTTGGTCGTTTGCATTGGGTTTTGCCAGATTAACGAAAGATTGTCTTCTCTTGGCCTGCAAACGGCCATTGCCTATGATCACTGTATAGGCTATTTTTCGGCAGCTTATTTAATTTCTGATATATTCATAGTGTAATTAGTTCAGATTTTGTGACCTGATTGATATTTTTTTTATTTTACCAGAAAGCAAAAGTATGCTGATCTCTCCCAGTAGATCCAGTATTGTGAAAACTGATCGTGAGGTGTCTGATAATCTTAACAGCAGGACAGTCGTTGAGGATGAGAGTGTGATCAAGCCGAAAAAATCTTGTACCGGGCTGGTATTCAGTCGTTTTATAACGCTTTATCGTGGCTGGAAGACGTACATGACACAGCCAGTGCTCCCTGCTGGGCTAGCATATGCTTGTGAATTCTTCACTGTGCTGGCTTTTGACAATATCACAACAGGTAATATGGGAGTATTGTGTATCAATAGATGGAATACAGTTAGCCAAACATTTACCAGGTTTACGTGTGACATATTATAAAATGAATATAATCAGAGATTGCAAACACTCGACCTAAGCATGGCTAATCCTAGTGTACCAAAGCGCCCTCTGTTGTGTTAAATTTGAGTCACATCGGATCAATAGTTTCCGAGAAGCAGCTGCAGTCAGACTAATCGATGCAAAGTTATCAGAGGCAGCAACAACTTTCCATCAAATTGCTCTCACAATATCGAGGCATCCATTTCTACATGTAATTACATGTATGTCCCGTCCATTTCTAGCTAGAAGCTCTGCCCACATCATACATATGTTTGAATCAATTGTAACACTTGGACCATGAATTCACAGAAACTCAATTCCCAGGGAGCTATGCAAGTAAGCTGTTAAATACTTTGAAAATTATTTGACTGGAAGTTGTTGCTGCCTATGTTTATTAAATTGTACATTCACTAAAGACATACAATTCAGATGCTTACAATCAGACCATTGCTAATGGACCTTTCCATTTTTAGCTATGCCCCGCCCATCAATAGCTAAGCTCCACCCACACCTCGCCGTGTTGGGATTGATCGATCCCCAACTGCTCTAGCTATCAATTTCCTGAAAAATATACAGGGAAGCTGTTGAATATTTTGTAACTAATTTGACTTGGTGTAGGCAGCAACAGCACCCAGTCAAATTAGTTTCAAAATATTTAACAGAATATTTATTAAATAGTAAAGACATACAATTTGTACAACAACGCATAGACCGTCAAATATGCATTTGTGATGTACTTATCAGCATCATTCATGACGTCATTCATTATGATGTCATTCTACACATCACATAGTTGATTATGACATCATATAATGAGTGGATACTCTGGAAAGGTGAACTCATTTCATTGTGACGTCAGGTAGCAAGTGACATATTTTGAATTCAACGTTAGGTTCTTGAGTGATTACAGATTGGATCGCTCAATTCTCCGCCATCATTACCTGTATGGTTGTTTCATAGCGTGATGATCTGTGATTGGAACAGTTCAGCCGTACAAAGATTAATCTATAGATTACGGCTTGAAGGAAGGTGCCGGGAAAAGCGGCAATGCAATGAAGCCTTAACCCCTTCCTGGCAAAACTGACCGCTGGAGTGGTCTTAAAGAATTCCATTTGTATGAAAAGAGAAGACTATTTTTGAAAATTTACCACTGAAATGACTGGCTTGATAACTGAGCCAGCCTCGATAACTGAGCATGGACATTCAATAAGCAGATATTTTTATTTTCTTGGCCGAATTTAGCCATTAAGAGTTAGTTACATAATGGTCGGGCCATTAATGCTTCATGGCATCAAGGCAAATCATAACTCTTGAGAGTGGGCAACAGCTTGGACAGTCACAGGATGAAGAAGCCCATTGTTCTCCTACACGTTCTTCAGTACAAAAATGGTCAGAGCCTGGTCAGTGTTGCTGTCTACAGAGGCATGACTCGGTACATGTACTGTGGATACTTTGTTTAACAAATGTGTGAGTAAGGTACCAAAGCAATACAGGAGGGTGCCTAAGACACTTGTTTCCTAAGTTCTCTCCTGGCCTGCAAATGGACATTCAATAAGCAGATATTTTGATATTCTTGACCAAATTTAGCCATTAAATGGTGTGAGGCATGGTCATACATATTTTGACCTCTGACATATTATTATCTTAATGTTTGTCTTTCAGGTTATGCCTATTCTCAAGGTCTCAGTGAAGCGCTACTCGGTGGCCTCATGGCTGCTGGTGCTGTAACAGGAATTCTTGGAACATTCGTCTATCCCATCTCGAGAAAAAGGATTGGAATAGAAAGGACTGGTATCTCTGCATTCCTTATTTTTCTTGCTTGTCTGGTATTTTGTGTCGTATCTATTTGGGCACCTGGTAGTCCTTTTGATCCAACTTTCTCGAGGTCACATGGTGGAGTCCCGAACAAACTTGTTATTGATTTTACAGCATGTGAGAATGATACTAATGTATCTGATTTGCAATATGTATCGAATGGAACCACGTTGCTTGATAATGAACCAGATTATAATGGGAAGATTAACGAGACTGTTAATTTGCAGACTAAAAATCATTCTCAATTTCCTGTAATGAATAAAAATCAAACTAATACTCATGATATTGTTAAGAATTTAACCATTCCTGAAAATTCATCACATGATTTGGTATCCCTAGAAACCAAAAATGAAACTATTAATATGAATGACACATATAAAGATATTACGGTGAATAATTACTCTCATGTTGACAAAGTAAAACGAAGCAATTATTTTAAAATATCCCCCATCTTCACCATTTCAAGTAATCACATCGCGGATAGTATAATGTTTTTGACTGATGAAAATTCTGAATGGCCATCTTTTTATCTGAATGATATAAATCAGAAACGAAACTTAAACAAAAGAGGTATTAGTTTTGTCAGCATGAATGATAATGAACATAATGCCACCAACAACTTGGCTATTATCGGTGACAGCAATGTATCGTATGAAATCATACCATCTGGCAACACTGAAATAGAGTACAACGGAACAATAATGACGATAGATGAAACGTTATCAGATCTTTGTCAGGCTAATAAATCAGGAAATGTATCTTACATTCCAAATTCGTATATTTCCATAGCACTGCTGATGAGCGGGATTGTAATGGCGAGGTTTGGTCTCTGGTTGTCTGATTTGACGATAAATCAAATCTTTCAAGAGAATGTAGCGGAGAATGAACGGGGAACTGTTGGCGGTGTGCAGAGCTCAATGAATATGTTAATGGATGTTTTCAGATTTATAATGGTTGTGATAGTGCCGTATCCTGAGACGTATGGGATATTGATTATTATATCCTTTGCATCTATCTGTCTTGGATTTATGACTTTCTCCTATTATGCGAGAAAAAGTCAGGGTTATTTCTGTTTTGCGAGTCGCAGGCCTATGGTCGACTCACCCGGGACTACTAGAACACTAGAGGATGGGACACCAGTTACTGAACTGTAACTCAGCCTATTACTCACTCACTCACTCACCTACCAACTCACTCACCCACCCACATCCATCCATCCATCCACCAACTCACTCACTCACTCACGTATCCACCCACTCACTCACTCTGCCACTCACTCACTCACTGTTAGAAGCATAATAGTTTATTTATTGCCATATAATGCATAAGAAATATGCTTGATTATTTAACAATCACGATAGAATCTCAGTAGCTGGAGGTGAAGCATGAAAATTAGGTTACACTGAGTGACCTACTTTTGTTACACTGCCTAGCTTACGCCTACAATGCATACATACACCAAGCTTGATTCCTGTATATGAAAGGTCTTGAAATAACAACCCGGAATAAGCTTTTATGACTGACTGACTACATGTAACGAACTAAGGGACATGGAGGTTTTTTGGCCTGCTATCCACGGTTAAAAATAATTTACGGGTAACTGACATATGTGTTTGCCGAATTTTAGAACATTTCTTCCAGCATTGTTCCCATGTTTTAATTGTTAGAAGTCAAATCCTTATCACGGGATCTGTTCTTTTCTCTATGGCATCGTTAATCCTTCAATGATCAAACTGACCAAAAATGCCTTCTGTAATATTCATGAAAAAAGGTGCATTTACAGGCCAAGAGAAGACTATTTTAGAAAATTTATGACAGGAATAACTTGCTCATTATTTGTAATAATCGAGGCAGTCATTTTAGTGGTAAATTTTCAAAAATGTGTCTTCCTGGTCAGCAAAGGAAAATTCAGTAAACAAAGATTTTAATTCTCTTGAAAAGTCTTGACCATTACAGTAATAGTGCATTGCAAACTAATACTGTAGCAGCACTGGACTGTAGCAGCACTGGACAGTAGAAGCACTAGACTGTAGCAGCACTGGACTGAGAAGCACTGGACTGTAGCATCACTGGACTGTAGCAGCACTGGACTGTAGCAGCACTGGACTGTAGAAGCACTGGACTATAGCATCACTGGTCTGTAGAAGCACTGGACTATAGCAGCACTAGACTGTAGCAGCACTGGACTGTTGTAGCGCTAGACTGTATAAGCACTGGACTCTAACAGCACTGGACTGTAGCAGCACTGGACTGTAGCAGCACTGGACTATAGCAGCACTGGACTGTATAAGCACTGGACTCTAACAGTACTGGCCTGTAGAAGCACTGTACTGGAGAAGAACTGGACTGTAGCAGCACTGGACTATGGCAGAACTGGACTGTAGAAGCACTGGACTGTAGACGCACTGGACTGTAACAGCACTGGTCTGTAGAAGCACTGGACTATATCAGCACTAGACTGTAGCAGCACTGGTCTTTAGAAGCACTGGACTGTAGCAGCACTGGTCTTTAGAAGCACTGGACTGTAGCAGCACTGGTCGTTAGAAGCACTGGACTGTAGCAGCACTGGACTGTAGCAGCACTGGTCTTTAGAAGCACTGGACTGTAGCAGCACTGGACTGTAGAGGCACTGGACTGTAGAGGCACTGGACTGTAGAGGCACTGGACTGTAGAGGCACTGGACTATCGAAGCACTGGACTGTAGAGGCACTGGACTATAGAAGCACTGGACTGTAGAGGCACTGGACTGTAGAAGCACTGACTGTAGAAGCACTGACTGTAGAAGCACTGGACTGTAGAAGCACTGGACTGTAGAAGCACTGGACTGTAGAAACACTGGACTGTAGAAGCACTGGACTGTAGAAGGACTGGACTGTAGAAGCACTGGACTGTAGAAGCACTGACTGTAGAAGCACTGGACTGTAGAAGCACTGACTGTAGAAGCACCACTGTAGAAACACTGAACTGTAGAAACACTGAACTGTAGAAACACTGGACTGTAGAAGCACTGGACTGTAGAAGCACTGGACTGTAGAAGCACTGGACTGTAGAAGCACTGGACTGTAGAAACACTGGACTGTAGAAGCACTGGACTGTAGAAGCACTGGACTGTAGAAACACTGGACTGTAGCAGCACTGGACTGTAGAAGCAATGGACTGTAGAAGCACTGGCCTGTAGCATCACTGGACTGTAGCAGCACTGGACTGTAGCATCACTGGACTGTAGCAGCACTGGACTGTGGAAGCACTGGACTGTAGCAGCACTGGACTGTAGCATCACTGGACTGACTGTGCTCAAAATTGTGCTATATGTTTAGTTTTGCACATCTCCAATCTTGTGTTTTGGTGGGAATTTTTGGAGAGCAAAAGATTAAAGTTGTATGCCCTAAGCACAGGATATTTATCATATAAACAAGCCTTCTAGCCCGTTCCATATTTTTCGATATGAGCACATGTGCCATATTCAACAGAGTATTTTCATTGGCTGTTGGGTGCGCAACCCATTTAAATCGACCAATTAAAACTTTGATTGATGTGAGCGTGATGCGTAGGGATTACTACATGGTACTGTTTTACTACAATTTGTTTACTACGATTTGTCATTCATGAAACGTCATCGCAAAATGTCATCGTTTGACAGTTTATCAGTCAGCAGCGAAGTAACGATTGATGGCCATGGCTCTGCGATAGTCTTAGAAGAAAAGTGTAGTTTACGGCTGACATCGCCAGATTTTGTGTTTGTCACTATATTTTGCTGCGTATTCAGTATCTGTTATCAAGTAGTGGTGTGTCACAGCAGCGGTATCGATTTCACGAAAATCAACAATGAGAAATCAGATAAAAGTCACATCAGCAACTATTGGCAAATGTTTCAAAATTACAGTTCATATGACAAATAAAATCTCAAACTCGGTCACTTTTCATATCACTATTATGAACCGCGTTGAAAATTATCAATTTTGCACTCGCTAAAGCTCGTGCAAATTGATAATTTTCAACTCGGTCCATAATAGTGATATAAAAAGTGACCTCGTTCCAGATTGTCTCTCTCAGCAATTTCCGGCTTATATTCTATGTAATATTTGTAAATCACTTAAATGATGAAATAAAACTCAAACTTACAAGTCATTGTACACATATTGTCATAAACCAACATAAAATGACCCAAAACAACGTAAGAAATAAAATGAGGTTAGATCCTTTCTTATGTTGGACGACCAAATTAAAGCTCTTGTGATTGGAGGCATTCCACTGAACTTTATCTGGACTGGAAGGCGACCTCCCAAATAAAAACAGATTTTGCAATGTCGCAAATGCCAATATGGCAAATTAATAATAAATATATACAAAAGATAATGTTTTTAAAAACAATTTGAGCAATAAATTCACTATTACCTAATCCGTAAATGTATTCGGCAGTATATTTCCTGGCGAGATTTTTTTTCACATGGGTGACTTCGTCCCGGCCGACTTGGTTACATTACATTCTACTGAGTATTAATCAGATATAGGATGAGTTTATGCCGTCACTCTCGTAGCTACTCTCGGGCTTCTCTCCTGTTTCATTCGTGTTCTCGTGAGATCTCCTACGCTAAACGGGAGTGAGGTATTCTCGGCATAGCACGAAGCTACAGCTCTATGTTTAGATTTCTCCTATTTATGTGGATTGAGCAATTCTCTAACCGGGTACTAATATTAGTGTCTTCGCGCTACTCGGATAACAACCTAAATTCGTCCTATAGCGGAAGCTAATACATCATTTTATTTCTATTTTTTCTACAGCACCATTTTATGTCAAATTTTTGATTAATTTTTGATGAAATAAACATTGTTTATTAAAATATGCGCAATATTTAGGCGGTCCCAATTAATAATTTCACTCCCGCTATGATGGATATAAAGTATTCATTAAGCATAGGCGTAAGATGGTAAGGCGTAAGATGGTAGCGTGAAGTTTAAAATGTGTTCTAATTTCGTGTTAATTTTGTATCATTTTCAGAGGTTTGGATTTAAAGAATTTACAGCCCTCTATTAGAAGCCGCGGTTGCTAATGAGCGGTACGGTACCAATTTTCGTTCACCGAAAAAAATGTTTTTGCAGATATTACATCATGCATTTTCTCTCACCCCACCCCCCCCTAAGTAGCATGTCCGACTGGGAAAATTCTGGTTCTGAAGCCGTGATATATATATATATATATATATATATATACACCGTCCCCCCCACCCTATAGACACGTGTGTAGAATGTCTAGTTTGGAGAAGGTTCTATTCGGTTCACAGCCGTAAACATTCATAATCTGCTGATTGGATGACACACACATGCATGCACGCACACACTAGTGGTATACTAGTACCAAAAAGAATTTTACGGTTGAGAAATTTCTATAACTATCATGTTTATAATAGTAAAATGTACCATCAATCGTCCATATGACTAGTGAGTATGTGTATCAGATTACTGCTATCTGTTCATGTAATATTATCAACTTGTTTCGGCGTTTAGCTGTCTGTGTCATTGTTTTTTAGATATTTAATTGCCTGGTTGTGACTTCTTTATCATTACCATCATGACCAGTGTCCAGCAGTAATGACAGTTTAATTCTGCTGGCATTGTAATATTATGTTAATGATAATCTATTTTTTATGATATATCATATTTATATATTTATTATCTGAATGTTTGTTTTGTCATATGTACAGAGTGTGTGCTGTGATTAGATAAGAGATTAACCCTTTAATGGTCACCATTGCATGGTCAAAAAAATTATAATTTGTGTATCCATTTGCAGTGCAAGACTGCCCATGAGAAGACTATTTTAAAGTTGTTAATATCAGTGGAATGACTGGCTATCTTATTGCGCAAGTCATTTCAGTTGTAAATTTTAAAAATATAACTTCATGGTAAGCAAATTGACATTTTTTGAGACGACTGCAGAGGATGGCTTTCACCAACCTGGCCATTAAAGTTTGACATGCCATATATTGCCATATATTTATTAGTGTTAACCCTTTCAATGCCATTGAATACAGGCCAGCTCAGAAATAACTTCAGCAATGGCTTCAAATAAAATTGTCCAAACAGAACACTTCTTACATTGTGTTTATAATGGAGGAATCCAGGTTTATCAAGGCCCCGCCCATCTCTAGCTAAGCTCCACCCACACTTTGCCCATTTTGAATGGACTGTTCCCTGTACCCTCTGAATCTCAATTTCCAGAAGACTATGGCACCAACAGCGGCCAGTCAAATTAATTTCAAAATATTCAACAGCACGCTTATTAAATAGTAGACATACAATTCATACAACAATACTTAGTCTGTCATCAATTAAGCGTTTGTGATGAACTTAGCTATGCCATTCATGATTGATGGATAAACTGGGATCCTCCAGTGTACTGTTTGGAAACCTTTTAAGTTATTTCTGATCAGTACTGTATGCTGAAACTGATTGGACAGCATCACTCACATTCATTTCAAAATATTCAACAGCTTTCCCGTAAATTTTGTGTGAAATGTAGATAACCTGCGATTGTATTTCTGCATTGGTTATATATTAATTAGTTTATAATGTAAATATTTTACTATTTGTAATTAAGTAATTCAATTAAAATGGTCATTACTCATTAATAGCATCATAATTATGTTCGCTATGAAGCGCTGTGTCGCTCTCTGTATGTAGATGTCCAGCATAATAACTCAAGCTCTTCTGCGGGGGGGTTTCTTCGGGACTCCAAGGTGAACCCAATAGATGAATCGACTTTTAGTCCCCACCCATTTCTAGCTAAGCACCTCCTGCGCTTTGCGCATGTTTGGATCGATTTATATACTTTGAATCCTGAATTCCCAGTCCCAATTTCTGCGCAGGAATTTTCCACATTCCTGCGCAGGAATTTTCCACATTCATTCATATTGTAGCATGCCTAGAAATAGTTTGAGGTTCAGATCAAATGGTAAATATCTATATCCGTGGGCATATCTGAATGCAGATCTTTGGCCATAGTGCTGGAATACAAGACAGTAGAATCACCTAATTATGGATGATCCCAGTTTTAGCTATGCCTCTTCCATCTTTAGCTAAGCTCCACCCACACTTAACCCATGTTGGAATCACTCAATCCCTGAACTCTCTGACTATCAATTTCCAGAAAACTATACATGTAAGCTGTTGAATATTTTGAAACTAATTTGACTGGGTGTTGTTACTGCCTATGATAATTAGACCATTTTACAAATTTTTTCTGCAAAAGTAAGTATTATTTTTATTCATTGTATATTATGTAAGTATTTAGCATATTTATTGTACATTGTTTTGAGCGTATTCTTGTCATATGCGACACTCGCTATTACTCATATTATTTAGGAATTGATTTTTGTGGTTGTGATATTTACATCTATCAGAAATGTATTCTGCATTTTTATGTTCGCATGTATGCACATGCGTGATTGTCCTTACACATGCCTGACAGTGGTCCTACGTTTACAACCTTTTTATACACCCGTCATAAGATTGATTGAATTCTCATGGCACAAGGCATCGGTCGGTGTGTCTGTCTGTCTGTCTTTCCATCTGCCCCACCGCCTTTGAAGTTTAAAATTTCAAGACTTCTTATAGTCACCAAACTTGGTATATGCCATTGGATGCATCATAACTTAAAGATGTGTCAGTGTGACCTACTTTAAATAGATCAGTGTGACCTACGTTTCATGGTTCACTGGGCATCATACATGTCATAGAAAATTCCTGTCTGGTCTGTATTTTCATGACTTTTTCATATACTGTAGCCATCTTAATGTATTAATGCTTCTCTGGTGTGTCATGTATCAAAAGTAGGTCAGCATGACCTTTTCATGGTTCACTGAACATCACAGAATATTCCTGTCCTGGTTAAATTTTCAAGAGTTTGGTTTACAGTATCCGAACTTGGCTTATTGATTCCTCTTAGGGTATCTGTATGTCAGCTATCAAAAGTAGGTCACTGACCTATTTTTGTGTGTCAATAAACAGCAATGAAATGAACCTTTCCAGTTTATCCATCCATCATATGACGTCATAATCAACTACGTGATGTGTAGAATGATGTCATAATCAATTACAGTATTAATACCACGATTTAGTCGGTCTTAAACGCTTAATAGTTCGACATGTACGAATTGTATGTCTTTACTATTTAACAAACATGCTGTTGAATATTTTGAAACTAATTTGACTCGGTTGCTGCCATAGGCAGCAACAGTACCCTGTCAATTCAGTTTCAAAATGATCAACAGCTTAGTTGTGAAGTTTTCTGGAAATTGATGCTCAGAGAGTTCAGGGATCGATCGATCCCAACACGAGTGAGGTGTAGGTGGAGCTTAGCTAGAGGGGCATAGCTAAAACTGGAAAGGTCCATTGATGTCCAGCCTGTATTTTGACAACACTCGTTCATCAACATTCTGGTCACCAAACTTGAGGTATGGGTCAAACCTGCTCTTTCTCCTTCGATCAATACTCACCATTCTGTTACTTCTGATATACAGCTGGCCTTGACAGCGGCTCTAGGATTATAGACTTAGAAAGCTTTACCGACTCCTGGGAACCGGGTACTCGGCTCCCAACTGCCGAGTACCCGTTTACCATAGAGCTCATTCTTGTTTGCATAGCAACAAGAGCAATACATGCTTTTTGCATTAAGGATTTTAGTGTTTTAAAATAATCTAAGTCTTTAATCAGTGATAGTTTGTGTGTTCTGAAAGGATTAACTAAGGACTATGGAGAATACCGCCCAAGACAACCAGGTTGTATTGTTCTTTATTATCCATAGTTAAAAGACTTAGGTCTCTAAATTTTGTTGTGTCGCATGTTCCAATTTCTGACCCCATAGAATCTGTGACGTGTGCTAGCAACGATATATGCCAGACGATCGCCTTCTTTAAACCCCAACAGGCGATCGGCAGATATGAAAATAGGTGTTTGCTACGGTATTTCTAACACGAATATCGGCTGACGTCGTTCTCCGTAGAATCCGAGCGGGTGACGTCACACCCGGTCGCTCGGATGTTTATGTGAAGAAAAATTTTTCATTAATCGCGCATCTTATTCTGGGTGCTGCGTACTAAAAATGGTACCGGAAACTTTAGAATGATCAAGTTTACGTGCGATCACGATCGGTTTGCAATGATCGGTGGTTTCAAAATTCTTGAGTAGATGTGTGGTCTGCGGTTTTACCGTGTGAGACAGCAGTTTTGTTATAACATTTTGTTGTTTTCTTCACATATCGTGCTGCGTTCGTTAGGAGTATAATTTATATTGATTAGTAAATATACCCTGAATGCTATGCGATATGATTCCTGGAGCCGTTACACATCCTGTAGGATCTATTATGGGTGTGTTGTGCCCGCCGCGTACTTGTCGTCATAATCAATGCGATCGTTGTTGTAACGTGGCGGGGTGGGGTGCGGGGAGGTTACGGTTAATTTATGAGTCAAAATATTTGAAAATTAATTGTCTGCCTTCCATCCGTGTCTCGTTCCGCCTGTTTATTGTAGGTTTGTGCTTATTTTATAGGCCAAGCCAGCCCCGCCACCATGTGACGACTGCCATAAGTTTGTCCGTGTAATGTTCAAGGACCATGTCTGTTTTAGGTGTGCCCTGTGTAATATAGATCATAGGTCTAATGTTTGTGCAGTGTGGTCCGTCGAAACGATGGTTATGTTCCTTGCCCAGAAGGACTTGGCTGGGTCTGATGCGGGGTCAGGCGGTCCGAGAGGAAATCGTGGAGCGCCCGGTTCGGCCGGTGGGGGTGCTCCACGTCCCCAGCTGGAGGTGGCGGAGATGGCACCGCCGGCGTGGTTTGATCCGTCTATGCAGGGTTTTCTGCATAGCGTTCTGCCCATGCTGGTGTCGTCCCTGCTACCAAAGGTTGGGGGGCAGTTTCTCCCCATGCCTGGTACGGATCCTGTCCTCGGACAGGATTCTGGACTGGTTACCGAGGGGGCCGTCTCGTACGGCCCCCTGGCGGTCCCGTCTGGCTTCGGCCAGATGGGTTCTGTCTCTCTGCGGCCACCTCCGGGTGGTCCAGTAGCGGTGGCCGGTCCGTCAGGTGTGGGAGCCGTCCGCCAGGACGGCTCCACGGTTGAATCGTCTAGTGGCGGCTCTTCGGAGTCTGAAGACGATGAGGCCGAGGAGGAGAGGTTGCTGCGGCCCGTGAAGCCGCAGGTGGAGAATATGGAGGTTGATTCCGTCCTGGACGGAACCGGCCTCCATTTGTCTGGTTTGGCGCAAGCCAGGTCAGCTGCTCCACCTGCGGCTGAGGCCAATCCGTTACCGTGCACTGGTTCCGCGCGGCTTGGTTTGTCACCAGCCGTCAGGGGAACTGGTGTGCCGGGCCAGGCGTGGTACTCACCTATCTCGCCTGGTCCGGCAGCCGGACATGTGGTGCCGTTGGCGCCCGTGTCCGGCTATGGTTCCGCGACGGTTACGGGTCCGTACGGTTTTCCGTGCGGACCTACCCCATGGACCGGAGTGTTTCATGGGGTGGCGGCGGAACCGTGTGGTAGCGGAGTGCCTGGCGTGTCAGCCGTGGCTCCTTGCCGGGAGGCCGTGGCTGGCAGACCCGTGAGCACGTCAACGGGTGACGTGTTTGCGGGGGTATCTTCTTCGGAGGTAGATTGGTCTGATGCTCTGGCGTGGCTAGCCAGAGTGGACCCGTCTGTGGTTTCGGCCACGGCCGATGAAGATGCGCCCCGTCCGTCGGTTGCGTCGATTAGGACGGGGATTTTGCCCGCGGCCCGGATCCAGTCAGTGGGACTGGATCCACGGTTCATTGATTTGTTGGATGCTATTTATAGTAAACAACTAATGACCAAGGGTCAGCTCCCTGCGGCCTCCAGGGAGGTGCGGGCAAGATGTCGTATTCCGCGGGGTGAATACGACATGTATGGTGTAGTCCCGTCGGTCACGGAGGATGATGGGTACTGGGCGTCCAGAGTGCCGGGTCGGGTGGTCCCGGTCCGGCACTAGTGGATAAGTCCCAGGTACACCAGGAAGAAGTCCTGGCCCTATGCGATGAGGGTGTGAGGGCAGCGATGAGCGCTGTCAATCACTCTTATCGTCTACTTCAGTCGGTGTGGGCTGAAGCGGGGGCAGGCCACCCTGTGCCACCTGTGGCGCTATCGTGTGTTAATGACGGCTTGGTGCTGTCAATGGACGCATTGGCAAGGGTGCAAGCACGAGTGACGAAGTCCAGGAGGCAAATGGTCATTGACCATATGCGTCCGGCTACGGCAGTCATGGAACGTCTTCTTGGGACGCCCCTGACAGGGCCTAGCATCTTTGGTGGCCAAGCGCAGGCCATCTTAGAGGACACCGCCAGTATTGCGCAGAATCGGTTAGCGGTAAATCTACAGCTAGAGCTAGTGCGGCAAGCGCACGCACTAGGGGCTGTGGGCAAACCGCTAACGGGACAGCCTTCAAAGAAACAGAAAAAGCATAAGAGCAAGGCGAAAGCCAGGCCTATTGCGACGTCTGTTTCGGCTGGGTTCTCGGAGCCGCCGCCGGCGAAGAAACCCAGGAAGGTTGTAGAGGCGCCTACCCTCCCCAATGTTGCTCCTGACCGCCCTAGAGGTGGGAAGGGGAAGGGTAAGGGTAAGGCCTCAAAGGGCGGACAGAAGGGGCCGAAGCGTACCTGAGGGTACGCAAGCTCCCTTCATATCCGCCTGGACCGCACCTGTGCGACAGGAACAGCGGTGCCAGTTATACCCGTCGTGCCTAGAACGAAATGGTTCTCACTCTCTCGTTAAGAAAGGGGGGGGGGGGGGCGGACTGCGAGCCGGACAACCCCGTTAGACGTCGAGGCGTCTATGGTGGGTGGAAGGCTCATGCGTTTCGTTGAGGCTTGGCGAGGTGTGACGTCAGACAGTCTGGTCCTGGGATGGTTATCCCAGGGTTACATGCCGGAGTGGTGGGACTTTCCGCCACAAAATCTGTCTTTGGCACCTGTCTGGACACCCGTACCAAGAGAGCCAGACAAGTTAGAAGCCGTTCAAAAGGAAGTGTCGGGTTTGCTTCTGAAGGGAGCAATAAAACCAGCAAACCGGAACACTCCAGGCTTCTATTCAAACATGTTCCTTGTCCCCAAGAGCACAGGGGGATGGAGACCCATACTCAATCTCAGGCCATTAAATTGGTTTATCCATACGCCTCGGTTCCAGATGGAAACGCCGAGGTTGGTAATGGCGGCATTGAGGAAAGGAATGTGGTGTGTATCGATCGATCTGAAAGATGCGTATTTCCACATTCCGATGAATTGGAGTTGGCACAGGTTTCTGAGATTTGCGTTTCAGAATCAAGTATGGGAGTTTACAGTTCTCCCGTTTGGCCTGTCGACAGCTCCGAGGGTTTTCACAAGAGTGGTCCTTGCGGTGACAGCGTTTCTCAGAAAAGAGAACGTGGCGCTACACACCTACATAGACGACTGGCTGCTCAAGGCAGACTCGGCAGCCAGGTTGAACGTGGATACTGCTCTGACTCTGAAGTTACTTTCAGATCTAGGCTGGATAGTCAACGAGGAGAAATCCGAGTTGACGCCCACTCAACATTTCGTTTATTTGGGGATGCGATTCGACCTCGAGGAGGGCAGGGTTTACCCATCAGAGCCCAGAGTGGTGTCTGTTAGCCATCCTCAGGAGTTTTCGAGTGGGAAACCACATTCAGGCGAGGCGGTTCCTTCAGATGCTGGGCATGATGGTCTCCATGGAGCAGGTTATCCCGTACGCTGCTCTAATGCGAAGACCTATCCAGTTGTATCTGATGTCTCTGTGGAAACAGAGAACAGAACCCCTGTCAAAACAGGTGCCAGTTTTGGAGCCGATAATATCGCATCTTCTATGGTGGAAACAGCGTCAGAATCTCCTAATAGGGGTTTCGCTGCACCTACCCCACCCCCAGCTGTCCGTTTACACGGATGCATCGCTGGAAGGGTGGGGTGCCTGCCTGGGAGAACACCAGGTCTCGGGCACATGGACTCTCCCGGAGAGTCAGCTGCATATCAATCTGTTGGAAATGATGGCAGTGGAACTGGCGTTGGAAGAGTTCCTTCCGATGATCAGGGGCAAGGTGATATTGATACGGTCGGACAATTCGACAGTAGTATCATATATAAATCGCCAAGGCGGGACCAGGTCACCCACCCTGTGCATCAGGGTGTGGCACTTGATTCAATGGTGCAGGAATTACTCGGTTGTTTTGAAAGCAGCTCATATTCCTGGCCGATTGAACATTCTGGCGGATGCTTTGTCTCGCAGACAGAGAATCTTGCCAACAGAATGGTCCCTCAACCCTCCAGTTCTACGACGGATCTTCGAGCATTGGGGCAAACCCAACGTGGACTTGTTCGCCACAAAGGAAAATGCTCAAATCATGACATATGTCTCGCCGATTCCAGATCCAAATGCCGTCGATACAGACGCTCTGGCGATAAGCTGGAGAGGGATGCACGCGTACGCGTACCCACCCACCATTCTTCTACCGAAGGTATTGGTGAAGGTCAGGGAGGAGCCGTGTCTGGTCCTGCTAATAGCGCCGTATTGGCCGAGCAGGGCGTGGTTCACGGATCTTCTAGATCTGCTGGTGGAAAATCCTGTGCAGTTGCCCGAGATTCCGAACATAATCTCCCAGGCCAAGGGACGCTTCCTACACGAGCGTCCCGAAATGTTCAAATTGACTGCGTGGATGTTGTCAAACAACGTTTCACGTCGGAAGGCTTTTCTCGACAGGCTGCTGATTTCATCGCGGCTGCGAGAAGGAGGTCAACCTTCAAGTCATATAACAACAAGGTTAACAGATTTGCAGACTGGTGTGAAGAAAAGGGTATTGATACCTTTCAATCCACTATTCAGCAAATAGCAGACTTTCTCTGTGAGCTGTTCTTTACAGGACTAGCTCCCGTCACAATTGCTGGATACAAGTCAGCTTTGGCATCAGTTATCCCTTGTCTAGCCAACGGATAGTCCAGAGGTGGCCCAGTTAAACGTGATGTTGAAGGGAATGAGCAATCTCCGCCCGAGACAACCGGTAGTCATTCCAGCATGGAGTCTATCTTTAGTGCTTAATGTACTGGCCAAGCACCCATTCGAACCGTTGCGTTCGGCTAGTCTAAAGCATTTGACTCTAAAGGCGGTCTTTCTATTGGCAGCTTCCTCAGCTAGAAGGCGCAGTGAGATCCATGCGCTTTCGGCAGAGAGGAACCGATTTATTGTTTCTGGAGAAGGTCTGCGTCTTCTGCCAAGAGCAGAATTTATGTCAAAGAACCAATCTTTGAGATATCCCGGCAAACCGATCATTATACCGAAGTTAACCAGGTTTGATCGTGATGCCAGTGTCTGGTGCCCGGTCCGTGCTTTGACTAAGTACAAGAAACGGACTGACTCGTTACGGTCGAACGATAGACATCTGTGGATCTGCCATAAAAAGCCTTATGGCGCCACATCCATGGATACTATCTCTCGTTGGGTGGTCGAATGCATTCAGACTACTCATGAGATGGCGACTGGGCACCAGGTGCAGGGCGTAAGGGCACACGATGTTAGAGGAATAGCCGCCTCGACCGCCCTTTACAATCCACTCGCTTTAGCTGTTTTGAAACGATAGTTAGTGACCACACTGCTTTTCCCCTTTTTTCACTTTGGTAAGAAAAGAACCTAAAGCAGGCATGGTCAAGCGAGAGGATGTCAACCAGATTGTGTCACTGATGGCCGAACCGGTGAATGGTTGTAGGCGGTACGTCTGAAGTCCTGTTATCATAAGGTAATTCAACAAGTGAGAGTTTTTTGTATTATGTATATGTATCATGTTCATTCATCTTATATATTCATGCTCATTCCCAGGCTAATACAAGCGATATGCAGGGAGTAGTTAACCCTCTTGGCATATTGGTGTTTCAGGCGAGATACATGTTCGTTAGTTCTCTCCCTTTTCTTAGGAGGAAAAAGGGGGGGGGGGGGGGCTGTGACGCAAATGTGATTCGGTTCCGTGAACTTGACGGTCCTTTTAAGTCTCCGTTAGTCAAGTTTGAAGTCTAAAATCTTTCTCCAAGGGGCAAAATTAGCATGTATGGCTTGCCCCTTCCCACCAGGTTACTGATCAAATCTGGTGTATATCAGAAGTAACAGAATGGTGAGTATTGATCGAAGGAGAATGCAGGAAATGTCAATTTCCCTTTCTCCGAGATCTAACAATACTCACCATTCTGTTACGGACCCAGCCTCCCAGCCCCACGGAGGCAAGCCATAGTTTTCTCTTGTTTGGTGGCTACGCAAACAATATGAGCTCTATGGTAAACGGGTACTCGGCAGTTGGGAGCCGAGTACCCGGTTCCCAGGAGTCGGTAAAGCTTTCTAAGTCTATAATCCTAGAGCCGCTGTCAAGGCCAGCTGTATATCAGAAGTAACAGAATGGTGAGTATTGTTAGATCTCGGAGAAAGGGAAATTGACATTTCCTGCAATCTTTCACGGTTCACGTAAAATTATCCCTTTAACACTTGAATTTGTTTAAGAAAATTTAAATATTCTCATAGAAAGTCCATTTGCAGAACAAGAGACTATTTTTGGAAATTTACCAGTGGTAAATTTTTACAAAGTCTTCTCTTGGTCTGCAAATGGACATTTCTCAGGACCACTACAGAAGCTGTTTTTGGCTGATATGAGTTAAAGTGTTAAAGCAGTTATATTCATGCGGTGTACAGGTACACTCTGTCGTGCTGTGCATCGCTGAAATGTTAGATTGAGTTATTTGTTGGAGGCCATTGTTTTCAAATATTTTTCATTTCGAGGTACCGTTGATTTACGGTAGTATTGCAGTCCTGACAGTATTACTGGTTAGCCATTTAATAATCAAGCCAGCAAAATACAGACATTTCAATGGTCGTGACCAATGTCCATTTGCAGGCCGAGAGAGAAGACTATTTTTGAAAATTTACCACTGGAATGACTGGCTCGTTTATTGTACCAGTCATTCCAGTAGTAAATTTTTTTAAATCTCTTACCCTGCAAATGTCCATTTGATAGTCAAATATTTTAATATTCTTTATTATTTAAGGAATATTTTGTTGAGTTTTTTAAAACTAATTTTCTGTTGATGTCTATGTCAAATTATGTTCAAAATATTCACCAGCTTTCCTGCGTAGGAGTCTTGAATTTCCAGTGTTTATTAAAAGGTTATATGTATCCACTAATAATATTATGAGAGTGAATGTTTTATAGTCTGTGCTAACTAGTCATCATTAATTTAGTTTTCATATTTTTGTTTAAATTTTTCAACAAACAAAATAACGTTTCATAAATCATAAATAATACTTATGTATTGTATCATATTGTGTTAAAAATCATGCTCGTTCTTAACATGATCGAAATAATTTAATCTTATCTCACTTATTTGAAATGTAGGTAATATTTATTAAAATAGTTTTTCGTGAATTTCATTTAAGAAATTCAATACTCATATTTTATATATTTATTTAATAATTCTTAAATTTTCATAAATTTTCAAAAACTTTATAACTGGTGCTACACAAGCTCTTATTTAATACTCATATCTAGAAGTTGTTAATTTTTATTTTTTTTACTTCAACAAAACTCACCTGTATTGGCTTATTAAAGGTGCATATTCACACCTGAATGACTGAAAATAAAGTTGTTATAGTTTTATAATTTTAGAGGATTAAATCATGTTCCTGGATGTAATGAACCGAAATAAAAATTTACAAATGATGATTTCATTCTGTATGGTTCAATTTCACCACTTAACCAAGAGCCTGCATCACCTGGAACATTGGCTAGTGAGATCTATGTATGTAACACGTTTATATGATTTCCTGTAGACTTTCGGAAAATCCACGATAGCTACCGGAACAAGAAAGGCCTACAAATAGACATTCTGGCCAGGTGAGCTAAAAATTATTAATTTATATGAAATGAAATCATCATATGTTAATCTGTACTTCGTGTCGTTACATGTACATCTGGGCACGAGATTAACGCCTCTTAAAGTATACAATTTTATTTTCAGGCATTCTTCGGTGAATATGCACATTTAACGGCTAAATTTGGTCAGGAAAATTTAAATATTTGCTTATTAAATGTCCATTTGCAGACCAAAAGAATACTATTTTTGACAATTTACCACTGAAATGATTGGCTGAGTTATCGTAATCGCCTTCCTTTGTTCGCAAATGGACATTCCTCAAGACCACTGTAGAGGTCAGTTTTTCCCGTCTTCATCATGAAAGGATGAAGTGTTTTCTTGTATAGTTTTCTTAATTTATATACCTTTTATTACCAAGTTACCCAGCAGTGTTTATAATGTCAGATGGGGGGGGGGGGGGACAGCCTACTGGCTAAGGGTTCTTTAACCATATGGCTGGTGCCTAGATTAGACTCCATAGTGTGGAAATTATATATCCTGTACACTTACTTTTTATACGCCTGCGTAGGCGGGGTCGTATTATGTGATGGCGCTCGCTGTCCATGCGTCCGTCCATCTGTCCGTCCATCTGTCCGTCCATCTGTCTGATTTCTTGTCCTGAGCAGATCTCGAAGAGTTTTAAACCTACAAAAAAATAATTTTTCATCAGATGTGTTAGGGATAGACAAAGTGCAATGATTTCGTTTTGGCAAAATCCACCCATATTTGCCCAAGTTATCTCCCCTGAAAAGCTAAAATTCATCAAAATTTTCTTGTCCGAGCCATATCTCAGAGTTATGAACCTACACTCACAATTTTTTGTTCAGCAGATGTTTTAGGGATAGACAGTGTCATAATTTTGTTTCGCCAAAATCCGCCCATATTCGCCAGAGTTATCTCCTTTGAATGAAAAATTCATCAAAATTGTCTTATTGTAATTGTCTTGATCAATGCAGCTGTGATTTTTTTTTAGCATTCTTCAAACAAGTATGCCTGCCGGTGTATGTTGAGTTTCAATAAAACTCTTGTTCATCTGATTGGAGTGTTTATGTTTGCACGTTGGTCCCCTATTAGAACCTGAGTAATGCAGTAAGAATCATACTCCATCCTAAGGTTAAGTAATGCTGTATGTCTTCTGAATCCTCAGCTTGAAGTCATTTTGTTTTTCCTACATAGGTGTTGAGAAAGTAGTGCTGAGCTGTGGGCGAGTCTTTTTGGACATGCTCCTGTAGTGCTCCTGACTTCAGTTTGAAGTCTTGTTTCCCTTACATATATGTTGGTAGGGGGGATGGGGCGAGGTACCACCCATATTTTGCTGATTAATTTAAACGTCTGGTAAAACAAGATAAGCCATGGCGCTTAAGTACACCTGACACTTGTCTTCGGTTGGAGGATGAAAGTCTAACCGAAGACAAGCATCAGGTATACTTCAGCATTGTGGCGTATCACATTTTACCAGTTTAAGTTACCCAGCAATGTTACTAGGAATAAGTATGTCCTGATCCCAATTCTTAGTCCAGATCATTAGATTCCAGATTGCTTACTCTGCATTCTAACCATTGTCTCAATTTCAACACAACTTTATACAGGAAAGCTGCTGAATATTTTAAAACTAATACGACTGGAACCTGCCGGTGTGTAAGGGTTAATAATTTTGTCATGACAAAATAGATTATCTGCTCACCTGGCCTGAGCTTATACCATGGCGACCATCCATCTTGAACATTGGTTTCATGATGATAGCTCCGTTACTGTTTATCGGATCACTTTGAAACTTCATAGGGCGGGGTTGGACTAGGTCTGCAGAAGAAACCTATCGAAAGTGACGATGATCTGAAATCCAAGATGGCCGCCTTCCAGATGATAAGTGTTACTGTTTATTGGATCACTTTGAAGCTTGATAAGGTGGTTGGACGAGGTCTGGAGAAAATACCTATCAAAATTGATGATAATCCGAAATCCAAGATGGCCACCAACTTCACGACGAGTTGACTTGTCAAAAAACATGGCTGCCATGGATCAATCAAAATGTAGCGTTGACGGACATATTGGATTTTTTTTATTTTATGAATTTGAAGTCGAAATTGGTTATATATAATAGTTTGTATGCTAATTTCAAATTTGCCCCTTTCGAAACTATCAGATAAACGGTGTTGGTGGTCATCTTGGATCATTTTCCCGCAAAACATCCCCAGTAGGAAATTTAAAATGATTTCTCGAGGACCATTTTCAATTATATTTGGACATGAAGCATCTTTGGGGCATAGACATCCAAGTTTGTTCAAATGTCAAGGCGATCGGCTTGGATTTTGACTGACTTAGAAAAAGCTAGATATGATTCGGGATTAAGGGCCATTAAAGTTTGTTCAAGGCAAGTTGATACGTTAAAAAACCCATGGCCATTTTGGATCAAAATAGTGCTTGGCGACCATCTTTGATTTTCTGAACATTTTTGAGAAAATCATTTAGCTACTGGACCAATTTTAATAAAACTTTGCTAAACCTTTTTCACAGAAATTAGATTAATAAATTTGTCCAGTGGTCATCTCGTTTTGTTCTGTTTGGCCAATAATTCCAGTTGAGCGATACAGGCCCTTGAGCATCTTGTTTAACACTCATATCAGCTAAAAACGGCTTCAGCACTGGTCTTGAGGGATGTACATTTGCAGACCAAGAGAAGGCTATTTTTGAGAATTTACCAAGTGGAATGACTGGATCGATAACTAAGCCAGTCATTCCAGTGGTAAATTTTCAAAAGTAGGCTTCTCTTGGTCTGCAAATAGACATTTTCTATGAGAAAATTGAAATTTTCTTGAACAAACTCTAGGGTTAAAGGGTTAATGAAACTATGTGCATTATGGGTCACGTGATATCCTTAAAGGATGATTTCAATCTCAATGTCACACATGTTTTCAGAATAGATGAAACTGGCCTCCAGTACAGTTACAAAACTGGACATCGGGTCAGATTCAAGTTCTAGTTTATCAAACATTAGTAGACCTATTATTCTTGCCTCCCATTAACCTGTACAACTCGGATGTCAATATTCTATCTTTTACTGTGTCAATAGCAAAGAAACTGGTGTACATTTATCAACAATCTTGGTGTACGATGTTGCTGTCGTAACCTTCCACCAAATTTATTGAGAAATGAATGCCAGTTCATCTTTTAATTTAATTTGAAAATTAAAGAATTTGACATCAGAGTCATAAGGGTTAATATGATGATGTATGAATGAGCTGTTGTGAGCTATCAATGATCAACACCAAAATATTATTCACGCACAGACGTTCGTTATACCACCAACAATCGTTGATATGATGACGTCATTGTGATTCTCATTCAAAATGTAAGAAAATGACTTTCCGTTGTGAAATTTCATATTTAGGAATTCAAATATTTTATTTTATCTAAACTATACAAAAATATTTCGTGTGCTTTGACGCTTTTCCGTTTGTGTTCCGCTTTAAAAGCAGGTATCTGGTGGCCTGTAGTCATTTTCTACATCCACTGCCCTGTATTAACCCTCGAACTTGTTCAAGAAAATTTCAATTTTCTCAATAAAAAGTCCATTTGCGGACCAAGAGAATACTATTTTTGAAAATTTACCACTTGAATGAGTGGCTCGGTTACCGAGCCACTCATTCCAGTGGTAAATTTTCCAAAATAGTCTTCTCTTTGTCTGCAAATGGACATTTCTCAAGACCACTGAAGAAGGTATTTTTGGGTGATATGAGTGCTAAAGGATCGAGTAACTTCCAGTGTTTGTGTATCGCCTATTGATCTTCTCTAAGGTGCTGGTTATAAACAGGCTTGTATTATCATTCCTACATGCCATAATATTCATGGTTTATAAAGCTCCATGTCTACATCAAATGAATGTATTACTTTAATAAATCTCGAGTATATTGATATTTGTTTTTGTGATCTTTACAGAAACATGGATTCAAGAGATAAAGATAAATATGATGCATTTGAAACTAGCAACATGCGGGTCAATAGAGATATCTTATTCTGTAGCTCTGACGTCATAATCAAATATGTGATTATCATTGTGTGATTTTGATGATATTTACAATTTGAAAAACAGAAGTTTAGATTCAGATTTTAAAGCTTCAGATCAATTCTAGTACTCGTAAGAAAGTGGGCGTAGTGGAGCTAGAAATGGATCCTCAACACCATGTAGATTACAAGTTGTCTGTCTCGTTACTCTGGTAATAATATGGTAATAAAGGTTTTTGGTTATTCGGTGTCTGTTTATAGAACACTATTTTTGAAAATTCACTGAAATGACTGGCCCGATAATTGTGTTCTATAAATCTCATTAACCCGTAGCACTCTGATGTCAATATTCTATATTTTATTGTGTCAATATCAAAGAAACTGGTGTACATTTTTCAACAATTTTGCTGGAAGATGTTGCTGTCTACAACAGCTCCATCGCCCACCAAATTTGTACACCTTTCATTTTTCAATATAATTTGAAAATTTAAATTTTGATATCAGTGGTAAGGGTTAACCAACAAGGGCTCTGCAAACGGCACCTAATACCCTGCCATGATGACAATTTCATGAATGGGAGCTATCAGAAAATAGCCATTTCTTCCTCAGTCATCCTCTGAAATTTCAAAGTGATCGACTAAATTGTCATCATCCGGAAACTAATTTTCAAGATGGAGGACAGTGGCTGGCGGCAATATTGGATTTCGATTCATCTACAAATTCTATGGAGTTTCAAAGCGATCCACTAAACATTGTTCAGAAACCAATGTTCAAGATGGCCACCAGTGGCTGGGGGCCCTCTTGGATTTAGGATCATCGTCAATTTCTGTAGGTTTCTTCACCAGGCGGACAACAACCGCCCTATAAGGTTTCAAACTAATCCGGTAAAAGGTAATGGAGTTATTGTCCTGAAACAAATTTTCAAGATGGCTGCCGTTGGCTGGCGGATATCGAGTTTCTTCTCCAGACCTAGTCCAACCATCATATGAAGTTTCCAAGTGATCTGATAAATAGTAACGGAGCTATAATCCGGAAACCAATTTTCCAGATCGCTGTCAGTCGTTGGTGGCCATCTTGGATTTTGGATCATCAACGATTTTGATAGGTTTCTTTTCCAGACAGAGTCCAACTAACTAACCAATCATTCTATGTGATCATATAAACGGTAGCGGGGTCATCGGGCAGAAACCACTCTGATGCCCACCCACCCACCCGTAAACACCATCACATAATAGTATGATAATACCCCACCAATCTCTTTTGCGGGGTATAAAAATCTTCTTATTTGCCAGCTTGAATTTGTTGGAATTAAATAGCCAAGCATGTATTCAGTTAATCAAATTTAGTTCACCTTGCCCTTACTAGCTTTGTAACCGGGGAGCAGATAGCTAACATCGACGTCAGCTCTGATCCAAACGAAGCCCTAACCAAAATACTGATATCTATGGAATCATCAACTACTAGCACCATAGGTGTTCTAAAAAACAACAGAACTAGGTATACTGACGACCCTCTCATAGTAAAACTGTCAGCAGAACAGAAAGCGTTACGTCTGCGCATCTATCAAAGTGGCCAAAGTGAAGATCACACCAAACTATGCCAGGAATGCAATAACATTTTGCGCCACATTAGCGAATGCTTAAAAGATCTTGCTATCCAACAAGCAGATGCCCTAGCTTATGAAATCACTACCATGGATGACTGCCACAAAATATTTCGGGCAGCCGAGCCCTGAGAGTTGCTCACTACACACCACCACTAACTGTACACAACTCTGAAGGACACATTATCGGGACTGACCAGGGAAAAGCCGAGGCAATTCAAGAATGGTTCAAGGAACAGTTCACTGACCAGGATGATGAGCCCTTGCACCCATTCTCAGGAGACCCTAGGCCATTACTAACACCAATTAATACAGCAGAGGTTGAGAAGGCACTTAAAGCACTGAAAAGTGGACGTGCATCTGGACCTGATGGCATGAGCAATGAACTATTCGGATTTTATGCACCACCTTCCCATCGACGCTGTAGGCCAAGGCATCCTTATCGCGCTACCCAAGCCCAAGAAGCCAATCTGCGGCCCATTGTGCTCCTTAACAGCATACACAAAATCCTATCCAATGTTACTCTATGCCGCATCCGCGACAAGATCGGCGACTTCATCGGATCATGTCAAAGTGGCTTCAAACGTGGACGCAGCTACGCAGACATTGTATGGGCTCAACGCATGCCTGTGTCAGTAGTCATGTCCAAACACTGGGATTTCCACAAAATAGGCATTGACATGTCACGAGCCTTTTACACAATTAAGCGCTCAAAGATCCTACATGTACTACGCCAGGCCAGTTGCAATGAAGATGAGCTATGACTAGTGAGACTACTGCTTGCAGACACCAAGCTGAGAGTACGAGTCGAGTCAGTGAAGTCTGTAGAGTTTGAGACATCAATCGGCTCCCCACAGGGAGATGGTCTATCCCCTGTGCTCTTCACCTGGCTCCTGGCTACTGCAAATGTGTTAGCACACTTTTAATTCTGGATTTATAGAACGCTGTTATAACCAGTTACTGTGTGAAATTATTCAAGCAGTTTAATAGTAATATTTGAAAATACAAAATGAATAGCTCTAGCCACTGTCTGCTGGATTTTGTTGATTCTGGTGATTTTGATGGATTTTCTTCATTAGATTGACAAACACAGAATGAACATTACAATATTTAAGTATAATACATACTCAATTACAGTTAAATTAGCACAACTAGACTCAGTAAGGAAATGGTATAAACAGTTGACAAATGAATATGGTACATGTACTGATAACGGAAATCAGGGTCATATCTTCAGGACATCTGATTCAGATGATAAACTAACCATCACACTCTACACCACCACTGGTGTAATTCATGTCCAAGGCTGTGGAAGCTGTGAGTGGGTGGAAAGTGATCTGAGTACTCTAGCAATGAGAGTTTATGCTGAAGATGTTGTTTCATCACCAGTGGATAAAACGTGTATATGTGATGACGATTATAAAAACAAATGTGAAAATAATGACAATGGCAAGTCCAATAATGCTAGCAATGAAGTGCTTAGGCTTAATAAAAAGCCTAAAGATGAAAAAAATGACATAATTGAGGGCACAAATTGTGATAATTTAGAATCAGACATTCAGAGTGGAAATGGCTGTGCTCTCAATCTCCAGGACAGTGAGCTGTGCTATCTCAACACAACAGCAGAGACAGTGCCTAAACAGTTATTTAGTCCAACACATGTCAGTACACCAGCAGTGTGTAGTGCTCCCAGAGTCAACCTCTACCATCCCAGTCAACAAGACCTGAAGCAGCTCTTTGCGATAAATGAGCTGCTGCTAAGCAAAGAGGCTAAGATAATGGAGCTGCAGGAGGTAAATAAAAGGTTGATGTCTGAGCTGATGACTAAGCCAACTAAGTTTTCAACCAAAGAGATTGGTGTAATGACAGTTACAGTCAATGCCAATAGTGTGGCCCAACAAACCGACCATGACAGTACCGTTAATATTAACAAATGTTTGGCTTCAGCTTTACAACAAACTGACCGTGACAGTACCGTTAATATTAACTAATGTGTGGCTTCAGCTTTACAACAAACTGACCATGACAGTACTGTTAATATTAACGAATGTTTGGCTTCAGCTTTACAACAAACTGACCATGACAGTACTGTTAATATTAACGAATGTTTGGCTTCAGCTTTACAACAAACTGACCATGACAGTACTGTTAATATTAACAAATGTTTGGCTTCAGCTTTACAACAAACTGACCGTGACAGTACTGTTAATATTAACGAATGTTTGGCTTCAGCTTTACAATAAACTGACCGTGACAGTACTGTTAATATTAACGAATGTTTGGCTTCAGCTTTACAACAAACTGACCATGACAGTACTGTTAATATTAACGAATGTTTGGCTCCAGCTTTACAACAAACTGACCGTAACAGTACTGTTAATATTAACGAATGGTTGGCTTCAGCTTTACAACAAACTGACCGTGACAGTACTGTTAATATTAACG
Organism: Chaetoderma sp. LZ-2023a; assembly: GCA_034401795.1. NCBI lineage: Eukaryota > Metazoa > Mollusca > Caudofoveata > Chaetodermatida > Chaetodermatidae > Chaetoderma > Chaetoderma sp. LZ-2023a. The sequence continues at coordinate 15,149,267 of CM067365.1, forward strand.
AATGTTGTGCTTCAGCTTTACAACAAACTGACCATGACAGTACTGTTAATATTAACGAATGTTGGGCTTCAGCTTTACAACAAACTGACCGTGACAGTACTGTTAATATTAACAAATGTTTGGCTTCAGCTTTACAACAAACTGACCATGACAGTACTGTTAATATTAACGAATGTTTGGCTTCAGCTTTACAACAAACCGACTATGACAGTACTGTTAATATTAACGAATGTTTGGCTCCAGCTTTACAACAAACTGACTGTGACAGTACTGTTAATATTAACGATTGTTTGGCTTCAGCTTTACAACAAACTGACCATAACAGTACTGTTAATATTAACGAATGTTTGGCTCCAGCTTTACAACAAACTGACCATAACAGTACTGTTAATATTAACGAATGTTTGGCTTCAGCTTTACAACAAACTGACCATAACAGTACTGTTAATATTAACGAATGTTTGGCTCTAGCTTTACAACAAACTGACCGTGACAGTACTGTTAATATTAACGAATGTTTGGCTCCAGCTTTACAACAAACTGACCGTGACAGTACTGTTAATATTAACGAATGTTTGGCTTCAGCTTTACAACAAACTGACCATAACAGTACTGTTAATATTAACGAATGTTTGGCTCCAGCTTTACAACAAACTGACCATAACAGTACTGTTAATATTAACGAATGTTTGGATTCAGCTTTACAACAAACTGACCATAACAGTACTGTTAATATTAACGAATGTTTGGCTCCAGCTTTACAACAAACTGACCGTGACAGTACTGTTAATATTAACGAATGTTTGGCTCCAGCTTTACAACAAACTGACCGTGACAGTACTGTTAATAGTAACGAATGTTTGGCTCTAGCTTTACAACAAACTGACCGTGACAGTACTGTTAATATTAACGAATGTTTGGCTCTAGCTTTACAACAAACTGACCGTGACAGTACTGTTAATATTAACGAATGTTTGGCTCTAGCTTTACAACAAACTGACCATAACAGTACTGTTAATATTAACGAATGTTTGGCTCCAGCTTTACAACAAACTGACCATGACAGTACTGTTAATATTAACGAATGTTTGACTCCAGCTTTACAACAAACTGACCGTGACAGTACTGTTAATATTAACGAATGTTTGGCTCCAGCTTTACAACAAACTGACCATGACAGTACCGTTAATATTAAGGTATGTTTGGCTTCAGCTTTACAACAAACTGACCATAACAGTACTGTTAATATTAACAAATGTTTGGCTCCAGCTTTACAACAAACTGACCGTGACAGTACCGTTAATATTAACGAATGTTTGGCTCCAGCTTTACAACAAACTGACCGTGACAGTACAGTTAATATTAACGAATGTTTGGCTCCAGCTTTACAACAACCAGACCATAACAGTACTGTTAATATTAACGAATGTTTGGCGTCAGCTTTACAACAACCAGACCATGACAGTACTGTTAATATTAACGAATGTTTGGCTCCAGCTTTACAACAAACTGACCATAACAGTACTGTTAATATTAACGAATATTTGGCTTCAGCTTTACAAGAAACTGACCATGACAGTACTGTTAATATTAATGAATGTTTGGCTCCAGCTTTACAACAAACTGACCGTGACAGTACTGTTAATATTAACGAATGTTTGGCTCCAGCTTTACAACAAACTGACCGTGACAGTACTGTTAATATTAACGAATGTTTGGCTTCAGCTTTACAACAACTAGACCATGACAGTACCGTTAATATTAACGAATGTTTGGCTCCAGCTTTACAACAAACTGACCATGACAGTACTGTTAATATTAACAAATGTTTGGCTTCAGCTTTACAACAAACTGACCGTGACAGTACTGTTAATATTAACGAATGTTTGGCTCCAGCTTTACAACAAACTGACCGTGACAGTACTGTTAATATTAACGAATGTTTGGCTCCAGCTTTACAACAAACTGACCATGACAGTACTGTTAATATTAACGAATGTTTGGCTCCAGCTTTACAACAAACTGACCGTGACAGTACTGTTAATATTAACGAATGTTTGGCTCCAGCTTTACAACAAACTGACCATAACAGTACTGTTAATATTAACGAATGTTTGGCTTCAGCTTTACAACAACCAGACCATGACAGTACTGTTAATATTAACGAATGTTTGGCTCCAGCTTTACAACAAACTGACCATAACAGTACTGTTAATATTAACGAATGTTTGGCTTCAGCTTTACAACAACCAGACCATGACAGTACTGTTAATATTAACGAATGTTTGGCTCCAGCTTTAGAACAAATTGACCATGACAGTACTGTTAATATTAACGAATGTTTGGCTTCAGCTTTACAACAAACTGACCGTGACAGTACTGTTAATATTAACGAATGTTTGGCTTCAGCTTTACAACAAACTGACCATGACAGTACTGTTAATATTAACGAATGTTTGGCTCCAGCTTTACAACAAACTGACCGTGACAGTACTGTTAATATTAACGAATGTTTGGCTCCAGCTTTACAACAAACTGACCGTGACAGTACTGTTAATATTAACGAATGTTTGGCTCTAGCTTTACAACAAACTGACCGTGACAGTACTGTTAATATTAATGAATGTTTGGCTTCAGCTTTACAACAAACTGACCATGACAGTACTGTTAATATTAACGCATGTTTGGCTCCAGCTTTACAACAAACTGACCGTGACAGTACTGTTAATATTAACGAATGTTTGGCTCCAGCTTTACAACAAACTGACCATGACAGTACTGTTAATATTAACGAATGTTTGGCTCCAGCTTTACAACAAACTGACCGTGACAGTACTGTTAATATTAACGAATGTTTGGCTCCAGCTTTACAACAAACTGACCGTGACAGTACTGTTAATATTAACGAATGTTTGGCTCCGGCTTTACAACAAACTGACCGTGACAGTACTGTTAATATTAACAAATGTTTGGCTCCAGCTTTACAACAAACTGACCATGACAGTACTGTTAATATTAACGAATGTTTGGCTTCAGCTTTACAACAAACTGACCGTGACAGTACTGTTAATATTAACGAATGTTTGGCTCCAGCTTTACAACAAACTGACCGTGACAGTACTGTTAATATTAACGAATGTTTGGCTCCAGCTTTACAACAAACTGACCATGACAGTACTGTTAATATTAACGAATGTTTGGCTCCAGCTTTACAACAAACTGACCGTGACAGTACTGTTAATATTAACGAATGTTTGGCTCCAGCTTTACAACAAACTGACCGTGACAGTACTGTTAATATTAACGAATGTTTGGCTCCAGCTTTACAACAAACTGACCATAACAGTACCGTTAATATTAACGATTGTTTGGCTTCAACTTTACAACAAACTGACCGTGACAGTACTGTTAATATTAACGAATGTTTGGCTCCAGCTTTACAACAAACTGACCGTGACAGTACTGTTAATATTAACGAATGTTTGGCTCCAGCTTTACAACAAACTGACCATGACAGTACTGTTAATATTAACGAATGTTTGGCTTCAGCTTTACAACAACCAGACCATGACAGTACCGTTAATATTAACGAATGTTTGGCTCCAGCTTTACAACAAACTGACCATGACAGTACTGTTAATATTAACAAATGTTTGGCTTCAGCTTTACAACAAACTGACCGTGACAGTACTGTTAATATTAACGAATGTTTGGCTCCAGCTTTACAACAAACTGACCGTGACAGTACTGTTAATATTAACGAATGTTTGGCTCCAGCTTTACAACAAACTGATCATGACAGTACTGTTAATATTAACGAATGTTTGGCTCCAGCTTTACAACAAACTGACCGTGACAGTACTGTTAATATTAACGAATGTTTGGCTCCAGCTTTACCACAAACTGACCATAACAGTACTGTTAATATTAACGAATGTTTGGCTTCAGCTTTACAACAACCAGACCATGACAGTACTGTTAATATTAACGAATGTTTGGCTCCAGCTTTACAACAAACTGACCATAACAGTACTGTTAATATTAACGAATGTTTGGCTTCAGCTTTACAACAACCAGACCATGACAGTTAATATTAACGAATGTTTGGCTCCAGCTTTACAACAAATTGACCATGACAGTACTGATAATATTAACGAATGTTTGGCTTCAGCTTTACAACAAACTGACCGTGACAGTGCTGTTAATATTAACGAATGTTTGGCATCAGCTTTACAACAAACTGACCATGACAGTACTGTTAATATTAACGAATGTTTGGCTCCAGCTTTACAACAAACTGACCGTGACAGTACTGTTAATATTAACGAATGTTTGGCTCCAGCTTTACAACAAACTGACTGTGACAGTACTGTTAATATTAACGAATGTTTGGCTCCGGATTTACAACAAACTGACCGTCCCAGTACTGTTAATATTAATGAATGTTTGGCTTCAGCTTTACAACAAACTGACCGTGACAGTACTGTTAATATTAACGAATGTTTGGCTCCAGCTTTACAACAAACTGACCATAACAGTACTGTTAATATTAACGAATGTTTGGCTCCAGCTTTACAACAAACTGACCGTGACAGTACTGTTAATATTAACGAATGTGTGGCTCCAGCTTTACAACAAACTGACCATAACAGTGCTGTTAATATTAACGAATGTTTGGCTCCAGCTTTACAACAAACTTACCGTGACAGTACTGTTAATATTAGCGAATGTTTGGCTTCACCTTTACAACAAACTGACCGTGACAGTACTGTTAATATTAGCGAATGTTTGGCTCCAGCTTTACAACAAACTGATCATGACAGTACTGTTAATATTAACGAATGTTTGGCTCCAGCTTTACAACAAACTGACCGTGACAGTACTGTTAATATTAACGAATGTTTGGCTCCAGCTTTACAACAAACTGACCATAACAGTACTGTTAATATTAACGAATGTTTGGCCCCAGCTTTACAACAAACTGACCATAACAGTACTGTTAATATTAACGAATGTTTGGCTTCAGCTTTACAACAACCAGACCATGACAGTACTGTTAATATTAACGAATGTTTGGCTCCAGCTTTACAACAAACTGACCATAACAGTACTGTTAATATTAACGAATGTTTGGCTTCAGCTTTACAACAACCAGACCATGACAGTTAATATTAACGAATGTTTGGCTCCAGCTTTACAACAAATTGACCATGACAGTACTGTTAATATTAACGAATGTTTGGCTTCAGCTTTACAACAAACTGACCGTGACAGTACTGTTAATATTAACGAATGTTTGGCATCAGCTTTACAACAAACTGACCATGACAGTACTGTTAATATTAACGAATGTTTGGCTCCAGCTTTACAACAAACTGACCGTGACAGTACTGTTAATATTAACGAATGTTTGGCTCCAGCTTTACAACAAACTGACTGTGACAGTACTGTTAATATTAACGAATGTTTGGCTCCGGATTTACAACAAACTGACCGTCCCAGTACTGTTAATATTAATGAATGTTTGGCTCCAGCTTTACAACAAACTGACCATGACAGTACTGTTAATATTAACGAATGTTTGGCTTCAGCTTTACAACAAACTGACCGTGACAGTACTGTTAATATTAACGAATGTTTGGCTCCAGCTTTACAACAAACTGACCGTGACAGTACTGTTAATATTAACGAATGTTTGGCTCCAGCTTTACAACAAACTGATCATGACAGTACTGTTAATATTAACGAATGTTTGGCTCCAGCTTTACAACAAACTGACCGTGACAGTACTGTTAATATTAACGAATGTTTGGCTCCAGCTTTACAACAAACTGACCATAACAGTACTGTTAATATTAACGAATGTTTGGCCCCAGCTTTACAACAAACTGACCATAACAGTACTGTTAATATTAACGAATGTTTGGCTTCAGCTTTACAACAACCAGACCATGACAGTACTGTTAATATTAACGAATGTTTGGCTCCAGCTTTACAACAAACTGACCATAACAGTACTGTTAATATTAACGAATGTTTGGCTTCAGCTTTACAACAACCAGACCATGACAGTTAATATTAACGAATGTTTGGCTCCAGCTTTACAACAAATTGACCATGACAGTACTGTTAATATTAACGAATGTTTGGCTTCAGCTTTACAACAAACTGACCGTGACAGTACTGTTAATATTAACGAATGTTTGGCTCCAGCTTTACAACAAACTGACCATGACAGTACTGTTAATATTAACGAATGTTTGGCTCCAGCTTTACAACAAACTGACCGTGACAGTACTGTTAATATTAACGAATGTTTGGCTCCAGCTTTACAACAAACTGACCATAACAGTACTGTTAATATTAACGAATGTTTGGCCCCAGCTTTACAACAAACTGACCATAACAGTACTGTTAATATTAACGAATGTTTGGCTTCAGCTTTACAACAACCAGACCATGACAGTACTGTTAATATTAACGAATGTTTGGCTCCAGCTTTACAACAAACTGACCATAACAGTACTGTTAATATTAACGAATGTTTGGCTTCAGCTTTACAACAACCAGACCATGACAGTTAATATTAACGAATGTTTGGCTCCAGCTTTACAACAAATTGACCATGACAGTACTGTTAATATTAACGAATGTTTGGCTTCAGCTTTACAACAAACTGACCGTGACAGTACTGTTAATATTAACGAATGTTTGGCTCCAGCTTTACAACAAACTGACCATGACAGTACTGTTAATATTAACGAATGTTTGGCTCCAGCTTTACAACAAACTGACCGTGACAGTACTGTTAATATTAACGAATGTTTGGCTCCAGCTTTACAACAAACTGACCGTGACAGTACTGTTAATATTAACGAATGTTTGGCCCCAGCTTTACAACAAACTGACCATAACAGTACTGTTAATATTAACGAATGTTTGGCTTCAGCTTTACAACAACCAGACCATGACAGTACTGTTAATATTAACGAATGTTTGGCTCCAGCTTTACAACAAACTGACCATAACAGTACTGTTAATATTAACGAATGTTTGGCTTCAGCTTTACAACAACCAGACCATGACAGTTAATATTAACGAATGTTTGGCTCCAGCTTTACAACAAATTGACCATGACAGTACTGTTAATATTAACGAATGTTTGGCTTCAGCTTTACAACAAACTGACCGTGACAGTACTGTTAATATTAACGAATGTTTGGCATCAGCTTTACAACAAACTGACCATGACAGTACTGTTAATATTAACGAATGTTTGGCTCCAGCTTTACAACAAACTGACCGTGACAGTACTGTTAATATTAACGAATGTTTGGCTCCAGCTTTACAACAAACTGACCATAACAGTACTGTTAATATTAACGAATGTTTGGCCCCAGCTTTACAACAAACTGACCATAACAGTACTGTTAATATTAACGAATGTTTGGCTTCAGCTTTACAACAACCAGACCATGACAGTACTGTTAATATTAACGAATGTTTGGCTCCAGCTTTACAACAAACTGACCATAACAGTACTGTTAATATTAACGAATGTTTGGCTTCAGCTTTACAACAACCAGACCATGACAGTTAATATTAACGAATGTTTGGCTCCAGCTTTACAACAAATTGACCATGACAGTACTGTTAATATTAACGAATGTTTGGCTTCAGCTTTACAACAAACTGACCGTGACAGTACTGTTAATATTAACGAATGTTTGGCATCAGCTTTACAACAAACTGACCATGACAGTACTGTTAATATTAACGAATGTTTGGCTCCAGCTTTACAACAAACTGACCGTGACAGTACTGTTAATATTAACGAATGTTTGGCTCCAGCTTTACAACAAACTGACTGTGACAGTACTGTTAATATTAACGAATGTTTGGCTCCGGATTTACAACAAACTGACCGTCCCAGTACTGTTAATATTAACGAATGTTTGGCTTCAGCTTTACAACAAACTGACCGTGACAGTACTGTTAATATTAACGAATGTTTGGCTCCAGCTTTACAACAAACTGACCATAACAGTACTGTTAATATTAACGAATGTTTGGCTCCAGCTTTACAACAAACTGACCGTGACAGTACTGTTAATATTAACGAATGTTTGGCTCCAGCTTTACAACAAACTGACCATAACAGTGCTGTTAATATTAACGAATGTTTGGCTCCAGCTTTACAACAAACTTACCGTGACAGTACTGTTAATATTAGCGAATGTTTGGCTTCAGCTTTACAACAAACTGACCATGACAGTACTGTTAATATTAACGAATGTTTGGCTCCAGCTTTACAACAAACTGACCGTGACAGTACTGTTAATATTAACGAATGTTTGGCTCCAGCTTTACAACAAACTGACCGTGACAGTACTGTTAATATTAACGAATGTTTGGCTCCGGCTTTACAACAAACTGACCGTGACAGTACTGTTAATATTAATGAATGTTTGGCTTCAGCTTTACAACAAACTGACCGTAACAGTACTGTTAATATTAACGAATGTTTGGCTCCTGCTTTACAACAAACTGACCATAACAGTACTGTTAATATTAACAAATGTTTGGCTCCAGCTTTACAACAAACTGACCATGACAGTACTGTTAATATTAACGAATGTTTGGCTTCAGCTTTACAACAAACTGACCGTGACAGTACTGTTAATATTAACGAATGTTTGGCTCCAGCTTTACAACAAACTGACCATGACAGTACTGTTATTATTAACGAATGTTTGGCTCCAGCTTTACAACAAACTGACCATGACAGTACTGTTAATATTAACGAATGTTTGGCTCCAGCTTTACAACAAACTGACCGTGACAGTACTGTTAATATTAACGAATGTTTGGCTCCAGCTTTACAACAAACTGACCGTGACAGTACTGTTAATATTAACGAATGTTTGGCTCCAGCTTTACAACAAACTGACCATAACAGTACCGTTAATATTAACGATTGTTTGGCTTCAACTTTACAACAAACTGACCATGACAGTACTGTTAATATTAACGAATGTTTGGCTTCAGCTTTACAACAACCAGACCATGACAGTACCGTTAATATTAACGAATGTTTGGCTCCAGCTTTACAACAAACTGACCATGACAGTACTGTTAATATTAACAAATGTTTGGCTTCAGCTTTACAACAAACTGACCGTGACAGTACTGTTAATATTAACGAATGTTTGGCTCCAGCTTTACAACAAACTGACCGTGACAGTACTGTTAATATTAACGAATGTTTGGCTCCAGCTTTACAACAAACTGATCATGACAGTACTGTTAATATTAACGAATGTTTGGCTCCAGCTTTACAACAAACTGACCGTGACAGTACTGTTAATATTAACGAATGTTTGGCTCCAGCTTTACAACAAACTGACCATAACAGTACTGTTAATATTAACGAATGTTTGGCTCCAGCTTTACAACAAACTGACCATAACAGTACTGTTAATATTAACGAATGTTTGGCTTCAGCTTTACAACAACCAGACCATGACAGTACTGTTAATATTAACGAATGTTTGGCTCCAGCTTTACAACAAACTGACCATAACAGTACTGTTAATATTAACGAATGTTTGGCTTCAGCTTTACAACAACCAGACCATGACAGTTAATATTAACGAATGTTTGGCTCCAGCTTTACAACAAACTGACCATAACAGTACTGTTAATATTAACGAATGTTTGGCTTCAGCTTTACAACAAACTGACCGTGACAGTACTGTTAATATTAACGAATGTTTGGCTCCAGCTTTACAACAAACTGACCATGACAGTACTGTTAATATTAACGAATGTTTGGCTCCAGCTTTACAACAAACTGACCGTGACAGTACTGTTAATATTAACGAATGTTTCGCTCCAGCTTTACAACAAACTGACCGTGACAGTACTGTTAATATTAACGAATGTTTGGCTCCGGATTTACAACAAACTGACCGTCCCAGTACTGTTAATATTAATGAATGTTTGGCTTCAGCTTTACAACAAACTGACCGTGACAGTACTGTTAATATTAACGAATGTTTGGCTCCAGCTTTACAACAAACTGACCATAACAGTACTGTTAATATTAACGAATGTTTGGCTCCAGCTTTACAACAAACTGACCGTGACAGTACTGTTAATATTAACGAATGTTTGGCTCCAGCTTTACAACAAACTGACCATAACAGTACTGTTAATATTAACGAATGTTTGGCTCCAGCTTTACAACAAACTTACCGTGACAGTACTGTTAATATTAGCGAATGTTTGGCTTCACCTTTACAACAAACTGACCGTGACAGTACTGTTAATATTAACGAATGTTTGGCTTCAGCTTTACAACAAACTGACCATGACAGTACTGTTAATATTAACGAATGTTTGGCTCCAGCTTTACAACAAACTGACCGTGACAGTACTGTTAATATTAACGAATGTTTGGCTCCAGCTTTACAACAAACTGACCATAACAGTACTGTTAATATTAACGAATGTTTGGCTCCAGCTTTACAACAAACTGACCGTGACAGTACTGTTAATATTAACGAATGTTTGGCTCCAGCTTTACAACAAACTGACCATGACAGTACTGTTAATATTAACGAATGTTTGGCTACAGCTTTACAACAAACTGACCATAACAGTACTGTTAATATTAACGAATGTTTGGCTCCAGCTTTACAACAAACTGACCGTGACAGTACTGTTAATATTAACGAATGTTTGGCTTCAGCTTTACAACAAACTGACCGTGACAGTACTGTTAATATTAACGAATGTTTGGCTCCAGCTTTACAACAAACTGACCATAACAGTACCGTTAATATTAACGATTGTTTGGCTTCAACTTTACAACAAACTGACCGTGACAGTACTGTTAATATTAACGAATGTTTGGCTCCAGCTTTACAACAAACTGACCATGACAGTACTGTTAATATTAACGAATGTTTGGCTCCAGCTTTACAACAAACTGACCGTGACAGTACTGTTAATATTAACGAATGTTTGGCTCCAGCTTTACAACAAACTGACCATAACAGTACTGTTAATATTAACGAATGTTTGGCTCCAGCTTTACAACAAACTGACCATAACAGTACTGTTAATATTAACGAATGTTTGGCTCCAGCTTTACAACAAACTGACCGTGACAGTACTGTTAATATTAACGAATGTTTGGCTTCAGCTTTACAACAAACTGACCGTGACAGTACTGTTAATATTAACGAATGTTTGGCTTCAGCTTTACAACAACCAGACCATGACAGTACTGTTAATATTAACGAATGTTTGGCTCCAGCTTTACAACAAACTGACCATAACAGTACTGTTAATATTAACGAATGTTTGGCTTCAGCTTTACAACAACCAGACCATGACAGTACTGTTAATATTAACGAATGTTTGGCTCCAGCTTTACAACAAACTGACCGTGACAGTACTGTTAATATTAACGAATGTTTGGCTTCAGCTTTACAACAAACTGACCGTGACAGTACTGTTAATATTAACGAATGTTTGGCATCAGCTTTACAACAAACTGACCATGACAGTACTGTTAATATTAACGAATGTTTGGCTCCAGCTTTACAACAAACTGACCGTGACAGTACTGTTAATATTAACGAATGTTTGGCTCCAGCTTTACAACAAACTGACCGTGACAGTACTGTTAATATTAACGAATGTTTGGCTTCAGCTTTACAACAAACTGACCGTGACAGTACTGTTAATATTAACGAATGTTTGGCTCCAGCTTTACAACAAACTGACCATAACAGTACTGTTAATATTAACGAATGTTTGGCTCCAGCTTTACAACAAACTGACCATGACAGTACTGTTAATATTAACGAATGTTTGGCTCCAGCTTTACAACAAACTGACCATGACAGTACTGTTAATATTAACGAATGTTTGGCTCCAGCTTTACAACAAACTGACCGTGACAGTACTGTTAATATTAACGAATGTTTGGCTTCAGCTTTACAACAAACTGACCATGACAGTACTGTTAATATTAACGAATGTTTGGCTCCAGCTTTACAACAAACTGACCGTGACAGTACTGTTAATATTAACGAATGTTTGGCTTCAGCTTTACAACAAACTGACCGTGACAGTACTGTTAATATTAACGAATGTTTGGCTCCAGCTTTACAACAAACTGACCATGACAGTACTGTTAATATTAACGAATGTTTGGCTCCAGCTTTACAACAAACTGACCGTGACAGTACTGTTAATATTAACGAATGTTTGGCTCCAGCTTTACAACAAACTGACCGTGACAGTACTGTTAATATTAACGAATGTTTGGCTTCAGCTTTACAACAAACTGACCGTGACAGTACTGTTAATATTAACGAATGTTTGGCTCCAGCTTTACAACAAACTGACCATAACAGTACTGTTAATATTAACGAATGTTTGGCTCCAGCTTTACAACAAACTGACCATGACAGTACTGTTAATATTAACGAATGTTTGGCTCCAGCTTTACAACAAACTGACCATGACAGTACTGTTAATATTAACGAATGTTTGGCTCCAGCTTTACAACAAACTGACCGTGACAGTACTGTTAATATTAACGAATGTTTGGCTTCAGCTTTACAACAAACTGACCATGACAGTACTGTTAATATTAACGAATGTTTGGCTCCAGCTTTACAACAAACTGACCGTGACAGTACTGTTAATATTAACGAATGTTTGGCTCCAGCTTTACAACAAACTGACCGTGACAGTACTGTTAATATTAACGAATGTTTGGCTCCAGCTTTACAACAAACTGACCATGACAGTACTGTTAATATTAACGAATGTTTGGCTCCAGCTTTACAACAAACTGACCGTGACAGTACTGTTAATATTAACGAATGTTTGGCTCCAGCTTTACAACAAACTGACCGTGACAGTACTGTTAATATTAACGAATGTTTGGCTCCAGCTTTACAACAAACTGACCGTGACAGTACTGTTAATATTAACGAATGTTTGGCTCCAGCTTTACAACAAACTGACCATGACAGTACTGTTAATATTAACGAATGTTTGGCTCCAGCTTTACAACAAACTGACCGTGACAGTACTGTTAATATTAACGAATGTTTGGCTTCAGCTTTACAACAAACTGACCGTGACAGTACTGTTAATATTAACGAATGTTTGGCTCCAGCTTTACAACAAACTGACCATGACAGTACTGTTAATATTAACGAATGTTTGGCTCCAGCTTTACAACAAACTGACCGTGACAGTACTGTTAATATTAACGAATGTTTGGCTCCAGCTTTACAACAAACTGACCATAACAGTACTGTTAATATTAACGAATGTTTGGCTCCAGCTTTACAACAAACTGACCGTGACAGTACTGTTAATATTAACGAATGTTTGGCTCCAGCTTTACAACAAACTGACCATGACAGTACTGTTAATATTAACGAATGTTTGGCTCCAGCTTTACAACAAACTGACCATAACAGTACTGTTAATATTAACGAATGTTTGGCTCCAGCTTTACAACAAACTGACCGTGACAGTACTGTTAATATTAACGAATGTTTGGCTCCAGCTTTACAACAAACTGACCGTGACAGTACTGTTAATATTAACGAATGTTTGGCTCCAGCTTTACAACAAACTGACCATGACAGTACTGTTAATATTAACGAATGTTTGGCTCCAGCTTTACAACAAACTGACCGTGACAGTACTGTTAATATTAACGAATGTTTGGCTCCAGCTTTACAACAAACTGACCATAACAGTACTGTTAATATTAACGAATGTTTGGCTTCAGCTTTACAACAACCAGACCATGACAGTACTGTTAATATTAACGAATGTTTGGCTCCAGCTTTACAACAAACTGACCATAACAGTACTGTTAATATTAACGAATGTTTGGCTTCAGCTTTACAACAACCAGACCATGACAGTACTGTTAATATTAACGAATGTTTGGCTCCAGCTTTAGAACAAATTGACCATGACAGTACTGTTAATATTAACGAATGTTTGGCTTCAGCTTTACAACAAACTGACCGTGACAGTACTGTTAATATTAACGAATGTTTGGCTTCAGCTTTACAACAAACTGACCATGACAGTACTGTTAATATTAACGAATGTTTGGCTCCAGCTTTACAACAAACTGACCGTGACAGTACTGTTAATATTAACGAATGTTTGGCTCCAGCTTTACAACAAACTGACCGTGACAGTACTGTTAATATTAACGAATGTTTGGCTCTAGCTTTACAACAAACTGACCGTGACAGTACTGTTAATATTAATGAATGTTTGGCTTCAGCTTTACAACAAACTGACCATGACAGTACTGTTAATATTAACGCATGTTTGGCTCCAGCTTTACAACAAACTGACCATAACAGTACTGTTAATATTAACGAATGTTTGGCTCCAGCTTTACAACAAACTGACCATGACAGTACTGTTAATATTAACGAATGTTTGGCTCCAGCTTTACAACAAACTGACCATGACAGTACTGTTAATATTAACGAATGTTTGGCTCCAGCTTTACAACAAACTGACCGTGACAGTACAGTTAATATTAACGAATGTTTGGCTTCAGCTTTACAACAAACTGACCATGACAGTACTGTTAATATTAACGAATGTTGGGCTCCAGCTTTACAACAAACTGACCATGACAGGACTGTTAATATTAACGAATGTTTGGCTTCAGCTTTACAACAAACTGACCGTGACAGTACTGTTAATATTAACGAATGTTTGGCTCCAGCTTTACAACAAACTGACCATGACAGTACTGTTAATATTAACGAATGTTTGTCTCCAGCTTTACAACAAACTGACCATGACAGTACTGTTAATATTAACGAATGTTTGGCTCCAGCTTTACAACAAACTGACCGTGACAGTACTGTTAATATTAACGAATGTTTGGCTCCAGCTTTGCAACAAACTGACCGTGACAGTACTGTTAATATTAACGAATGTTTGGCTCCAGCTTTACAACAAACTGACCGTGACAGTACTGTTAATATTAACGAATGTTTGGCTCCAGCTTTACAACAAACTGACCATAACAGTACTGTTAATATTAACGAATGTTTGGCTCCAGCTTTACAACAAACTTACCGTGACAGTACTGTTAATATTAGCGAATGTTTGGCTTCACCTTTACAACAAACTGACCGTGACAGTACTGTTAATATTAGCGAATGTTTGGCTTCAGCTTTACAACAAACTGACCATGACAGTACTGTTAATATTAACGAATGTTTGGCTCCAGCTTTACAACAAACTGACCGTGACAGTACTGTTAATATTAACGAATGTTTGGCTCCAGCTTTACAACAAACTGACCATAACAGTACTGTTAATATTAACGAATGTTTGGCTCCAGCTTTACAACAAACTGACCGTGACAGTACTGTTAATATTAACGAATGTTTGGCTCCAGCTTTACAACAAACTGACCGTGACAGTACTGTTAATATTAACGAATGTTTGGCTTCAGCTTTACAACAAACTGACCATAACAGTACTGTTAATATTAACGAATGTTTGGCTCCAGCTTTACAACAAACTGACCGTGACAGTACTGTTAATATTAACGAATGTTTGGCTCCAGCTTTACAACAAAATGACCGTGACAGTACTGTTAATAGTAACGAATGTTTGGCTCTAGCTTTACAACAAACTGACCGTGACAGTACTGTTAATATTAACGAATGTTTGGCTCTAGCTTTACAACAAACTGACCGTGACAGTACTGTTAATATTAACGAATGTTTGGCTCTAGCTTTACAACAAACTGACCATAACAGTACTGTTAATATTAACGAATGTTTGGCTCCAGCTTTACAACAAACTGACCATGACAGTACTGTTAATATTAACGAATGTTTGACTCCAGCTTTACAACAAACTGACCATAACAGTACTGTTAATATTAACGAATGTTTGGCTCCAGCTTTACAACAAACTGACCATGACAGTACCGTTAATATTAAGGTATGTTTGGCTTCAGCTTTACAACAAACTGACCATAACAGTACTGTTAATATTAACAAATGTTTGGCTCCAGCTTTACAACAAACTGACCGTGACAGTACCGTTAATATTAACGAATGTTTGGCTCCAGCTTTACAACAACCAGACCATGACAGTACTGTTAATATTAACGAATGTTTGGCTCCAGCTTTACAACAAACTGCCTATAACAGTACTGTTAATATTAACGAATGTTTGGCTTCAGCTTTACAACAAACTGACCATGACAGTACTGTTAATATTAACGAATGTTTGGCTCCAGCTTTACAACAAACTGACCGTGACAGTACTGTTAATATTAACGAATGTTTGGCTCCAGCTTTACAACAAACTGACCGTAACAGTACTGTTAATATTAACGAATGTTTGGCTTCAGCTTTACAACAAACTGACCGTGACAGTACTGTTAATATTAACGAATGTTGTGCTTCAGCTTTACAACAAACTGACCATGACAGTACTGTTAATATTAACGAATGTTGGGCTTCAGCTTTACAACAAACTGACCGTGACAGTACTGTTAATATTAACAAATGTTTGGCTTCAGCTTTACAACAAACTGACCATGACAGTACTGTTAATATTAACGAATGTTTGGCTTCAGCTTTACAACAAACCGAACATGACAGTACTGTTAATATTAACGAATGTTTGGCTCCAGCTTTACAACAAACTGACCGTGACAGTACTGTTAATATTAACGATTGTTTGGCTTCAGCTTTACAACAAACTGACCATAACAGTACTGTTAATATTAACGAATGTTTGGCTCCAGCTTTACAACAAACTGACCATAACAGTACTGTTAATATTAACGAATGTTTGGCTTCAGCTTTACAACAAACTGACCATAACAGTACTGTTAATATTAACGAATGTTTGGCTTCAGCTTTACAACAAACTGACCATAACAGTACTATTAATATTAACGAATGTTTGGCTCCAGCTTTACAACAAACTGACCGTGACAGTACTGTTAATATTAACGAATGTTTGGCTTCAGCTTTACAACAAACTGACCATAACAGTACTGTTAATATTAACAAATGTTTGGCTCCAGCTTTACAACAAACTGACCGTGACAGTACCGTTAATATTAACGAATGTTTGGCTCCAGATTTACAACAAACTGACCGTGACAGTACTGTTAATATTAACGAATGTTTGGCTCCAGCTTTACAACAACCAGACCATAACAGTACTGTTAATATTAACGAATGTTTGGCGTCAGCTTTACAACAACCAGACCATGACAGTACTGTTAATATTAACGAATGTTTGGCTCCAGCTTTACAACAAACTGACCATAACAGTACTGTTAATATTAACGAATATTTGGCTTCAGCTTTACAAGAAACTGACCATGACAGTACTGTTAATATTAACGAATGTTTGGCTCCAGCTTTACAACAAACTGACCATAACAGTACTGTTAATATTAACGAATGTTTGGCCCCAGCTTTACAACAAACTGACCATAACAGTACTGTTAATATTAACGAATGTTTGGCTTCAGCTTTACAACAACCAGACCATGACAGTACTGTTAATATTAACGAATGTTTGGCTCCAGCTTTACAACAAACTGACCATAACAGTACTGTTAATATTAACGAATGTTTGGCTTCAGCTTTACAACAACCAGACCATGACAGTACTGTTAATATTAACGAATGTTTGGCTCCAGCTTTACAACAAATTGACCATGACAGTACTGTTAATATTAACGAATGTTTGGCTTCAGCTTTACAACAAACTGACCGTGACAGTACTGTTAATATTAATGAATGTTTGGCTTCAGCTTTACAACAAACTGACCATGACAGTACTGTTAATATTAACGAATGTTTGGCTCCAGCTTTACAACAAACTGACCGTGACAGTACTGTTAATATTAACGAATGTTTGGCTTCAGCTTTACAACAAACTGACCATAACAGTACTGTTAATATTAACAAATGTTTGGCTCCAGCTTTACAACAAACTGACCGTGACAGTACCGTTAATATTAACGAATGTTTGGCTCCAGATTTACAACAAACTGACCGTGACAGTACTGTTAATATTAACGAATGTTTGGCTCCAGCTTTACAACAACCAGACCATAACAGTACTGTTAATATTAACGAATGTTTGGCGTCAGCTTTACAACAACCAGACCATGACAGTACTGTTAATATTAACGAATGTTTGGCTCCAGCTTTACAACAAACTGACCATAACAGTACTGTTAATATTAACGAATATTTGGCTTCAGCTTTACAAGAAACTGACCATGACAGTACTGTTAATATTAACGAATGTTTGGCTCCAGCTTTACAACAAACTGACCATAACAGTACTGTTAATATTAACGAATGTTTGGCCCCAGCTTTACAACAAACTGACCATAACAGTACTGTTAATATTAACGAATGTTTGGCTTCAGCTTTACAACAACCAGACCATGACAGTACTGTTAATATTAACGAATGTTTGGCTCCAGCTTTACAACAAACTGACCATAACAGTACTGTTAATATTAACGAATGTTTGGCTTCAGCTTTACAACAACCAGACCATGACAGTACTGTTAATATTAACGAATGTTTGGCTCCAGCTTTACAACAAATTGACCGTGACAGTACTGTTAATATTAACGAATGTTTGGCTTCAGCTTTACAACAAACTGACCGTGACAGTACTGTTAATATTAATGAATGTTTGGCTTCAGCTTTACAACAAACTGACCATGACAGTACTGTTAATATTAACGAATGTTTGGCTCCAGCTTTACAACAAACTGACCGTGACAGTACTGTTAATATTAACGAATGTTTGGCTCCAGCTTTACAACAAACTGACCGTGACAGTACTGTTAATATTAACGAATGTTTGGCTCCGGCTTTACAACAAACTGACCGTGACAGTACTGTTAATATTAATGAATGTTTGGCTTCAGCTTTACAACAAACTGACCGTAACAGTACTGTTAATATTAACGAATGTTTGGCTCCTGCTTTACAACAAACTGACCATAACAGTACTGTTAATATTAACAAATGTTT
Organism: Chaetoderma sp. LZ-2023a; assembly: GCA_034401795.1. NCBI lineage: Eukaryota > Metazoa > Mollusca > Caudofoveata > Chaetodermatida > Chaetodermatidae > Chaetoderma > Chaetoderma sp. LZ-2023a. The sequence continues at coordinate 15,168,391 of CM067365.1, forward strand.
GGCTCCAGCTTTACAACAAACTGACCATGACAGTACTGTTAATATTAACGAATGTTTGGCTTCAGCTTTACAACAAACTGACCGTGACAGTACTGTTAATATTAACGAATGTTTGGCTCCAGCTTTACAACAAACTGACCGTGACAGTACTGTTATTATTAACGAATGTTTGGCTCCAGCTTTACAACAAACTGACCATGACAGTACTGTTAATATTAACGAATGTTTGGCTCCAGCTTTACAACAAACTGACCGTGACAGTACTGTTAATATTAACGAATGTTTGGCTCCAGCTTTACAACAAACTGACCGTGACAGTACTGTTAATATTAACGAATGTTTGGCTCCAGCTTTACAACAAACTGACCATAACAGTACCGTTAATATTAACGATTGTTTGGCTTCAACTTTACAACAAACTGACCGTGACAGTACTGTTAATATTAACGAATGTTTGGCTCCAGCTTTACAACAAACTGACCCTGACAGTACTGTTAATATTAACGAATGTTTGGCTCCAGCTTTACAACAAACTGACCATGACAGTACTGTTAATATTAACGAATGTTTGGCTTCAGCTTTACAACAACCAGACCATGACAGTACCGTTAATATTAACGAATGTTTGGCTCCAGCTTTACAACAAACTGACCATGACAGTACTGTTAATATTAACAAATGTTTGGCTTCAGCTTTACAACAAACTGACCGTGACAGTACTGTTAATATTAACGAATGTTTGGCTCCAGCTTTACAACAAACTGACCGTGACAGTACTGTTAATATTAACGAATGTTTGGCTCCAGCTTTACAACAAACTGATCATGACAGTACTGTTAATATTAACGAATGTTTGGCTCCAGCTTTACAACAAACTGACCGTGACAGTACTGTTAATATTAACGAATGTTTGGCTCCAGCTTTACAACAAACTGACCATAACAGTACTGTTAATATTAACGAATGTTTGGCTTCAGCTTTACAACAACCAGACCATGACAGTACTGTTAATATTAACGAATGTTTGGCTCCAGCTTTACAACAAACTGACCATAACAGTACTGTTAATATTAACGAATGTTTGGCTTCAGCTTTACAACAACCAGACCATGACAGTTAATATTAACGAATGTTTGGCTCCAGCTTTACAACAAATTGACCATGACAGTACTGATAATATTAACGAATGTTTGGCTTCAGCTTTACAACAAACTGACCGTGACAGTGCTGTTAATATTAACGAATGTTTGGCATCAGCTTTACAACAAACTGACCATGACAGTACTGTTAATATTAACGAATGTTTGGCTCCAGCTTTACAACAAACTGACCGTGACAGTACTGTTAATATTAACGAATGTTTGGCTCCAGCTTTACAACAAACTGACTGTGACAGTACTGTTAATATTAACGAATGTTTGGCTCCGGATTTACAACAAACTGACCGTCCCAGTACTGTTAATATTAATGAATGTTTGGCTTCAGCTTTACAACAAACTGACCGTGACAGTACTGTTAATATTAACGAATGTTTGGCTCCAGCTTTACAACAAACTGACCATAACAGTACTGTTAATATTAACGAATGTTTGGCTCCAGCTTTACAACAAACTGACCGTGACAGTACTGTTAATATTAACGAATGTTTGGCTCCAGCTTTACAACAAACTGACCATAACAGTGCTGTTAATATTAACGAATGTTTGGCTCCAGCTTTACAACAAACTTACCGTGACAGTACTGTTAATATTAGCGAATGTTTGGCTTCACCTTTACAACAAACTGACCGTGACAGTACTGTTAATATTAGCGAATGTTTGGCTCCAGCTTTACAACAAACTGATCATGACAGTACTGTTAATATTAACGAATGTTTGGCTCCAGCTTTACAACAAACTGACCGTGACAGTACTGTTAATATTAACGAATGTTTGGCTCCAGCTTTACAACAAACTGACCATAACAGTACTGTTAATATTAACGAATGTTTGGCCCCAGCTTTACAACAAACTGACCATAACAGTACTGTTAATATTAACGAATGTTTGGCTTCAGCTTTACAACAACCAGACCATGACAGTACTGTTAATATTAACGAATGTTTGGCTCCAGCTTTACAACAAACTGACCATAACAGTACTGTTAATATTAACGAATGTTTGGCTTCAGCTTTACAACAACCAGACCATGACAGTTAATATTAACGAATGTTTGGCTCCAGCTTTACAACAAATTGACCATGACAGTACTGTTAATATTAACGAATGTTTGGCTTCAGCTTTACAACAAACTGACCGTGACAGTACTGTTAATATTAACGAATGTTTGGCATCAGCTTTACAACAAACTGACCATGACAGTACTGTTAATATTAACGAATGTTTGGCTCCAGCTTTACAACAAACTGACCGTGACAGTACTGTTAATATTAACGAATGTTTGGCTCCAGCTTTACAACAAACTGACTGTGACAGTACTGTTAATATTAACGAATGTTTGGCTCCGGATTTACAACAAACTGACCATCCCAGTACTGTTAATATTAATGAATGTTTGGCTTCAGCTTTACAACAAACTGACCGTGACAGTACTGTTAATATTAACGAATGTTTGGCTCCAGCTTTACAACAAACTGACCATAACAGTACTGTTAATATTAACGAATGTTTGGCTCCAGCTTTACAACAAACTGACCGTGACAGTACTGTTAATATTAACGAATGTTTGGCTCCAGCTTTACAACAAACTGACCATAACAGTGCTGTTAATATTAACGAATGTTTGGCTCCAGCCTTACAACAAACTTACCGTGACAGTACTGTTAATGTTAGCGAATGTTTGGCTTCACCTTTACAACAAACTGACCATGACAGTACTGTTAATATTAACGAATGTTTGGCTCCAGCTTTACAACAAACTGACCGTGACAGTACTGTTAATATTAACGAATGTTTGGCTCCGGCTTTACAACAAACTGACCGTGACAGTACTGTTAATATTAATGAATGTTTGGCTTCAGCTTTAGAACAAACTGACCGTAACAGTACTGTTAATATTAACGAATGTTTGGCTCCTGCTTTACAACAAACTGACCATAACAGTACTGTTAATATTAACAAATGTTTGGCTCCAGCTTTACGACAAACTGACCATGACAGTACTGTTAATATTAACGAATGTTTGGCTTCAGCTTTACAACAAACTGACCGTGACAGTACTGTTAATATTAACGAATGTTTGGCTCCAGCTTTACAACAAACTGACCATGACAGTACTGTTATTATTAACGAATGTTTGGCTCCAGCTTTACAACAAACTGACCATGACAGTACTGTTAATATTAACGAATGTTTGGCTCCAGCTTTACAACAAACTGACCGTAACAGTACCGTTAATATTAACGATTGTTTGGCTTCAACTTTACAACAAACTGACCGTGACAGTACTGTTAATATTAACGAATGTTTGGCTCCAGCTTTACAACAAACTGACCGTGACAGTACTGTTAATATTAACGAATGTTTGGCTCCAGCTTTACAACAAACTGACCATGACAGTACTGTTAATATTAACGAATGTTTGGCTTCAGGTTTACAACAACCAGACCATGACAGTACCGTTAATATGAACGAATGTTTGGCTCCAGCTTTACAACAAACTGACCATGACAGTACTGTTAATATTAACAAATGTTTGGCTTCAGCTTTACAACAAACTGACCGTGACAGTACTGTTAATATTAACGAATGTTTGGCTCCAGCTTTACAACAAACTGACCGTGACAGTACTGTTAATATTAACGAATGTTTGGCTCCAGCTTTACAACAAACTGATCATGACAGTACTGTTAATATTAACGAATGTTTGGCTCCAGCTTTACAACAAACTGACCGTGACAGTACTGTTAATATTAACGAATGTTTGGCTCCAGCTTTACAACAAACTGACCATAACAGTACTGTTAATATTAACGAATGTTTGGCCCCAGCTTTACAACAAACTGACCATAACAGTACTGTTAATATTAACGAATGTTTGGCTTCAGCTTTACAACAACCAGACCATGACAGTACTGTTAATATTAACGAATGTTTGGCTCCAGCTTTACAACAAACTGACCATAACAGTACTGTTAATATTAACGAATGTTTGGCTTCAGCTTTACAACAACCAGACCATGACAGTTAATATTAACGAATGTTTGGCTCCAGCTTTACAACAAATTGACCATGACAGTACTGTTAATATTAACGAATGTTTGGCTTCAGCTTTACAACAAACTGACCGTGACAGTACTGTTAATATTAACGAATGTTTGGCATCAGCTTTACAACAAACTGACCATGACAGTACTGTTAATATTAACGAATGTTTGGCTCCAGCTTTACAACAAACTGACCGTGACAGTACTGTTAATATTAACGAATGTTTGGCTCCAGCTTTACAACAAACTGACCATAACAGTACTGTTAATATTAACGAATGTTTGGCCCCAGCTTTACAACAAACTGACCATAACAGTACTGTTAATATTAACGAATGTTTGGCTTCAGCTTTACAACAACCAGACCATGACAGTACTGTTAATATTAACGAATGTTTGGCTCCAGCTTTACAACAAACTGAGCATAACAGTACTGTTAATATTAACGAATGTTTGGCTTCAGCTTTACAACAACCAGACCATGACAGTTAATATTAACGAATGTTTGGCTCCAGCTTTACAACAAATTGACCATGACAGTACTGTTAATATTAACGAATGTTTGGCTTCAGCTTTACAACAAACTGACCGTGACAGTACTGTTAATATTAACGAATGTTTGGCATCAGCTTTACAACAAACTGACCATGACAGTACTGTTAATATTAACGAATGTTTGGCTCCAGCTTTACAACAAACTGACCGTGACAGTACTGTTAATATTAACGAATGTTTGGCTCCAGCTTTACAACAAACTGACTGTGACAGTACTGTTAATATTAACGAATGTTTGGCTCCGGATTTACAACAAACTGACCGTCCCAGTACTGTTAATATTAATGAATGTTTGGCTTCAGCTTTACAACAAACTGACCGTGACAGTACTGTTAATATTAACGAATGTTTGGCTCCAGCTTTACAACAAACTGACCATAACAGTACTGTTAATATTAACGAATGTTTGGCTCCAGCTTTACAACAAACTGACCGTGACAGTACTGTTAATATTAACGAATGTTTGGCTCCAGCTTTACAACAAACTGACCATAACAGTGCTGTTAATATTAACGAATGTTTGGCTCCAGCTTTACAACAAACTTACCGTGACAGTACTGTTAATATTAGCGAATGTTTGGCTTCACCTTTACAACAAACTGACCATGACAGTACTGTTAATATTAACGAATGTTTGGCTCCAGCTTTACAACAAACTGACCGTGACAGTACTGTTAATATTAACGAATGTTTGGCTCCAGCTTTACAACAAACTGACCGTGACAGTACTGTTAATATTAACGAATGTTTGGCTCCGGCTTTACAACAAACTGACCGTGACAGTACTGTTAATATTAATGAATGTTTGGCTTCAGCTTTACAACAAACTGACCGTAACAGTACTGTTAATATTAACGAATGTTTGGCTCCTGCTTTACAACAAACTGACCGTGACAGTACTGTTAATATTAACGAATGTTTGGCTCCAGCTTTACAACAAACTGACCGTGACAGTACTGTTAATATTAACGAATGTTTGGCTCCAGCTTTACAACAAACTGATCATGACAGTACTGTTAATATTAACGAATGTTTGGCTCCAGCTTTACAACAAACTGACCGTGACAGTACTGTTAATATTAACGAATGTTTGGCTCCAGCTTTACAACAAACTGACCATAACAGTAGTGTTAATATTAACGAATGTTTGGCCCCAGCTTTACAACAAACTGACCATAACAGTACTGTTAATATTAACGAATGTTTGGCTTCAGCTTTACAACAACCAGACCATGACAGTACTGTTAATATTAACGAATGTTTGGCTCCAGCTTTACAACAAACTGACCATAACAGTACTGTTAATATTAACGAATGTTTGGCTTCAGCTTTACAACAACCAGACCATGACAGTTAATATTAACGAATGTTTGGCTCCAGCTTTACAACAAATTGACCATGACAGTACTGTTAATATTAACGAATGTTTGGCTTCAGCTTTACAACAAACTGACCGTGACAGTACTGTTAATATTAACGAATGTTTGGCATCAGCTTTACAACAAACTGACCATGACAGTACTGTTAATATTAACGAATGTTTGGCTCCAGCTTTACAACAAACTGACCGTGACAGTACTGTTAATATTAACGAATGTTTGGCTCCAGCTTTACAACAAACTGACCATAACAGTACTGTTAATATTAACGAATGTTTGGCCCCAGCTTTACAACAAACTGACCATAACAGTACTGTTAATATTAACGAATGTTTGGCTTCAGCTTTACAACAACCAGACCATGACAGTACTGTTAATATTAACGAATGTTTGGCTCCAGCTTTACAACAAACTGACCATAACAGTACTGTTAATATTAACGAATGTTTGGCTTCAGCTTTACAACAACCAGACCATGACAGTTAATATTAACGAATGTTTGGCTCCAGCTTTACAACAAATTGACCATGACAGTACTGTTAATATTAACGAATGTTTGGCTTCAGCTTTACAACAAACTGACCGTGACAGTACTGTTAATATTAACGAATGTTTGGCATCAGCTTTACAACAAACTGACCATGACAGTACTGTTAATATTAACGAATGTTTGGCTCCAGCTTTACAACAAACTGACCGTGACAGTACTGTTAATATTAACGAATGTTTGGCTCCAGCTTTACAACAAACTGACTGTGACAGTACTGTTAATATTAACGAATGTTTGGCTCCGGATTTACAACAAACTGACCGTCCCAGTACTGTTAATATTAATGAATGTTTGGCTTCAGCTTTACAACAAACTGACCGTGACAGTACTGTTAATATTAACGAATGTTTGGCTCCAGCTTTACAACAAACTGACCATAACAGTACTGTTAATATTAACGAATGTTTGGCTCCAGCTTTACAACAAACTGACCGTGACAGTACTGTTAATATTAACGAATGTTTGGCTCCAGCTTTACAACAAACTGACCATAACAGTGCTGTTAATATTAACGAATGTTTGGCTCCAGCTTTACAACAAACTTACCGTGACAGTACTGTTAATATTAGCGAATGTTTGGCTTCACCTTTACAACAAACTGACCATGACAGTACTGTTAATATTAACGAATGTTTGGCTCCAGCTTTACAACAAACTGACCGTGACAGTACTGTTAATATTAACGAATGTTTGGCTCCAGCTTTACAACAAACTGACCGTGACAGTACTGTTAATATTAACGAATGTTTGGCTCCGGCTTTACAACAAACTGACCGTGACAGTACTGTTAATATTAATGAATGTTTGGCTTCAGCTTTACAACAAACTGACCGTAACAGTACTGTTAATATTAACGAATGTTTGGCTCCTGCTTTACAACAAACTGACCATAACAGTACTGTTAATATTAACAAATGTTTGGCTCCAGCTTTACAACAAACTGACCATGACAGTACTGTTAATATTAACGAATGTTTGGCTTCAGCTTTACAACAAACTGACCGTGACAGTACTGTTAATATTAACGAATGTTTGGCTCCAGCTTTACAACAAACTGACCATGACAGTACTGTTATTATTAACGAATGTTTGGCTCCAGCTTTACAACAAACTGACCATGACAGTACTGTTAATATTAACGAATGTTTGGCTCCAGCTTTACAACAAACTGACCATAACAGTACTGTTAATATTAACGAATGTTTGGCTTCAGCTTTACAACAACCAGACCATGACAGTACTGTTAATATTAACGAATGTTTGGCTCCAGCTTTACAACAAACTGACCATAACAGTACTGTTAATATTAACGAATGTTTGGCTTCAGCTTTACAACAACCAGACCATGACAGTTAATATTAACGAATGTTTGGCTCCAGCTTTACAACAAATTGACCATGACAGTACTGTTAATATTAACGAATGTTTGGCTTCAGCTTTACAACAAACTGACCGTGACAGTACTGTTAATATTAACGAATGTTTGGCATCAGCTTTACAACAAACTGACCATGACAGTACTGTTAATATTAACGAATGTTTGGCTCCAGCTTTACAACAAACTGACCGTGACAGTACTGTTAATATTAACGAATGTTTGGCTCCAGCTTTACAACAAACTGACTGTGACAGTACTGTTAATATTAACGAATGTTTGGCTCCGGATTTACAACAAAGTGACCGTCCCAGTACTGTTAATATTAATGAATGTTTGGCTTCAGCTTTACAACAAACTGACCGTGACAGTACTGTTAATATTAACGAATGTTTGGCTCCAGCTTTACAACAAACTGACCATAACAGTACTGTTAATATTAACGAATGTTTGGCTCCAGCTTTACAACAAACTGACCGTGACAGTACTGTTAATATTAACGAATGTTTGGCTCCAGCTTTACAACAAACTGACCATAACAGTGCTGTTAATATTAACGAATGTTTGGCTCCAGCTTTACAACAAACTTACCGTGACAGTACTGTTAATATTAGCGAATGTTTGGCTTCACCTTTACAACAAACTGACCGTGACAGTACTGTTAATATTAGCGAATGTTTGGCTTCAGCTTTACAACAAACTGACCATGACAGTACTGTTAATATTAACGAATGTTTGGCTCCAGCTTTACAACAAACTGACCGTGACAGTACTGTTAATATTAACGAATGTTTGGCTCCAGCTTTACAACAAACTGACCATAACAGTACTGTTAATATTAACGAATGTTTGGCTCCAGCTTTACAACAAACTGACCGTGACAGTACTGTTAATATTAACGAATGTTTGGCTCCAGCTTTACAACAAACTGACCATGACAGTACTGTTAATATTAACGAATGTTTGGCTCCAGCTTTACAACAAACTGACCATAACAGTACTGTTAATATTAACGAATGTTTGGCTCCAGCTTTACAACAAACTGACCGTGACAGTACTGTTAATATTAACGAATGTTTGGCTTCAGCTTTACAACAAACTGACCGTGACAGTACTGTTAATATTAACGAATGTTTGGCTCCAGCTTTACAACAAACTGACCATAACAGTACCGTTAATATTAACGATTGTTTGGCTTCAACTTTACAACAAACTGACCGTGACAGTACTGTTAATATTAACGAATGTTTGGCTCCAGCTTTACAACAAACTGACCATGACAGTATTGTTAATATTAACGAATGTTTGGCTCCAGCTTTACAACAAACTGACCGTGACAGTACTGTTAATATTAACGTATGTTTGGCTCCAGCTTTACAACAAACTGACCATAACAGTACTGTTAATATTAACGAATGTTTGGCTCCAGCTTTACAACAAACTGACCATAACAGTACTGTTAATATTAACGAATGTTTGGCCCCAGCTTTACAACAAACTGACCATAACAGTACTGTTAATATTAACGAATGTTTGGCTTCAGCTTTACAACAACCAGACCATAACAGTACTGTTAATATTAACGAATGTTTGGCTTCAGCTTTACAACAACCAGACCATGACAGTACTGTTAATATTAACGAATGTTTGCCTCCAGCTTTACAACAAACTGACCATAACAGTACTGTTAATATTAACGAATGTTTGGCTTCAGCTTTACAACAACCAGACCATGACAGTACTGTTAATATTAACGAATGTTTGGCTCCAGCTTTACCACAAATTGACCATGACAGTACTGTTAATATTAACGAATGTTTGGCTTCAGCTTTACAACAAACTGACCGTGACAGTACTGTTAATATTAACGAATGTTTGGCATCAGCTTTACAACAAACTGACCATGACAGTACTGTTAATATTAACGAATGTTTGGCTCCAGCTTTACAACAAACTGACCGTGACAGTACTGTTAATATTAACGAATGTTTGGCTCCAGCTTTACAACAAACTGACCGTGACAGTACTGTTAATATTAATGAATGTTTGGCTTCAGCTTTACAACAAACTGACCGTGACAGTACTGTTAATATTAACGAATGTTTGGCTCCAGCTTTACAACAAACTGACCATAACAGTACTGTTAATATTAACGAATGTTTGGCTCCAGCTTTACAACAAACTGACCATGACAGTACTGTTAATATTAAGGAATGTTTGGCTCCAGCTTTACAACAAACTGACCATGACAGTACTGTTAATATTAACGAATGTTTGGCTCCAGCTTTACAACAAACTGACCGTGACAGTACTGTTAATATTAACGAATGTTTGGCTTCAGCTTTACAACAAACTGACCATGACAGTACTGTTAATATTAACGAATGTTGGGCTCCAGCTTTACAACAAACTGACCATGACAGGACTGTTAATATTAACGAATGTTTGGCTTCAGCTTTACAACAAACTGACCGTGACAGTACTGTTAATATTAACGAATGTTTGGCATCAGCTTTACAACAAACTGACCATGACAGTACTGTTAATATTAACGAATGTTTGGCTCCAGCTTTACAACAAACTGACCGTGACAGTACTGTTAATATTAACGAATGTTTGGCTCCAGCTTTACAACAAACTGACCGTGACAGTACTGTTAATATTAATGAATGTTTGGCTTCAGCTTTACAACAAACTGACCGTGACAGTACTGTTAATATTAACGAATGTTTGGCTCCAGCTTTACAACAAACTGACCATAACAGTACTGTTAATATTAACGAATGTTTGGCTTCAGCTTTACAACAACCAGACCATAACAGTACTGTTAATATTAACGAATGTTTGGCTTCAGCTTTACAACAACCAGACCATGACAGTACTGTTAATATTAACGAATGTTTGCCTCCAGCTTTACAACAAACTGACCATAACAGTACTGTTAATATTAACGAATGTTTGGCTTCAGCTTTACAACAACCAGACCATGACAGTACTGTTAATATTAACGAATGTTTGGCTCCAGCTTTACCACAAATTGACCATGACAGTACTGTTAATATTAACGAATGTTTGGCTTCAGCTTTACAACAAACTGACCGTGACAGTACTGTTAATATTAACGAATGTTTGGCATCAGCTTTACAACAAACTGACCATGACAGTACTGTTAATATTAACGAATGTTTGGCTCCAGCTTTACAACAAACTGACCGTGACAGTACTGTTAATATTAACGAATGTTTGGCTCCAGCTTTACAACAAACTGACCGTGACAGTACTGTTAATATTAATGAATGTTTGGCTTCAGCTTTACAACAAACTGACCGTGACAGTACTGTTAATATTAACGAATGTTTGGCTCCAGCTTTACAACAAACTGACCATAACAGTACTGTTAATATTAACGAATGTTTGGCTCCAGCTTTACAACAAACTGACCATGACAGTACTGTTAATATTAAGGAATGTTTGGCTCCAGCTTTACAACAAACTGACCATGACAGTACTGTTAATATTAACGAATGTTTGGCTCCAGCTTTACAACAAACTGACCGTGACAGTACTGTTAATATTAACGAATGTTTGGCTTCAGCTTTACAACAAACTGACCATGACAGTACTGTTAATATTAACGAATGTTGGGCTCCAGCTTTACAACAAACTGACCATGACAGGACTGTTAATATTAACGAATGTTTGGCTTCAGCTTTACAACAAACTGACCGTGACAGTACTGTTAATATTAACGAATGTTTGGCATCAGCTTTACAACAAACTGACCATGACAGTACTGTTAATATTAACGAATGTTTGGCTCCAGCTTTACAACAAACTGACCGTGACAGTACTGTTAATATTAACGAATGTTTGGCTCCAGCTTTACAACAAACTGACCGTGACAGTACTGTTAATATTAATGAATGTTTGGCTTCAGCTTTACAACAAACTGACCGTGACAGTACTGTTAATATTAACGAATGTTTGGCTCCAGCTTTACAACAAACTGACCATAACAGTACTGTTAATATTAACGAATGTTTGGCTCCAGCTTTACAACAAACTGACCATGACAGTACTGTTAATATTAACGAATGTTTGGCTCCAGCTTTACAACAAACTGACCATGACAGTACTGTTAATATTAACGAATGTTTGGCTCCAGCTTTACAACAAACTGACCGTGACAGTACTGTTAATATTAACGAATGTTTGGCTTCAGCTTTACAACAAACTGACCATGACAGTACTGTTAATATTAACGAATGTTGGGCTCCAGCTTTACAACAAACTGACCATGACAGGACTGTTAATATTAACGAATGTTTGGCTTCAGCTTTACAACAAACTGACCATAACAGTACTGTTAATATTAACGAATGTTTGGCTCCAGCTTTACAACAAACTGACCATGACAGTACTGTTAATATTAACGAATGTTTGGCTCCAGCTTTACAACAAACTGACCGTGACAGTACTGTTAATATTAACGAATGTTTGGCTCTAGCTTTACAACAAACTGACCGTGACAGTACTGTTAATATTAACGAATGTTTGGCTCCAGCTTTACAACAAACTGACCGTGACAGTACTGTTAATATTAACGAATGTTTGGCTCCAGCTTTACAACAAACTGACCGTAACAGTACTGTTAATATTAACGAATGTTTGGCTCCAGCTTTACAACAAACTTACCGTGACAGTACTGTTAATATTAGCAAATGTTTGGCTTCACCTTTACAACAAACTGACCGTGACAGTACTGTTAATATTAGCGAATGTTTAGCTTCAGCTTTACAACAAACTGACCATGACAGTACTGTTAATATTAACGAATGTTTGGCTCCAGCTTTACAACAAACTGACCGTGACAGTACTGTTAATATTAACGAATGTTTGGCTCCAGCTTTACAACAAACTGACCATAACAGTACTGTTAATATTAACGAATGTTTGGCTCCAGCTTTACAACAAACTGACCGTGACAGTACTGTTAATATTAACGAATATTTGGCTCCAGCTTTACAACAAACTGACCATGACAGTACTGTTAATATTAACGAATGTTTGGCTCCAGCTTTACAACAAACTGACCATAACAGTACTGTTAATATTAACGAATGTTTGGCTCCAGCTTTACAACAAACTGACCGTGACAGTACTGTTAATATTAACGAATGTTTGGCTTCAGCTTTACAACAAACTGACCATGACAGTACTGTTAATATTAACGAATGTTTGGCTCCAGCTTTACAACAAACTGACCGTAACAGTACTGTTAATATTAACGATTGTTTGGCTTCAACTTTACAACAAACTGACCGTGACAGTACTGTTAATATTAACGAATGTTTGGCTCCAGCTTTACAACAAACTGACCATAACAGTACTGTTAATATTAACGATTGTTTGGCTTCAGCTTTACAACAAACTGACCATGACAGTACCGTTAATATTAACAAATGTTTGGCTTCAGCTTTACAACAAACCGACCATGACAGTAGTTAATATTAACGAATGTTTGGCTTCAGCTTTACAACAACCAGACCATGACAGTACTGTTAATATTAACGAATGTTTGGCTTCAGCTTTACAACAAACTGACCGTGACAGTACTGTTAATATTAACGAATATTTGGCTCCAGCTTTACAACAAACTGACCATGACAGTACTGTTAATATTAACGAATGTTTGGCTCCAGCTTTACAACAAACTGACCATAACAGTACTGTTAATATTAACGAATGTTTGGCTCCAGCTTTACAACAAACTGACCGTGACAGTACTGTTAATATTAACGAATGTTTGGCTTCAGCTTTACAACAAACTGACCATGACAGTACTGTTAATATTAACGAATGTTTGGCTCCAGCTTTACAACAAACTGACCGTAACAGTACTGTTAATATTAACGATTGTTTGGCTTCAACTTTACAACAAACTGACCGTGACAGTACTGTTAATATTAACGAATGTTTGGCTCCAGCTTTACAACAAACTGACCATAACAGTACTGTTAATATTAACGATTGTTTGGCTTCAGCTTTACAACAAACTGACCATGACAGTACCGTTAATATTAACAAATGTTTGGCTTCAGCTTTACAACAAACCGACCATGACAGTAGTTAATATTAACGAATGTTTGGCTTCAGCTTTACAACAACCAGACCATGACAGTACTGTTAATATTAACGAATGTTTGGCTTCAGCTTTACAACAAACTGACCGTGACAGTACTGTTAATATTAACGAATGTTTGGCTTCAGCTTTACAACAAACTGACCATGACAGTACTGTTAATATTAACGAATGTTTGGCTCCAGCTTTACAACAACCAGACCATGACAGTACTGTTAATATTAACGAATGTTTGGCTTCAGCTTTACAACAACCAGACCATGACAGTACTGTTAATATTAACGAATGTTTGGCTCCAGCTTTACAACACTGACCATGACAGTACTGTTAATATTAACGAATGTTTGGCTCCAGCGTTACAACAAACTGACCGTGACAGTACCGTTAATATTAACGAATGTTTGGCTTCAGCTTTACAACAAACTGACCGTGACAGTACCGTTAATATTAACGAATGTTTGGGTTCAGCTTTACAACAAACTGACCGTGACAGTACTGTTAATATTAACGAATGTTTGGCTTCAGCTTTACAACAAACTGACCATGACAGTACTGTTAATATTAACGAATGTTTGGCTTCAGCTTTACAACAAACTGACCGTGACAGTACTGTTAATATTAACGAATGTTTGGCTCCAGCTTTACAACAACCAGACCATGACAGTACTGTTAATATTAACGAATGTTTGGCTTCAGCTTTACAACAAACTGACCATGACAGTACTGTTAATATTAACGAATGTTTGGCTCCAGCTTTACAACAAACTGACCATGACAGTACTGTTAATATTAACGAATGTTTGGCTCCAGCTTTACAACAAACTGACCATGACAGTACTGTTAATATTAACGAATGTTTGGCTTCAGCTTTACAACAAACTGACCGTGACAGTACTGTTAATATTAACGAATGTTTGGCTTCAGCTTTACAACAAACTGACCGTGACAGTACTGTTAATATTAACGAATGTTTGGCTCCAGCTTAACAACAACCAGACCATGACAGTACTGTTAATATTAACGAATGTTTGGCTTCAGCTTTACAACAAACTGACCATGACAGTACTGTTAATATTAACAAATGTTTGGCTTCAGCTTTACAACAAACTGACCATGACAGTACTGTTAATATTAACAAATGTTTGGCTCCAGCTTTACAACAAACTGACCGTGAACATGCCAAAAGACCAATTCCTGCTCCACGGTTTTCTAAAACTATACCACCACCATGACCACCGCCGCCACCGGTGCAAATAAATTCTACTGAAGGAACAAAAGGAGTCACAGACAAAATGCCAAAGACAGTGATATGCAGCGATTCTCCTCCAAGTGTACCTAAGGCCTCTCTTATTATCGGCAGTTCCATCATCAAGCGGCTCAGTCCAGACGGTCTGTGTGATAATGTGGAGGTTATTTGTCTGAGGTGGCAGAATTGAAAAGATCCATTCCGTGCTAGTGTCTCTTGAACTCGGAATGTACAAAAAATATTATTGTCATGGGTGGCACCAATAATTCTGATGGTTCTGTAGAATATGCACTAGTGGCCATGGAGCGACTCATAAAGGATGTACACAAACTTGCTCCAAACTGTAAATTACATATTTGTGAACTGTGTCCACGAGGTGATGTGAGCCGACGACAAGCGTTCATCCATAGATTCAATAGGAATCTAGAGGCACGCGGGCCTTTTCTAGATTTCACAGTGATTGAATCAGCAGAACTGTTTTATTCAAAAAGTAAACTTGGTGTGATATACGCTTCATTGTTCTATTCAGATAAACTCCATCTCAATAAGACTGGCTCATCGGTTCTTGTTAAAGCTATTGACTCTTATGTCATGAAAATGTAACGCTGAAGGACACAAATCTAGGCAGTGCTCAGTGTATTTGTATCTCGGCCATGGAGTGCCCAAGAGAAGTACTGAATACACCAACTGCACACGTTGGACCCCATAGGGATTAATCATGCAGATTGGTGATTCCAAAATCTGAGTTATTCTTTAAACTAATTAGAATCACCAAACTCCATGCCATGGAAACCCTTCTATGACGTCGTAATAGATGTCTACCTTTAAACATCACACTGACCACTACATTCGCTCCTTTCCACGTTATAAACATAGAATCAGTTAGCCAACAGTCTCATACTCACCTGTATGGAAAATTTTCAGTGTAAAAAGTGCAATGCACAATTTGCTCAACGCACCGGGCTAAGAAGGCACATAAGAGTCATACACGAACAGAGTGGTTTCTGGAGCTGCAGTTATTGCAGGATCAGCTTTACCCATTTAGAGGAAGCCAGAGGCCACTGTGAAAAAATTCATCTCTTCTCGAAACAACAGACTAAAGGACTTGTTCGACAGGCCGGCAACACTAGAGTAATCAAAATTAAAGATTACTCTAGTTTTAGGATACCTGTCCCTCCACCAAGACCGACTACAACAGCAACCAACGCCACTGTCACAGAATCTCTCTCTGGAGATAGACAGGCAACACAGGAATAGAAGACACCCACCGCAGAACAACCAAACGAGGTACACACACCAGCCACAACACCCACAGAATCAACTGGGATCGAACACACTACTGACATCTTATCTGAGCCATCATTTCACACACAGACAGACGATAGTGGACCTCTTCCACAAATCACAGGGGAAGGGGCCGACAATATCCACACTCAGTTCGTGATTCATATACCTGAAGGTAGCATACCGTGCACCAGCAATACAACAGACGATGAACTTTACTCATTTCTCTTTGTTTGTTGAAACTGGTTTAACTGACACAGTAACATACCGCACACCTGGATTAGAACCACGTCTAGTCACAGACTGGGGAACTGACCCATAGAGAGGTAAGACAAAATGCACTCAACACTTACTCTTTTAACCCTTCATACAGGATAAACTAATCCGACTAATCCGACTTCTATTTTCTCTGATGAGTATAACCACACAAAGTACGAAATGCCATAAATCTGAATCATTCCACTTACGGTTATCCAACAAAATGGAAACCCGTGTCTATCAAATGCTATTTATACCCCATAAATTCCCGCCACATTGGGACATTAAAGAACCACATAAATACTCAGTCAAAGAGTCAATCTTGGCTAATGGGTAAAATGCTTATATAAAACTTTATTTTTCCGGTTACATCACAAGTTTTTTACGGTTACACCTAACCTAGAAAACAACTATTAAAATTTTCTGATTTTTACTCGTCCCGGTTACACCAAGGAGCAACTGTAACCGGCCCGAGAGTATAAAAGCAGGCGCAAAACACTGCACTGACATTCGGATTTCGATCCAACTGATCAGCATTAGAAAATTCTTTAGACGCTTTCATGACCAGTCGAAACCTATTAACGATTAATGTAGTTTGTCACAATCTGTACATCTTCCTGAAGCCAGCTCTGGCGAGTCTGACATTGTCTATTATTCTCATATTGCTTGCAATGATGACATACATGATTATACAAATATTATGGATAAGATATTAGTAAGAAATAGATAAATGATACTCATTCATGTGTTGATGCTGCTATTAGTGCTGATGATACTATTATTACTACTAAAACTACATGTGCTGATTCTACTGCTACCACCGCTGTATCTATTAGTGCTTCTGCAGCTGCTACATGTACTACTTCTACTATTACTACTGATAATATTGCTAGTGTTACATGTAGCACCACTCTATCTATTAGTGCTGCTGCTGCTGCTGATGATGATGATGATGATGATGATGATGATGATGATGATGATAATGATGATGATATTATTACTACAAGTTCAAGTACTACTACTGTTGATAATACTGCTAATCCCAATGCCGCTGTAACTATATACAAAACTGCTGCCGATGATGATGGTGATGATGATGTGTTGCCTACTACCGTAAATTTTATAAACTATATCAATATATTCTGTTATTGCATTGTTAATCCAGTAAAAATAAATAAATCAGACTCATTCTGATAAAACTAAGAATTCACATATAATAAACCAATGGAAATGTACAAATCACTTTATACAAACTGTAATTTCATATGACCTACCAGCTCTTAGCATAAATGATAACGGTCTTCTCATAGGTCACCTAAATATTCAGCATTTGCTTCCCAAGATGACAGAAATAAAGATGATAATGGCAAAAAGTAGAAAAGATATAGATATATTATGCACAAGAGAAACATTTCTTAACACAAACCATCTAAACGCATTAATTGACATAGAAGGATACAATGTAGAGTGAAGAGATAGGCCTAAACCTGGAGGTGGAGGTATTGCTGTATATATAACTGACACTGCCATACGGTAGGAGAAACAATTGGGAAAAACATCATATTGAAGTCATATGTGGCTTGAAATTAAACAATACAAAATGAAATCATTTCTGTTAGGCTGTGTCTATAGACCGTCAAGCTCTCCAGCTAGTTGGATAGATGATTTTGAGTCATTGTTAGAACCTGCTTATTCAGAAAACTAAGATATTGTACTCATTGGTGATTTTTACATTAATCTTTCGAAACCAGCAAATACAAAATGGCAGTCAGTTACAGATCTTTATCATCTTGACCAGCTCATAAATAAATACACTAGAGTAACCAAAAAGACAGCCACAGTAATTGACCATATATATGTTACAAATAAGGAGAAATATCCTTCTACTCAAGTAGGTACACTAGCTCTAAGTGACCACTACCCAATATTCACTGTACGCAGCAGTAGTCTCTCAACAACGCAATTTACATCAAGCTACTAAATATCGCAGCATTAAAAATTTTAATGAAAATTTGTTTATTCAGGATCTTTTAGCGTATGATTGGAAATTAGCTTTAAATTAGATGAAGACAAGCACAATCCTGGAAATATTTGGAAAATATTACGTAGTATTAATCCGAAAATTAACCTTTCCTGCCGTTTTATCTGATAATGGTGGAAATGAAGTTAGAGACCGAGAGATGTAGGCTGAAATGTTTAACCAATACTTTAGTTCAGTGGCATTCACTCTAGCCGAATCCATTCCAGATAAAAATGCATCATTTGAGGAACTAAAATCACATGTCAGCAGTAAAGTTCCAGATAATATCAAATTCCGGATACCATATATGGCTGTACAATATGTATATGATCAACTTAGAAATCTGAAAACTAGTAAATCTGCAGGATATGATGAACTGAATGGTTATTTTCTTAAAATTGCTGCAGCTGTGATAGCTCCGGCCATTACTGGTATCATCAATAAAAGTATAGGCTCAGGAATCTTTCCAGCAATATGGAAACATGTTAAAGTTATACCATTGCACAAACCAGATTCTTTAAACAATGTAAACAATTACAGGCCAATAGCTATTCTACCGGCTATATCGAAAATAATAGAACGACATGTACATGATCACATTTATAAATTTTTAACTAAATATACACTACTAAATGAATCACAGTCAGGATTTATACAAAAGCATTCATGCGAAACTGCATTGCTTAAAATAATTGAACAATGGCGCTTCATGATAGACAAGGGTGATCTAATAGGAGTCATCATGATTGATTTGAAGAAAGCTTCCGATCTGTTAAACCACAATATTTTGTTACAAAAACTTGCCATCTACAAATTCGAAGATCAATCATTACAATGGATGTCTTCATATTTAGAAGATAGAAAGAAGTATGTTTCAGTTGCTGGAAAGACGTCTGGCCATTTGTCTGTCAACATTGGAGTGCCACAAGGATCAATGTTAGGCCCTCTATTATTTATCCTTTATATTAATGACCTTTCCCTGTATACTAATAGTAATGTAGATATGTATGCTGACGACACTACTATGCATGTTAACAACACAAATGTAAACAATATTCAAGAACAATTAACCAAGGATATGGAAGCAGTGCAGAAATGGTATCAATTCAACAAAATGCTCCTGAATTTAGATAAGACTAAACTAATGTTGTTTGGCAGTAAGCACAAGCTAAAAAGTGTAAATACACAAATCATTGTGCCCATGGAGAGTGGAAATGTAAGTATCGTTACATCTGAAAAGCTTCTAAGCCTACACATTAATAACACCTTCTCTTGGAATGAACATATTAGTAAAATCTGTAAAAAAAATTTCATCCCTAATATACATGCTTAAGAAGAACAAGACAAACTACACATTCACTATTAGAGAAACTGGAGAAATTGCAAAAGCGAGCTGCACGTATTATCCTTGATGCCCCATTTATAGAAGCAACAGAAAATTTATATAAACAACTAAATTGGACAACTCTGTCTACAAGGTTGGTCATCAAGACAAATGTTATGACATATAAGGCGCTTAATAATCTTGCCCCAAATTACATAAAGAATTTGTTCACCCTCCCAGAAGACGTACACTCACTCAACTTGCGCTCAAAAACACATTGTCATCTTCAACCTCCAAAATTCAAGACTGATTATGGCAAAAGAAGCTACACATACACAGCAGTCAAACATTGGAACTCACTACCTCAACGTCACACAATCTGCCACTATGTGCACATTCTCATACAACCTACTAAAGCATTATAATTCAGGGTAAACTTAAATACACAAGTAGTAAATTCTGTAGTAAATACTTAGACAATCTGTAGTATGCAATAGTTACTAGCGTTTATATTGTATTTTGGTAATGAGATATGACTAATGTAGATAATAATTGTATAACTTACCTACTGTATTGACATTTTCAGCGATAAAATCCCCAATAAACCAAATTCTTGGAGATAGACGAAATATTCTGTAGAGTATTTTGTGCTTAATCTGACTGAGAGCCATTGCTGCATAAGGTAGCAGAAACTTGTGGTCAGATTAGTCTCAAACTATTCAATGACATTTCTGTATGGTTGGTAAATTGAAATGTGGGGTAGTCATCGATGAAAGGATGAATATATAGTTCTGTACATAGTGTTATATATATATATATATATATATATATATATATATATATATATATATATATATATATATATATATAAAATGTAATATAGCATGTGTGTGCATGCGTGCATGTGTGTGTGCGCGCATTGCCTGCGTGGGTGTGTGTGTACTTCTGTGTGTAGGTGTGTCCGCTCTTTTCTATGTACATACTCTACTCTGGGAGGGCATCAGGAAGATCAGTCTTTTATTGATGATGTACCCTCATTAAATAAAGATTATTATTATTATTATTATTGAAATCTGTGCGGGAAAACTCCACAAGACCAAACCCCCCGGTGTCAATACTGGGCATGCCACTAGAGATGGAATATGCCGACGATGTAGACTTTATAGATGAGGAAAAGAAACCCCTTAACGAACTTCTCCCAATAGCTGCAAGCAAACTAAAAGGTGAGAATCTCTTTATGAATGAATCCAAAAACAGAGTTCACCCATTTACATGTATACCTATCTACAAAGTATGAAACTAAAGAAAATGACGACCCACTCCATGGCGGCGAACCATGGAGGAAAAGTAAAATCCTGACATTGCTGCACGCTGCATCATGGAGAACATAGCTTTCCAGTCCTTCTACGTTTATACAATGCAACCTGCGTATCCTTGATGATGTATAACTGTAACAGCTGGGCAGCTCCAAAGACAGCTCGAGACAAGCTTGACACCTGCCACCGCAAACACCTACACACTATCACTGGACACCGATGGTCAGAGAGCATAATTTCCAACAATGCACTATACAAGATGTGTAATACACCGCCGCTGTCTGTAAAAGTTGCCCAGCAAAGATGGTCCATGTTTGGCCATGTGCTAAGGATGCAGGAAGACACCAGCACAGAGAGCCTTGGAATTCGCCCTACTCAGAGCCAGCAAATACAGAGCCAGGAGAGGATGTCATTGCATAAATCTGCTAAGCGTGCTATGAGGTGACTTTAAGAAAGCAGGATTAGGTACACTCCAGTCAAGAATGGACCTGAGGAAGCTAAGGATTTTGGCTGAGGACAAGACACAGTGGGCAAAAGCGAAGAAGGACTGATTGCAGCTGTAGGATGTTTCTACTACTACAGAGACGCAGAATACAGTAATCATAAATAGCCAGGATTTCAGCGCTAAAAAGACCGAACTGAAAATGTCATCATCAATATCCCGGGAATGAGAGGAAATAAGCAACAGTATAATAAGAATGTAATTTAAATATAAAGTTTATTTTTCGCTATGTATCATCATTGATCACAATTTGTTGGCGAGTTTCAATAATCCTATGATGTCATGAAAATTAAACAAATACTCAGATATAATGTATGATTTTGGCAGTCAGAAAAATACAGCATAACTGTATATAATAATTTCAATGAGCAAAACTTTTGACCTGGGAAATATTTTGAAAACAATTTGACTGAAAGTTGTTGGTAACAAACAACTTTCTGTCAAATTGTTTTCAAAATATTTACCAGGTCCAGAGATATAACCACTGGAAGGTATCTGCAAAAACTCAGCACTCGGATGCCAAATTATTTCCTTTTTATTTTGTGCAAACTATGAACCATGTCATCTGGATTCCTGTCACACCTTTAGCCTACAAGACTCGTTATTTGGCCGCCATACATAGAATAGTTGCAGAAATAGAAAGCGAGACATATGTGTCACTTTTCCACCGACGACGACCGCGGCGTAAAAAATGTTAAGTCATCTCAGCTTATATTTCAGGATCCATTAATCCTATTGCAACTAAACTTGGGTATGTGGTTGCCAATACTGTTAGGGAGCGACATAATGATACTGAGGTCACAAGGTCACTGTGACCGTGATACAACTGTTTTTTCAATGTTAAGTTTTTGCGCTTAGCAAAACTTCTTGGCTTATCTTTCAGGATTGGTTAACCCTATTGGAAGTAAACTTGGATACATTGTTACCTATAATGTTAGGAAGCAGCATACTGACACTGAAGTCACAACATCGAAGGTCAAGGTCATTCTGACCTCTACAAAACTATTTTTCAATGTTAAGTTTTTAAGCTTAGCAAATCTTACGTTATATTTTGGGATTGCTTAACCCTAATGGAGCACAACTTCGGTACATGGTTGCTTATGCCAAGAGAATACAGGATGGTGACATCGAGGTCACCAGGTCAAAGGTCAATGCCATTCCAATATTGCTATTTGACCTCTGCTTTTTCAACCTTAAGTTTTTCCATAGGAACTTGAGGCAGCATAACACAGAGGTCACAAGGTCAATGACACTGACAAACAGGTGAGACATTTAAATCTGTGGAATGCTTAGGCGAGCTATCACTCTCGTTCATGCAGCTCGCCTAACTTTTCATCCCAGGAGAGCAGTTAATAGCTCATCTTAAGTCTCAAAACTTTGATCAAAATTTTGATATTTTACGATTTAAGCGAAGATTTAATAACATATGCGCAAACTTTCATTCTGCTAGAGGAGCGATCACTCATCGTGGAGAACAATTTTTAGCTCACCACGATTTTCTAGAAATGAAACCCAGTTCCAAGATGCGTATAAATTGGGTAGAGCTTAGCTTGAAATGGGCGGGGCATAGCAAGAAATGGTTCCCTCTATGATCGTTAGCTAACTGTTTATCGATATGTAATTTATCATGTATAAACAAATCATTTTTTTAGCAACGATGATCTTCAACTTTGCCATTCTGAAATAAGTATCAACAGACTCCATCC
Organism: Chaetoderma sp. LZ-2023a; assembly: GCA_034401795.1. Taxonomy (NCBI): domain Eukaryota; kingdom Metazoa; phylum Mollusca; class Caudofoveata; order Chaetodermatida; family Chaetodermatidae; genus Chaetoderma; species Chaetoderma sp. LZ-2023a. The sequence goes on from CM067365.1 coordinate 15,192,252, forward strand.
AAGCAGGACTGATAAGTTTTTGACCGCTTATCGGGACTCATAATAATAGCCGACAAAACAGATTATAATATTGCTTTCCTAGAACGCTGTTCCCTGAGTAGTCTGCCAATGTTAAAGTAATATTATTATTCATATCGCATATTCAAACAATGGACCTTTCCAGTTTATCCATCCATCATATGACATCATAATTAACTGTGACGCGTAAGATGACGTCATAAACAATTACAGCATAAATGACTTGATTTAGTCCGTCTTAAATGCTTAATACTCTGACACGTTGTACGAATTGTATGCCTTTACTATTTAACAAATATTCTGTCAAATATTTTGAAACTAATTTGACTGGGCGCTAGTCAAATTAGTTTCAAAATATTCAACAGCTAACCTGTATACTTTTCTGGAAATTGAGATTGAGAATTGGAAATTTAGTCACGGAGTTCAGTGATCGCTCGATCCCAACACGAGCGAGGTGTAGGTGGAGCTTAGCTAAAACTGGAAAGGTCCATTGAAATTATACCTTGATGATAATGCTAAAAATTCAAGCAAAGCATGGATTTACGGTCAAAGTTCAAAGGAAGAATAATATAAAGCAGACATAAATTCATATGTACAATATACAATCTATAATTTATAAATTATTTTAACAATTATAAATATACATCTTTTAATAACTGAATCAAATCCAGTACAGTTTACAATTAAGTTAACAGGTTCCCAAAACAAAAACATGTTAATTCAATTTAGAAAACAATGTTAGTAATGTTCTGTTGCATATTTTGAAACAGGGAGAGACCTGACTTTCCGAAATTATTAGCCAATAGATGCACCGATTACCCTTTTTCTTAGCAAAATCTCAACTTTTTCAGCCAATGTCTTCCAATGTCTACGATCCATCATCACCATGGAACTCTTTCAAGGCTACATACGATACAAGTTTATGTTGAATATTTTGAAACTAATTTGCCTGGAAGTTGGCCCGAGATATTAGGATTTCCGGGTTTACTTTGTCACAATAAAACATAACATAAGTAGGCCCACTAGTTACAGAAATATGTATCTTAAAATGTTCTTCAATGTTAATGATTTTCTACTTAGAAAATTATAATTTTAATCATTAGCCAAATATTTAGCCAATCCTGCTTTCTATTAGCCAGATCATAATTTTACTAGCATTTGGCTAATTGGTGAATGGGTAGGTCGGTCCCTGTGAACATAATTTAATTGGCATCCAATCCAATTATTTTCAAAATATGCAACAGTAGGTTTTATTTAGCTTTGGTAATATGTAATAAGTTAATTCTAAGTGGTACGGTAATATTAGAATCTCAGATATAATTATTACATATTTTAACATAATAACCTTTTACTGTTCTAGGTGACCAAAATGTGGTATTGAGAAATGTCTATTTGTAGACCAAGTGGGGATTATAATTTACTGTTCAAAGCGATGAAAAATGTGGTATTGAGAAATGTCTATTTGTAGACCAAGTGGGGATTATAATCAAAACTAGAACACATTTACTGAAGTAACTGTAAATCTGCGATGACTGGGCATTAAGGAGTATTATAAGCACTCTTCTCATATGATCATTGGACATGTCTGCTGCTGATCTGATAAAAAGTCTAAGTGTTGACGCAGTTCAAAGACCCATAGTTGAAATTACCATAGTTTTACACAGGGTATGGAAAAGCTGATTTCTTGAACACTGATAGCCTTGACCCTAAAGTATAAAATAATGTGTCCTAATATGCTGTAGTGGCATTTTTACCAAAATCAAGGAAAATGCTATTAAATGTCAAATAAAGAAGAATTTAATGAATTAAAGGTAAAGGGAGGCAATTCCTGCAAAAAACATCAATTTTTGTTTTTGGCATGAATTACCTCCCTTTACCTGTTGAAGTTGATTGTGTCAGTTCAATATGATGAATTTCGATTCTCATGATGGTTTTGAAAGTGACCCGTCCAAGGTCAAGCAGGGGGCAAAGTGACCAATTTTAGGTTTTGGCATAAATTACCTCCCTTTACCTGTTGGAGTTGATTGAGGCAATTAAATCTGGTAAATTTCGATTGTTTTCGACTACCTGGGCCAAACAAGATTAATTAATTTATCCTTTATTTGACATTTGATGGCCTTTTCCTTGATTTTGGGTTGAATGTGTGACTTCGGATTCTGGAAGGATGTTAAATTTCAACATGATCTGCAGAAACGTTAAGGGGAGTCGCTATCAGAATATCACTCTCTTACATTTTCTTTGGGCCATGTTTGGCACGGATAAGCGTATTCCTCGGAAATTATTCACCGGATCCAAAAGAAAAATAAACCATCCCAGGCCCTAAGGTGTACTGAAAGTGTCTCAAGTTTGGAGGCTAAAACTCGCAAATAGTACTCAATGGACCAGGAAAATATGTGGGTGTCAGATGCGGGTTAACAGATCCTAGAGGTCTGTTAAGTTTCTCCATGATCTGCAAGAAATTCTAGGATGAGTTGCTGTCCGAATAGCACTCCCTTATATTTCCAATTGGACTTTTTGGACAAGAAAACGTGGAATTCTTGGAACTATACACCAGATCCAATTACTGTAGATGATCTATACATGCCCGGTGCGTACTGCAAATGTACCAAGTTTAGATATGATATTTCCAAAACTGAGCCATTTATCATCAAATCAATTTCCAATACATTCCCTATTGACATATTTGAACCATTCGGGATATCGGAGTTCTGTAAATGGTGACTGAGAGGCAATTCCGCCCGAATCAGACGATCTAAATGCTGAAACAATCCGACCATAATCCCATCATCTATCAGCAAATCATGGAAATATTGTTTAGTGTGCAGATTTGCAATAATAGAAATGTTAATATGTTCACTAACGATTTTATTTTAGTAAGCAATAGTAGCCTCTGGTATCTAGGGATGTCAACAATGTCAACCAACTGACAGGGACAGAAGTAAGAATTCTCATGATGTCAATAATTGTTTTCATTCAGCATTTTCTCAAAAACTGATCACTGAAACGAAGATTTTTTGGCCAACTTGCGGGTCAACAGATCCTAGAAATACGTTAGGTTTCAAGATGATCTGGAAAAAATCCTAGGAGCAGTCGCTGACCGAAAATTGCTCCCATACATTCCCTATGGGACATGTTGGGAAAGGAAATGCAGCGTTCTGAAAGGTTAACATGTTCGGTAACAATTTTATCCATTTTAAGCTATAGTAGTATGATGTATCTACGTATATACCAAATATTAAGCATCTGGCCAACCTAGAAATATGAATTATCCAAAAAATTGGGCTTATGCCAGATTTTCTCAAAAACGGGTCGCCGTACCCAAAAAATATTTTGGGTCACCATGTGTGTCAAAACATGCTAGACGTTTTTTCAGTTTCAAGATGATAGAGGAAAAACTCTAGGATCAGTCAGTATCCGAATATTACTCTCATGCATTTCCTATGGGGACATGGCGGCACCGAAATGCAGAGTTCTGAATGGTTAACATGTCCGTTAACAATTTTATTTCACTAATCAGACGTAGTATAATACAGCTACGTATATGTCAAAGTTCAACCATCTGACCGCCCTAGAAAGATGAAGTATCTTGATTCCAAAAAATTTGGCGTATGCTGGATTTTCTCCAAATCTGTTCACCGTACCCAAAATATATTTTGGGTGGAGATGCAGAGAATCACATGCTAGAAGTCTGTGAAGGTCCAAGATCATTGAGGAAAAATTCTAGTAGTCTGTCCGAATATTGCTCCCATACATTTCCTATGGGACTGTTTGCCCGCGGATATCTCGGAAACCATACACCCGATCGAGAAGAAAAGTAGTAGCAAACTAGATCCCAATGGTTACTACAAGTTGACCAAGTTTGAAGTTGATCAGATCAAATCTGTGGGAGAAGATAGTTTGCGAAAATCCTTGAGAATAATAATAATAATAATAATAATAAAGATCCTGAGAAAAAACAATAATCTGCGATAGATCGCAGATTAATTATAATACAGTTTTCTGTCTGGAATGACTGGTTAGATTCTGTAATAATGTAAATCTATATAGCTCTACAGTATAGCTCCAAAATAACTTTAAATGTGTCCAAAACATAAAATGCACTGTAAGCTGAATATTTTAGACGTAATTTTATTGAAAGCCTGGAAAATTTCTTTATAAATATCAATTTGCAGGCCAAGAGGATTTTTGAAAGTTTAATACTGAAATGACTTGCACATATATATAGTAAACTTCCAAAACAAAATAAAATGTATGAAATTTTTGAAAGATTGATACTGAAATGACTTATATATAGTAAATTTTCACATATCCTTTTCTCTTAGCATTTAAATGGACATTTCTAAATACAACTGCAGCAGTTGGCATTGGTCAGCATTAACAGTAAACTGTTAGGTATCTTGAAATATGAAACATGAAATATGAACATATGTTTTAAACTCTAATTGCACTAGTAATAAAGGACATCGGTATTAAACTCTAATTTCACTAGTAATAAAGGTTAAACGAATTCTCTCAAATATTTTTGATTATAAATAAAATCTCATTTAAACAACACATCCATTACCACAAACTCAGGTACTATCCTCGGGAAAATTAAACCAGTTTAATCTATATACAATGTACATGTAACCACAAAATAGATGCAACGGCAATGCTTATTAGCACATCAATGGTCAAATTTAATCAAAATTTAAATATCTGACTATTGAATGTCTATTTACAGGCCAAGTGAATGCAATTTTTGAAAATTTATCAATGGAATGACTGGCTCGATTATCGAGCCAGTCATTCCAGTGGTAAATTTTCAAAAAATGTATTCTCTTGGCCTGTAAATGGACATTCCACAAGACATAATAGAGGCCGGTTTTGGCTGGCTTGACCATTAAAGGGTCCACATGTAAGTATGGTGTAGAAAATGGTATTGCATTCAAGTTGCGTATGTGTGTGCGTGCGTATGTGTGTGCGTGCGTATGTGTGTGCGTGCGTATGTGTGTGCGTGCGTATGTGTGTGCGTGCGTATGTGTGTGCGTGCGTATGTGTGTGCGTGCGTATGTGTGTGCGTGCGTGCGTGCGTATGTGTGTCAGTAGGTATGTGCATCTGGATGTATACATCGAAACTATAGTTTTACTGATGCAGTGCATCACAAAGGATACCCTCCGCAGTGAAAACTATGAAAAGTAGGTCACACTGGCCTACTTTTGATGCCACAAGCATCCATACACCAGGATTGGTTACGGGATAAAAAGATCTTAAAATTAATGCCTGGACAAGAACTTTCTATGATGTGAAAAGCATGACCTAGTTTTGCCGCAGTTACTGTATACAAAAAGCTACTGAAACCATATTCTGTCACCACCTTTCTTGTGTTAAGGTTTATGCCAAATGGACCTTTCCAGTTTATCCATCAAGCATATGATGTCATAATCAACTATGTGACATGTAGGATGATGTCATAATCAATGATGTAGATAAGTTTGTCACGAATGCTTAATTGATGACAGACTGAGCGTTGTTCTATGAATTGTATTTCTTTACTATTTAATAAAGATGCTGTTGAATATTTTGAAACCAATTTGACCGGTGCTGTTGCTACCACAGGTAGCAACATCATGCAGTCAAATTAATTTCAAAATATTCAACAGCTTACCTGCATAGTTTTTTGGATATTGATAGTGTCAATGGCAAACGGTCTAAAACTGATCAAAGTAATGTTAAAGTATACAACATTTCACCGCAAATTGTCCATGATTTTTTCAATTTTTTAGCAACCCAGAGCACTATAAATAACCTATAGTTCAAACTCAGCTAGAGGCAGCTAGCCCAGTAATGATTTCATATTAAAGCATATATTTTGTCACTTGTGGCCTTGATATACTTTCAGCAGCATATAGTTTATAAAATAACATATTAAAACACTTTAACCCTCATATCAGTCAAAAACGCCCTCTGAAGTAATCTTGAGAAATATCCATTTGCAGACCAAGAGAAGACTATTTATGAAAATTTACCAATGGAATGACTGGCTCGAGAACCAAGCCAGTCCTTCCAGTGGTAAATTGTCAAAAATAGTTTTCTCTTACATTGCAAATGGACATTTCCTATGACAAAATTAAAATTTTCTTGGATAAAAAATTGAGGCTCAGTGTTAATCCTTTAGTGATTAGGATTGCTCATGGAGATTGACATCTACGCTTAGTGACTCTCTCTCTATTAATACAGACCACGTCTCCATAAGTCGTCATCCTGAGAAACAGCCACTTACAGGCCAAGATTTTTTAAAATTAGAATGACTAGCTTGATTATCGATCTAGCCAGTCACTCCAGTGTTAAATTTACAAAAATATCTTGGCCTGCAAGTGGACATTGCTCAAGACTACTTGTAGAGGCTGGTTTTGGACAGCATTGACCAGTTAAATAGTGAATCGTTAAATATAAGCTGACACACAACTACGGCATGATTTAACCCTTTCATGACCAAACCGGCCTCTGCAGTTCACTTGAGGACTGTCCATTTCAAGGTCAAAAAGCAGACTATTTTTTTAAAATGACCACTGGAATGACTGGCTCATTAACCGAGCCAGCCATTCCAGTGATAAATTTTCTAAAATAGTCTCCTTGGCATTACAATTTTGCCGATGCAAAGCGGCAGTTAAAAAGCAAATATTTTTTTTACCAAATTTAGATATAAAAGGGTTAATCACTCTCTCCATTCTGTTGATACATATGCCAGTCTCTATGACAACCATACAATTACAGATGAAAAGCGCAACAACTTCCTGGTAAATTAATTGAGAAATTGAAAGGCTATACCTGTGTTACCTGTGTTGTGTGCTAATACGTTGAAACCATAGTAATTTCAGAGGTAACAGGTTTAACCCTTTCACATATTAATGCCTGAAAATGTATTTTCTTTACGATATAAGACTTATTCTACTGAATATTTTTCCTAAGACAACTACAGCTCCCAGTCAAATTAATTTCAATATTTTCCTACAGTTTTTCTATATGGTTGCCTTGAAAATGTGATATGGGAAATTCATTGGTGAAGGGTTAAAGGATCTCATTAGTATGCATTCGAATAAAATCAACCACCAATACAAGAAATCTTATAAATCAGGAGTCAAAATAAGGACATTGTATATGCAGAATGAAAACAAAGAATGGCTGGGGCGGGTTAAGAGTTTAATCTTGGGGGCACGGCAGGATGTATGTACAGCTTCAATAACTAATTTTAATTACTTTTATAAATCAGATAATTTGGGGTTGAATTAAGGACTAGGGGGGGGGGGGGGTAAAGGTAAAGAAATTGATTGTAATGCAACTTCTCTGACAATGTTGGACGGAATTCAACCAAATTTAGTATGTAAGTTACCCACATCAATGTGGAGTGGATGAGCACATTTACATTTGGCTCCGTCCCCAGGGATGGGGGATGGGGTCAAAAGGTCATGAAATTGATTGTAATACAACTCCTCTGAAATCGAACCAAACTTGATATCCGAGTTACGCATATGATTGCGGAGTGCAAGAGGGCATTTAGAGTTGGCTCTGCCCCAAGGTGGAAGAGGGGTCAAAGGGTTAAATTTGAACCTGCAGAAATTGATTGTAATGCATCTCCTCCAAAGCCATTGGACGGGATTCAACCAAATTTGATAAGTGAGTAACCCATATCAATGTGGAGTGGCTGAGCACATTCACATTTGGCCCCGCCACAACCACCCCAGGGGTGGAAGATAAGGTCAAAAGGTCATGAAATTGATTGTAATGCAACTCCTCTGACACTGTTGGATGGAATTCAACCAAATTTAGTCAGTTAGCCACACCTCCACCCTCCCTCCCTCCCACCCACCCCCACCCCTACCCGGTGTGTGGCATGGGGTCAAAAGTTCATCATATTTATTGTAATGCAACTCCTCTGACACCATTGGACCAAATTCAACCAAATTTAGCATGTGAGTTACCCATATGATTGCGGAGTGCAAAAGGATGTTTACATTTGGCTCCGCTCCCGGAAGTGGGCTGTGGTGTGTGTCAAAAGTTCAAAGCAGTGAGCATGGGGATTTGCGATGACGCGTCATCGACCGATCAATCTCGTTTTTATATGTAAACATTTACATAATTCTTGGTGCAAACCATGTAAAAGTATTGTAAATAGAAATTGAAATGGAAAATCATTTGCTTTATGATGGAAATTAAGTTTGAATGAGATCGGATAAGCCCTTGATGAATTAAAAGTCCCTTGGTGCAAAATAAACTAACTTCAAACCAGGTAAAAGTATGGAACAAATTTTTTAATTCCTTTTTTTTGATGCAAAGTGGATGTGATGATGATTTAGAACAAATCTGTCAAATTTTAATGAGATCGGAGAAGCTGTGGATGAATTAAATACCAAATGAAAAACTGTTGGTTTATACAGGACGCCACATGTCAGGCACCATTTGGATTGCTATGGCGAGCCATCCTTTGGTTCGCATAGGACTCAACAAAGATTGTCTTTATCTCGACCCATGGAGTAATACAGCAATAATCACTATAAGATTTTTCTCCCCCATATAACATAACAGTAAAGTAAATTACACAGAATTGCTTGACGACAGGTTTAACATAATGAACAATACAGTACAATAATACTGACGATAACGTATGTCAAGACTGCCTTCGTGATGGATAGATGAGAAACAAGAAGAGCTGCAACAAGGTCAATGTAAGGCCAAGTAGATTTGGATACTGAAAAATACACAACAATATACAATAGTTACTGTAAAATGCTCATTAGTAACCACGGCTTCTAATAGGACAAGGGCTGTAAATCATTTAAATCCAAACCTCTGAGAAGGGGGGGGGGGGGGGACTTCTATTAGGTATAATTTATTTCAAGAAAGAATTGAAAAAAATGATACAAACAATAGCATGAAAATAGAACACATTTTCACGCCAGAAATTCTTACCACCTATGCTTAATGTATACCTTATATCCATCATCGCGGGAGTGAAATTATTAATTGGGACCGCCTAAATATTGCGCATACATTAATAAACATTGCTTTTTTCATCAAAATTAATCAAAATTTTGACATTTTGTTGAGAAAAAATAGGAATCACGTGATATATCAGCTTCCACTATACAACAAGTTTAGGTCGTTACACGAGTAGCGTGAAGACGCTAATATTAGTACCCAGGTAGACCTGCTCAATCCACATAAATAGTAGGGGAGCTTCAAGTAACTACGAGTGATGGCATAAACTCATCCTATTGCGGAAGCCGAGTAATACTCGGTAGAGTCGTCTGCGTTTTACGGAACTAATATACTGGACTCGGGAACTCAGAATGTACTATATATATATAATCACTAAGTGATGGTAACTGAGTATTATACATTCAATCCGATCCACATATTTGGTACCCGTTAAAATAACTTTTTTTCCATTGATAGTTGTATCATGCAAGGAAGTGATGTAATTTCGATGGTATTTCTGCAAGATTATTGCAAAATTTTGTTTCAAAACTCGTTTTATTTAACATTTATAAGTTATTTAACTCACAAATTTTTTTATTATTTACACAAACTGCTGAAATTTGGATGCGACTTCTATTAGATACATTTGTTGTTTTAAAACTGTTGAGAAATTAGGATGGCTCAACCTCGAAAAGTGGCATGCGACTTCTATTAAGGATGCTGTTATTATTAGGCGATATACGGTAATGGTCAGTGCAGGCTGTGAGATTAAGCCTTTAGTCCTTGAAATTCCAGCATGTCAATTTCAAAACAATTATGCAGGAAAGCACTTGTCTTCAAGTTGGTACTCAAATCATAAAATCAAGGAACAGATTTGAGCTAGTAACACCAGTCAAATAAGACACGGGAGTTAGTCATGATCTTTAAAGGGAGATTCCACTAGGGGATTTAATGCATCTGGCATAAAGTACTAATTCTCCGCATTAATTTGAGACCAAGAGCACAATTTTATGCCAACAAATAAAAAAGATATCCTCAATTTAAATTGCTAAAGTAACCAGTAGAGAGAGGTGCCATTTTGGACAAGCGGCTGACGTCACCGACACACCTCTCTTTGCCCGATTGAGGATAGCCGTAACCAGGGGATGTAAATCCTGCATCTCGTGGATAATTAGCGTACTGACTAAACAACTGACACTTTGCCACAGTGTTTGGAGGAAATTAAAGTGCAATTAGTGTCCCGATGATCGCGCCAGTCATTGTAGTGCTAAATTGTCAAAAATTGTCTTCCTATGGGCAATTTCTACAAAAAAAATCATTGAAGGGTTATGCCAGGAGCATGTTTGCAATCAACCAGCTACAACAAATTCTTGAAAAATATGTTAGTTGAATAAATGTTGAATGTAATTTCTCTGAAAGCTGTTGCTGTTGCAACTTATGCTTCCAGTCAAATTCCAGTTTCAAAATATTCAACAGGCAGTAAATATGGGTCAACATTTTAAAATTTACCCTGCATAGGCCTATTGTGTGAAACTAATTAGTTTGGAAGCTACAGCAACATAATTCCAGACAAATTTAATTCAGAATATTCAACACTGCAGTTATTTTAAAATTTAGAGTAAACGTTGTAAATGATTAATAACGCTGGATTTCAATAGTGTGAAAGCACTAAATTACTAATTATGTCTAGCGTACACTTGTCATTATCTAATGGCTGTCACCTACTATCGTCTACGAGGTAAACCACTAAGCGGTTGCCTATAGCTGACCGACCGGATAATCAGTGACATCATTTCATTTTGGTTTGCAAATCCCATTTTACAAATGATGCAAACAAATACTGACGTTAATCGTCGAGCTTGATTGTTATATTAAAATTAAGTACTGTGCCTTTTGTTTTGAAATGCATGACACATTATTTTAAAATTATACAGACTATATGTTCTAAACTTGCGTCTTCCAAATTTAAATGTGGAGGATATCCATCCAGTGCCGATGTTATGAAGCCATCTGTCAGTTAGCCCCCTTTTATGCGGATGCTTCTGAGGATCTTTCCATGATAGTTTCTATTACTGCAAGCCCATGCTTGACATGCGGACATGTTGCGATTTAACCATCTCATGCCAGCACTGGCCTCTGCAATCATCAAGTTGAGGACGCAGGTCAAGAGAAGGCTATTTTTGAGAATTTACAACTAAAATGACTGTCTGAGTAACAGAACCAGCCATTCCAGTGGTCAATTTTCAAAAATAGTTTTCGCTTGGCCTGCAAATGGACATTCAATAAGGAAATATTCTGATTTTCCTGACAGAATTTGGTCATTTGGGTTAATTAATATTCGGCCTTCATAACGCTAAGTAAACAGGTAAATCTAAAAGCGCTGGCGATATTTTGCTGGTGTGTCGTTGACGTCATAATCTCGCGGTTTCTCGTTCTCGTTGCGAGAAAATGGATGCGCCCGAAGAGACACATTTTCGAGCGTTTTGGGCATATTCATTTTATTATTTCTCGGCAATGGAACAGTGTATTCTATATTTTTTTGCGGCAACTATTTCGGATTATTGTAAATTTTTAGTTGACTTATTCCCGATTTTCACTGGAATTTCCCTTTAATATCTAGGGATTTCATCTGTCAATCAAGGATATGATGTCATAATCAACAAGAGAAAGTCAGCTGACATACCACCCCCTTCACCGCCCCTGAGTACATCCCCCAACATGAGTTGCCAAACACCATTTACATAGTAAAAGTGAACGCAAATCCGGAATGCAAGACCAATGCATAAACCTTTAACGGCTCATCTTTGGGTGGTGTACAATCAGCCTGTCAAGTTTCAAACAATTCTCTCTAAAACTGTCTGAGGATTTGTAGCGACAACATTTTCGTGAATGGACGGTTGTACGTACATACCTATGGACGGACAGGATGGACCAATGGAAGAATTTTAACATTAGGTTCACCTTTGGGTGGTGTACCATTATCCTGTCAAGCTTTTAACAATTCTGACTCAAACTTTAGGAGTTGCAGCAAAAAGGTTTTCGGGACTTACAGACAGATGTACCCACAGACGGACAGCATACACCAATGGAAAAATCATTAACATTAGGATAATCTTTAGGTGGAGTACAATCACCCCATCAACGCTCAAACAATTCTTTCTCAAACTGTACATGTAGGAATTGCAGCGAAAGGATTTTTGGACATAAGTACGTATGGATTGTCATACGGACATCATACATCGATTATGCGTAGCTAGAGATATAACGGACCTTTCCATTTTTAGCTATGCCCCGCCCATCACTAGCTAAGCTCCACCCACACCTCGCCGTGTTGGGATTGATCGATCCCCAAATGCCCTATCTATCAATTTCCTGAAAACTATACAGGGAAGCTGTTGAATATTTTGTAACTAATTTGACTGGGTGCTGTTGCTGCCCTTGGCAGCAACAGCGCCCAGTCAAATTAGTTTCAAAATATTCAAGAGAATATTTATTAAATAGTAAAAGCAAACAATTTGTACAACGCATAGACCGTCTTCAAATATGCATTTGTGACGTACTTATCGAGGTCATTCATTATGATGTCATTGTACACATCACGCAGTTCATTATGACGTCATATGATGGGGGGGGGTACTCTGGAAAGGTGAATTACATCACATGTAGACTGACATCACAATCCTAATGACGTGTTATAACCCCATCATGAAGCGTGAAACGTTTGTCATGTGTATGAATTAGACGCTGCATCTATACATGTATCATATCATACACTATGACGAACTGTTATATTTAAATCATAGTTACAATTCTTACCATTATGTATATATTATTTTGTAGATATCCATAATAGACCCACTGCATACCAACAAAGAAGTTTGCCATGACGAGCGGTAGAGACATCGATGACGTACTTTTACTTCGTATCACATCTCCCTAGCAGCATTGTAAGCAAAACAGATTAACGGTTATGCTAGCCATGTTAGTCTGTTCATTATGACATCAGGATACAAAGGGTGATACCTTTTTAAACAAACTTAAATTTATTCGACATGCTTTCATACAGAAATGACCGGATGACATGTATGAACAGGTTGGTCGAAAAATAATAGTTAGTTTTAAAACGTATCACCTTTTGAATGATCTATTTGAATGATCTATCAGTAAGCAAAACGGGACATTATTGAGCCTATTTATTATACATTTAAATCTTTAAGCCTCGAATTAGTTCAGGATTTTTGTATTTTCTAAATGGAAATGTCCTTTTGCAGATTAAGATTATCGGTTATTGAGTCAGTAATCCCAATGGTAAATTTTTCAAAATAGTCTTCTCTTGGTCTGCAAATGGACATTTATCAAGATCACAGCAGATGCCATTTTTGGCTGATATGAGTGTTAAAGTCATTTGGATTACAGGTCATGACAATGCAGACAAAGTATGGGAAAATATAAGAATCTATGTTTAGCCAGTTGTAAATAAGCTCTGACTAGGGGTGCACGATATTGGCCTTGTGTCAAAAACAATTGTGATATAGTGATATATCATGTGTACTGTAGTCAGTCGACGTCAGAGATCAGCTTCAGTTGTTTCAATAGGTCGCTCTAACAGAGTGCTCTGCTACAAAACTATTCTATATGGGACAAGAATGTTTGCTAAGAAAACGGTATCCCAACATCATTTGGGCGACACGCTTATGACGTAATATATGCCTCTGTGACGCATAACGTTGTTTCGCGTGCATTTATGTCACAGATGGGAAAACATGTTTTGCTTTTCGCGAGTCGCCTCCAAACAAACATGTTTTGTGCAATAGCAGAGTGCTCTAACACAAGATCTCTCTCCGTAGTAAGCTTTTTTCCGCCTCGCTAATCTAGCAGAGCGGTCTGGAGCGCTTTCCCTATGGAACCCCTCCTGGGTTGGTAGGACTGTCGTGACAAGATACATGCACACATTGCTATTAATATCGAAATTGAGATACAGGTAGCAAATATCAGATTAATCTTAAACTATTGAACAATTTCCAAGTTTGATTGCACTGAAATAAAATTATGGAAGTTCAGGGGTCAAGTCACGGTAAGAATAAATATCACCCCTACACACCACCGCCAGTACACATTTAGCTGTTTTGCATTAGAGCTTATTAAATAGCATAAAGATGGCCAGAGAATGGTATGTTTAGATTTGAATCGATACAGGGAATACTTTCAAACATGTCAAATGTGTAATACGGAAAAATTTGTTACCTCTCCGGGATGTAACTAATTTTTCCGTATTATGAATCATCCTGGGATCAGGACCAACTTTTTCGGAAACATGTCAAATGTAGTAAGTATTAATTGATTTGGGTGGGTGGCGCTTAGCTCAGGCCTCTCATTCATGCCAGTTTCAAAACGTTTGTGAAGACGGGATGTCATATGAAGCGATTTCAGGGTCTAACGTCACGGAATCAGTCAAGACTTTGATGGGCGATGATTTCGATTTGTCAAGTTGTCAAGGAAATAACCATTTTTTATTAGAAACATTTATCCCACCCAATTCAGCAACACGTTAAACTTTTCTTCACCACCGTGTATTTGTCGAAAACACCACCAATAGAAACATGGAGCCTAAGTTGCATAATTGCCATCTGGACAGGGATTAGACAATTTAATCCCGAACCCAAAACCCACTGAGCCATTTAACCATCATGGCCTAAGTGAAGTAATCACAATCATGCCGTTTAAACATTTGACAGTTACAGACAAGACCTGCTAATTTTTTTCAATGTAAAGAATATTTTGTTGAATATGTTCAAACTAATTTGACCGGGCATTGTTTCCTCTACATACCTGATGGGTGGGTGGGTGCGTGCGGAACATCTATGGTGCATAGTTTATTTTATCTAAATGTACATGTATATCTTCGATAATACTTACAATAGTAATAATACGGGCTAGAATAACTGCTTTTTGACCCACCGTTATGTTGGATAATACTTACAATAGTATATATGGTCTATAAAATATCCACTTATTGAGGGCCCCCCCCCCTCATATGGTTGACAATACTTACAGTATAAGTAAACTAACATGCTTACAAAACAAAAACAGAAATGTGTTAGTTAGTAAGAAATGGTCTGTTGAATATTTTGAGCATAATTGGATCGCCCTCCGATCCAATTATGTTCAAAATATTCAATAGTACGTGTTATTTTGTTTGGTAAGCACGTTACTTTATTTCTGAGCTGGTCTGCACTTACGAATGTTGACAATGGAGCACCGTATGAGATAATACTCATTATTGAGCCGACCTTGCCGAGATGATTGACCACATGACTACCAGGCGACTCTTCATAATACTTTGCGACGGACAGAACAGTAAAGATGATGATTGAACCAATTAGCATCTGAAGATATAACGTCTTCTGGAAGGAATAGAACACATCCGTCATGTACATTAACATGGAAGCTGTCAATCAAACAATGTCAGTATACCGTTTTAAAAACAAGAACGCTGAAGCGTACAATGTCTCGCCTGTAAAGGCATGGATAGTGTGGATTGCCAAAGCAAACTTGGATTGGTTTGGAATACATATATTCAGCAAGGCATCAACAAACCAGTGTAACAAATTAAACAATGGACAATTTTCCCAAACTGTTGATAGTCTGATCTTGAAACTGGTAATGATGCAGATAGTACCCCTGCACAGCATATAACTCTGCTGTAAAATTGTGTTGATATCTGGCGAGCCATTGTTGAAAATCAATGGCCCATAAACAAGAGGCCCAAGGGGCCTGTATAGCCCACCTGGACCACAGGCAATTCAACTAGAATTCTCTTTATCAACAAGATGGCCACCTAACTGTTTATCCGAAAATTGCAAATTTGAGATCAGAACACCAAAACACATACAAAACGAATTTCGGCCTCAAAATCCATCAAATAAAAAAAAACAATATGGCAACAAAAACATGGTAAAATTTGAATGGTCCACAGCGGCCATGTTTTTTGATGGATCAACTTCTCTTGAACAAACTTTAATGGCCCTTAGGCACTAATCAATCTGCCAAATTTGGGCTCGATCCCTTCAGCGGTTCGGGAGAAGTTATTTTTACTACAACTAGGTCAACCAAGATGGCCGCCGAACCATTTGACCAATCAATTTCCCTTGAACAAACTTGGTTCAGCACTTGCCCTAAATCGTATTTCATGAGGTTTGCATCAATCCCCCAAGCGGTTTCTGAGAAGATTTTTAAAGATGTTTCTAAAAATCAGTAAAAATCCAAGATGGCCGATGGCCCAATTGGACGATCGGCTTCATTTGAACAAACTTGAATCTCTATGCCCTAAGGATGCTTCCTGCGAAATATAATTGAAATCGGCCCAGTGGTTCTTGAGAAGTCGCTTAAAGGAAAAGTTGACGGATGGATGACGGACGGACACACGACGGATGGTCGCCATGGCATAAGCTCACTTGGCCTTTCAGGCCAGGTGAGCTAAAAACTATCCAAAAAAAACATGAAAGAATTTCAAAGTCCAAAACTGTGAAACAGAGGTATCAGAAGATACCAATTTTTAAGCTACTGCAGGATCCGGCTGCCGCAGGACCCGGTCTGCCAAGGACTAATTATTCTGTGAAAAAACAACAATGTCCAAGCCATGTACATATATAGAATTAGATTGCCCATTGACCCCTGGCCACTGCACTCAGATTGACTCAAGAACAAATTAATTTGTTGTACTGTAGTCTACTAACTACAAGCTTCAAAATGATATGTGACATGACCACATTTGATAAAAAAAAATTTCTGCCCACCATTTTCACCACCCCTTCCCCTGAGGGTGATATTAAAATTTGAATGTGTCATGCACATCCCTGGCCATATGTGTAATCATACCGAAAGTTTCAAGTTTCTATGTGAAATGGTCTAGGAGTTGCGTTACAATCGATTGGTGCCCACCTTTGACCTTTTGACCCCCACCCCCTACCCTCAGTTTGACCCAAGATCAAAATAATTCCTTGTACTGTAGTCTACATGACCACCTCTGGACCCCTGGGGGTCATGACAAAATTTCAAGTGTCATGCACATCCCTGGCCATATGTGCAATCATCCCCAAAGTTTCAAGTTTCTATCTGAAATGGTCTAGGAGTTGCATTACAATCAATAATTACTGGCCAATTTTGATCTTTTGACCCCTGGGCCCAGAACAAAATTCCAAAAGTGTCATGCACATCCTTGCCCATATGTATAATCATCACCAAGGTTTCAAGTTTCAAAAGCAAGTCTTTACTGATTAAATTGTCATTTGAAAAGTCCTTAACCACAGCATAATACATATAACCTGGATGCAAATCAACCATAAACTCATCAAAGTTCAAATGCCGAAGAAACTTGAAAATCAATTTCCTTTTGATGTGGGTTAGTCATAAGCATGGTATAGCACAAATCTGTGAAGTTTTACTGAAATCCGATAACCCCTTGTGGGTGCAAATGTTTTAAAAAATCGCAACCAAAACTGCACTGGCAAAATACATGAAAAAAGCCCAAGTCCAAAACCGTGAAAAAAATAGTTAAAATGCCCCAAAATTAAATGTGTCGTTATGTAGATCACATCCCTGTATAGTATAGATCATGTCTGTAAAGTTTCATTGAGATTGGATGAGCCAGTGTTGAAAATAAGTGGATTAAAAAACCTTAACCAAAACTGCACAAATGACGGACGACGACGCCAATGCCACCGGAATTAGTGATCCCTATGTCTCGCTTTCTGCTTCGCAGGCGAGACAAAATGTCGGGGATATTGTAATTATCTCCATCCGTCTGTCCGTCACGCTATCTTCTCCCAGACCATTAGGTGGAATTAATTCAAATTTGGTATATGGGTTACACCTATGATTCCACTTTGCAGGACAATATTTAGATTTGGCTCCGCCCCCATCAGGGCGTGGCAGGCGTTAAAAGACAAATCAGTTGCAATGCAATTCCTCTGAAATCGTTAGATAGAACTCAACTAAAATTGACATCTGATTTACCCATATGATTGCGGAGTGCAAGAGGCCATTTAGATTTGGATCCGCCCCCCAGGGGAGGGTGAGGGGTCGGAGTCAAAAGGTCAAAAAAGTATTGTAATGCAACTCCTCTGACACTGTTGGACAGAATTCAACCAAATTTAGTGTGTCAGTTAGACAGTTACAATGTACCCATATCAATGTGGAGTGGATGACCACATTTACATTTGGCCCCGCCCCCAGGGGGGGGAGATGGGAGTCAAAAGGTCATGAAATTGATTGTAATGCAACTCTTCTGACACTATTGGACGCAATTCCACCAAATTTGGCATGTGATTGCGGAGTTCAAAATGACATTTACAGTTGGCTCCGCCCCCGGGGGTGGGTTGTGGGGTGTGTCAAAAGTTCAAATTGGTGGACGTGGGGATTTGCAATGATGCATCATCGACCGATCAATCTAGTTGTCCAACTGAAATCACTTTAACAACTGAGGTTACTTATTTATGTTTATTTATAATTAGCGTAATTTTCCAAAATATTCAACCGAATGTGTCTTCCGTCCTCACGTTCAAAATTGTACTGCTTTTTTTTGGAAATATATTTTAATTTCTAATGTGTAAGAAAATTTAAATTTTCGCATTAAAAATGTCAATTTGCAGACCAAGAGAAGACTATTTTTGAAAATGTATCTCTGACACATTGACATTTCTCAAGACTGCTGCCGAAGCCGCTTTTGGCCGACTTGATGGTTAAAGGGTTGAGAAAAATATCCAGAGTTAGCTAATGGCTAGTATAAGTTTTTTGATAAATATTTGTTGTAAATTATTTTATGAGAATTCCCGAGTAGGCATCAGAAATTATAAAGCTACGTGAATGACATTTATTTGTGCACAATCTTGAACCAATACACCGCGACATCTGAATCATGATCACACAATTGATGAATTAGATTATCAATCAATTATATGATGTCATAATCAACTACATGTGTACATGATATAAATCAAATGATTCCCCCACAATGGCAGACATCGGAGGCTGACATAGTCCCACTGCTTTGGATAGTGTGGATGCATGCACTGACAAAAGATGATGATGTGTTGTTTGGATGGATGGATTGACTGACGGACCCACAAAATAGTGTGCAGTTCCCTACAACGATAGCCAACCTTCTCATGGCGGTTTGTCACAACACTCAAAACAAAAGTAAAGTTATGCTTAATAGTCTGACAAGTTGTACAAATTATGTTTTTACAATTTAATAAACAATCGGTTTAAAATTTTAAAACTAATATTTGACTAGGAGCTGTTGCTGCCATAGCAACAGCACCAAGTCAAATTAGTTTCAATATATTCACCAGCTTACCTCTATAGCTTTCTGGAAATTGAGATTCAGAGTGCAGGGATCGATTGATCCCAGCATGAGTGAAGCGTGGATGGAGCTTAGCTAGAGATGGGCGGGAAATAGCTAAAACTGGATTCCTCCATTACCACATCAATTACGGGTAGCAATACTTTTGCTTCCGCTATCCAAGAAACACAATACTTACTCTTTGTGGAGTGAAGACATAGTATACAATAATATATCCAAACTGCAGAGCTACACTGGTAACATTGGTGATAATGACGACACTCAGACCTGTCAAAAAGCCATACTTTAGCCAGATACATGAACTGAAATTAGAAAAGGCAATATAACTACACATGTGATGTATTACAGTTCTGAATAACACAGCAGCGCTCAGAAATAACACAAATTTGACAGACAAAAACACTCGGAGAGACACTCAGACAACACTCAGACAGACAAACACTTAGACACACAAACACTCACACAAACAGACAACCACTCACACAAACAGACAACCACTCAGGCAGACAGACAGACAAACACTCAGACAGACAGACAAACACTCAGACAAAAACACCCTCACTCAGACATAGAGACAAACACACTCTGACAGACATACAGACAAACATTCGGACAGACAGACAAACACTCAAACAACACACCCTCACTCAGACATAGAGACAAACACTCAGACATAGAGACAAACATACTCAGACAGACAGCCAAACATTCAGACAGACAGACAAGCACTCAGACAAACAGAGACTCAGACAAACACACACTCAGACAGACAAACACTCAGACAGACCGACAAACACTCCGACATACAGTCCCCACAGACAGACAGACTTAAAATCAAGAAAAACAATCGGAAATTGCAGGACCACCACCGTCAACATTTTGAACACATTTCTTTTAATTTCATATTTTTCTTCGGAGCAACACTAAAGTTAGAAGAATCCTAGTCTATTGTAACAGCCTTTCTTGTGCTAAAATTTGAGCCACATTGGATCGATAGTTTCCCAGATATACATAGATCTGGAATTTGATCTTATCTGAAACCAAACTTCTTGCTCAAAATTTTTGGGCCAAAACTGAATATCTGCTGAGGTCCAGCTGCAACCTGCAGAGACAGACAGATGGACAGACAGATGTGGAAGCATGTGTTAATACAGAATGATAAAGGATGACTTGTGGCAAGGAACCACCATAATGCCCTAGGAAATACCATTAGCGGCTTGTGCAAGTGATCAATACTCACCCTAGTGTTGGGAATTGGTTCCGTTTTTGTGATCGATGATTGGTTTTATATACTAAACAATGATCAATTAATGGTTGATCATAACTGGTTCTCATTTTTTACCCATTTTGAATGCAGTAATTATAGCATGTTCAACGAATACTACCCATATCAAACAGTCGCAGGTATGACAGCTCCTTAATAATTTAAGAAATAATCTGTTGAATATTTTGAAACTAATTTGACTGGAAGAGGCTTAGGCAGCAACAGCTTGCAGTCAAATAAGTTTCAAAATATTCAACATGTTATTGGTATAGTTGCTTTGAAATTAACATACTATTTCAGTGCTGAAAGAATTAGTGTCTTAGACTAAGGAGTAATACTATATAGTTCTAACAATTAAATTCAAATTCTTTTCCAAAAAGTATTCGTTTTCTAGCTTAACCAGTTAAAATATATTAATAAAGTCAATTTATAAACAACCAAAATCGATTTCTGAAATCATGATCGATCTGTTGGTTGAACATACAAACCAATCAATCATCGATCAAATCGATTAATCGGAACAACACTAACTCACCCTTTAGGCCATATTAGTTTATGTTTCTGTCTTACAAACCCTCCTAACTTACAATAAGGAAAACTTAGTTACGGTACCTCTCCGGGATGTACATCCCGGAGAGGTACCGTAACTAAGTTTTCCGTATTATGAATCATCCTGGGATCGGGACCAACTTTTTCGGAAACCTAACTTAATTTTTCTATATCTCGATAAATAAAGCTGGAATTTCAAGGTATTACCAGTAATTTCAACATTCTTTCCATCAAGCAATTTTTCGCAGCCAAATCCTTATCACTCGGAATTCCTCAGAATTCTTCTTTTTTTCTCTGTAGCTTTGCTCACACCTTAATGGTCAAGCCGGTCAAAATGGCAATGGTCATGAGAAAGGTCCAGTTGCAGGCCAAGAGAAGACTATTTACTACTGGACCTGCACGATAATCAAACCACTCATTCCAATGCTAAATTTTCGGAAATACTCTTCTTTTGGTCGGCAAATGGACATTTCCTGTAAGAAAATAGAAATTTTCTTAAACAAACTTTGCTGATTTTAAACGGGGTTAATTATCACTAAGGTTGATATGTGTGAATATGCTTACCTCGTGAACATGATAATAAAAGGCATACAGGAGATGTCACCTGGACTGCCCTTGTTGATGATACGAACACAGATCTGACTGAGGAAGAAAAAAACACAAACTTTTAATATGAGCTAATAACATGTACATTACATTATCAAGCCGTTTAAATCGTTCAACATTAGTCAAAAAGCGATCGATACTTACCATTACATTACTTATTGATAACACCAGATTTAGTCCGTAACCTGGTGGGAAGGGGTAAGCCATATAAAGCCTCTTTTGCCCCTAGAGAAAGAACTTTGACTTAAACTTGTCACACGGAGACCTAGAAGGACCAACAAGTTTGGGACCGAATCACATTCGCATCACCGCTCCACCCCCCCCCTTTCTCCTAAAAAGGGAGAGAACTCACGAACATGCATCTCGCCTGAAACACAAATGTGCAGAGGGTTAACAGCTCTTGACACATATAAGCCTGGGAATGAGCATGACTATATAAGATGAATGATCATGATATATAAACATAATACAAACAAGAGGCCCAAGGGGCCTGTATCGCTCAGCTGCACCATAGGCATTTCAACCAGAAAGGCCATCAACAATAAGTAGAACCCTACAGAGTTGAGCAGAATTATAACAAGAAAACAGAAGCCATGTTTCTTTATGTATCAACTACCTTTGAACAAAACTTAACGGCCCTTAGTCCCTTATCATATCTCCCAAATTTCTGCTCAATCCGTTCAACGATTCTGGATACGAAGTTGTTTTCGCAAAAACTAGGTCATCCAAGACGGCCGCCAAGCCAATGGAACAATCAGGTTCTCTTGAACAAATTGGTTCTCCTGATGATGTTTCATGAGTTTTGAATCAACCCCCAAGCCGTTTCGGAGATTTTTAAAGACATTTCTAAAAATTGGCTGGTTTAGCCAGTGGCCATCTTGGATTTTGGCCGATCAGCTTCGTTTGAACAAACTTAAACCTCTATGCCCTAAGGCTGCATTCTGCCAAATATAATTGAAATCGGCCCAGTGGTTCTTGAGAAGTTGTTTAAAGAATTTCCCATTGCTTTACTATGGGAGCCTATGGCAGGAAAGCAAACCAAGATGGCAGTCAAACCGTTTATCCAACAGTCTCGAAAGTGGCATATTTGAACTCGCCACCCTGATAAGCATATATACAGCCATTTTCGCTATCAAAATACATCAAATACCAAAAATCCAATAAGACAAAAAGCTAAATTTTGTTCCAGGATCTGGTAGAGCTTTCTAAATCTAGATTATTAGAGCACAGCTTCAGGGTAGCTGTATTATCAATAAGTAATATAATGGTAAGCATTGATCGAAGGAGAAAGTATATTCTTTACGATATAAAACTTAATCTGTTGTCCTTGCTTCCTTAGCAGCAACGGCTTCCATTCAAATTAATTTCAAAATATTTAAGTTTTCCTATAAGGTTGCCTTAAAAATGAAATATCAGGAATTCATCAGTGAAAGGGTTAATAAGTGAATGTACATTTGGGTATGTAGTCAATCCTTACCCTAGAAAATCTGTACCCGTTATTCCATACCCTATTTTTGGACATTCTGTACTTTGATATTGATTAATCTGTACATTAATTTTGGAGAATCCCTACCTAACCTATGTTGCATCATAGCAATATGACTCAATGTCATTCCTGTGCATGCAAACATCTTTAAACCATACATATTTATCTTTTTTTTCATGTACACGTTTAAAATTTTTGTAAACGTGTACACAGCCTCTAACAAGTCTAAACGTGTACACATGCCCAGCGCCCCAGCCCTATTTTTGGTTAGAAAATACAATTTTTTTAACAGATAAATAAACATTAACAGTTGAATACATTCCAACTTGGAATGAAAACGCGCGCGTGCACACACACCCACACCAAAAACACATTTTACAAACATTTTAGTAGTAATATGGTTCGTGAATTAGTTCATGGTTCGGACATGCACAACGTGAACTGGTTACGTTCGTGAAAATCTTCGTAAATCACATCCATATTACAGGGTTCGCAGCACTTTATCAAAGCAAAATTCCCTCAGATTTGCCTGAGAAATTTGCATAATTCCATCAGAAATATGTTCACTTTAACGAGGTTGCTGGGAAGTCAAGAGGTGTGTTGCAGCAAAGCTACTAAGATACTGTTAAGATATACAATAGAGTTGTAGACTGTGCATACAATAATCTATTTCAATTTTTAGTCAATTGACACAACTTGGACACATGAAACAAGATGCACATACAGCAAACTGGGAAAATGCGAAACCATCCCGTCTGGGTCACTGCTAAATTACCTGAGTTTTCGCCGATTGGAAAAATTGACTCATTTTCAGTTTTGCCTGATTTCCAGAGCGGCTGTGAACTCTGTCATTAACCCTATTCCATCTTTTCCTGTGCCAATAGCAAAGAAACTGATGTACATTTTTCAACAATTTTGGTGGTAGACAGCAATATCTTCCACTAAATTTGTTGAAAAGTGATCACCAGTTCATCATTTTATTTGAAAATTAAAAATTTTGATACCAGAGTGGTAAAGGGTTAATGAATATAAGATTGCTTATGTGATATTTACTAGACTTACATTCCGATGAATTGGACACATAATGACGAGACGATTGTAAGCCAGCCAACCAACTCCAGGTACTGCATCTGGCCACCTGATGAACAGCAGGGAGGCCACAAACCACTACAAGAAAACACACATACTCACACATTACTAGTGAAAGGGAGCCCATAAATCTCCACAATATAGTATATATACAAGAGGCCTAAGGTCATGTGACACACAACTCAACTATTAGTATTTGAACCATTTCCTTTAACCGTTTAACCCTCATATCAGCCAAAAACAGCTTCTGCAGTGGTCTTGAGAAATGTCCATTTGCAGACCCAAAGACAATTTTTTTTAATTTACCACTGGAATGACTGGCTCGATAACCGAGCCAGTCATTCCAGTGGTAAATTTTAAAAAATAGTCTTCTCTCGCTCTGCAAATGGTCATTTTGAATTTAAAAATTTTAATTTTCTTGAACAAATTTAAGTGTTCAGGGGTTAAATAGACATAGTGGATAATTTTCGGAAAATCCAAGATGACAACAACCTCACCCTCCCCCACCGCAAACAAATTTACCAAGCAAGTCTTGTTTGATATGTTGTCGCGTACCACCAGGGTCATTCCACTTCCGTTTTATTGAAATCGGGCTTTTGATTAAGGAGTAGCATTTTAAATGATTCTGGAATATTTTCATTAAATCCAATCAGAATTTTGAACAGAGGTGCTAGAAGCTTCCAGGATAAGATGCTTTTGGCCAAATTTGGTAAAAACCCACTAAGCGGTTTGGTTTACGACGCTTTGACAATTTTTCATAAAATAAAAAAATGTTCACAAAAAAATTGACAAAGTAAAATACCGAAATTGGAGAACTTCTAGTCTACCAAGATAGGATTCTAGCCAAATTCGGTTGGAATCTGTCAAGCAGCTACATTTGGAAGCCTCGCTTTGACACTTTCCAGTAAATTTTTCATAAAATGTAAGATGTTCACACACAAAAATTGACAAAGAAAAATTCTGAAATAAGTCTACCTCCACAGAACTCCTCCAGCTAAATTTGGTTGAAATCCACCCAAGCGGTTATGGAGATGTTTTTTTGACAATTTCCGGCAAATTTTTCATAAAATCTAAGAAATTCAAACCAAAAATTGATCAATCAAAATTCAAAATAGATGTTCTAGAGCATAGCATGAAGGGTCCTTCTATCCAAATATGGTTGAAATCCAAATGGAATAAATGCATTTTGTCACTTTCCGGTAAATTTTTTACAAAATCTAAGATTTTCACCATAAACATCGACCAATCAAAAATCTCAAGATGTTTAGAGCCTACCTCTATTGGATCCTCAAAGTAAAATTTTGGTTGAAACTAAGGAGATACATTTTGACAATTTCTAGTACATTAACTACATTTTTTAGAAAGATTTTCAACCAAAAAATACACCAATCAAAATTCTGAATATATATTCGAGAGCCTACCTCCTATAGGATCCTATCAAATTTAGTTGAAATCTGTCAAGAAGCTACTTAAGGAGATGCATTTCGACACCTTCCGGTGAATTTTCTACAAACTCTAAGATTTTCACCAAAAACAAGAGGCCCAAACGGCGGGGCCTGTATCGCTCACCTGGAATTATCATCCACTGGCACAAATGAACAAAACAAGATGACCATTGGAAAAATTTACCTATAAACTCAATCAGTATTTTTCAATGGGAAAACCATGATTTTCAGTAATTTCAGCATGTCAATCAGTAATGGTTTTTTCAGTAATTAAGTAATCACATAAGGCAATTATAAAAGCATGAAAATGTACGAATTAATGAAAATTCTTAAATTATCACACACACACCCCACCCAAAATTTGTAAAAACTATAATTATTTTTTGAAAATTTAGCACTAATAAATTTTCAAAAGCAGTCTTCTTAGGGAAGACTATTTTTGAAAATTTGTCACTGGAATGACCGGCTAGGTCAACATTTTACGGCCCCACCACCTACCCCAATTCACCCCTATACACAACCAAAGAAAAACATTAGAATTTCTTATATGGTTGAGTACCCAAATTAACCCTCACATTTGGATATCATTACTTTAGCACATAACAGATATTTACATTTTCCCCGATCATTCGAGAATTCTTAAATGAAATTTAACTCACTTTACAAACAGAAAATCATTTCCGCGGACAATAATTTCATGACAGCTATCTAAATTCAACCGATTCAAATGTTTGAAATTCACAAAAACAATGGATTTTTACAATATTCAGAGAACTATTACTCAACTGTGAGAAGTTCCTGATATGTATCTCGGATGTATGGTAAGGTTATCTACACAGTTTAGTGATGTCAGTCTAGTGGTAACCGGGACCTAATCTAAAGTTGCTAACTAATGGAAAAAGTTTAGCTATCGACGTGTGCGACAAGTTCGAGGTGAGGCTGGTTTTGTCTTGTCTGCGGAATCCCAAAATAGAGGCGTGGTTTCTTCGAGAATACACCTCTAATGTATTGACCGGCCATCATATTACGTCATCACGACAACGAGACTGTTACACAGACTCCACTTCGGAGACCAGACAGATCGGGACCCAGCCTATCTGTGTAGTGGACAGTAAAAGCAACCCTGTGGATCGTGTTGATTTTGGTACCATCTTTATCTCTGTATCACTAGCTTGATACAGACATTAAAATCGACTCGATCCATCCAGTGGTTCGTGTGATATTAACATCCATGCAACGTCAGCAAATTCTTGACCTCATTTTGTGTGCAACAGATTTGAATTTTACGACGAATTCAGAGGGACTATTTTTCTGTTAACTATTTGTCATACAGACTACTACAGGCTTTATATCATCTCGTTTTACGTGAATTAATATTGCCTGTAATGAAGAGAGTAGCGCTCATGTCCTTTTAAGTTCCGATTCTCTCCACCACCATATTCTGGTAGAACTCACTATGCCAATGGCTACTCAATACATTACTACATACAAGATACTTTTCTCGATCTCGTATCGAAGGAGAGCTTGTGAGATACGAATGTTGTCAGCAGAGTTGCCCTTATGCGTCCTTTGCGCGTATATACGCATAAAAATGGCAGAGGGACGCATAAAAATTAACCCTCTGCGTCCCCGAGGACGCACGAGGGATGCAGTGAAAAACGGAAACTGGTAACTTTGCGCGTGCTTAATTATCGCTTATATTATCGTGTGTGTATATTTATTTGTGCATGTTTTTACTTTAAAATATATACCTAATGCATTGTGTGTTCAATAAAAACGAACTTACTGCGTTGTTTAAGACTATGATTTGTTGTATGTTTTCTTGCACAACTCAAAGTTGTTAATGCCCATAAATCAGACTCAACCACCACATTTAATTGTAAACACAATCCTCAAATCATCCTTAGTATTCCATTTGATCTAATTTTGATAAATAATGAGTTTACAAGCCCGATGTTAGTCGCCTTGTTTGGCCTACAAATTGCAAAAATACCTGCCATGTTTTCTGTTTTTGATTAGATAACAGCGGAATCTCCCTCTAGAGGAACTCATGCTTGAGAAATCCAATACAACTGATCAAGTGTATACAAACATGTCTGGGCGTCTTAACCCTTTCACAGCTCAGAACATTGGACAGATCACAAAGTTGTTATCACTAATATGCTGAATATATGGAAATTAATTTGTGCATGCCTACTTGCCTAAAGCAGCAACGACTTACAGGCAGAATATTTTTTCTATTTACTTATCAAAGTATCTAAATGGATGAAGGAATATATGGAAGATATTGTGATATCTTTTACATTTGAATGGCCATTTGACAGATTAGCGGCGGTGTCTGTGTATTGCTGTTTGAATAATGGTATCAATACGCGCTATAAGCCGTCTTTTATTTAGCAATAGCGACTGATTGATTGACTGATGGATTAGTGTTTATAATGTTTAACAATACTCGATCGTTAGGTGTTCCCAATTTCTCAACTAAAAAGCTCAGCGATGTTCAACGATATCGTCGATCTACAGGTAGGCATACGTTAAAATATTGATTTTTTTTCAAACAGCGTATAGCGCAAAGCTCCCTGATACAAGCGTCCTTATTGGATACATGCTAATGCGTTATCTATGCTTCAACCAATCAGCAATCGCGTTACATAGTTACTCCCTATGAATTAGACATATCTGGTTATTGGCTGATATATTTTCACTAATTACGCATTTTAATCTGATTTATACAGATTATTTTTGATAAATTATTGTTTTGTTTGATCTTAGCCTATGTATTCCACTATATTTAGTCATTCCAGTTACATTATAAAAAATATGCGCGCATTATATCGAAGTAAGTTAAGTCGTCCTTGAGCAAACTCGCCCCAGATACTCGTAATTTTTAAATTCGTCCAAAGTCAAGTTAGGGTTTTATAGAAAAACTAATGCAGTGGTCTTTGCTAATTACTAAAGTAGTGGTCCTTGGAAATATTAATCAAACAAGGTCGTCAATGTAGGTTGGTTGGTTTATCAGACAACAAACAAGTACAGTGCTTTTAAGTTATTGTTTATTGACATGCAGTTCAAATGTTAATAGTTAAATATACAAGGGCCATTTCAATAGATCAATTTTAGCCACCATTGTAGATCACAGAATACATATTTTTGAAAATTTACCACTGGAATGACTGACACTGTTTAGAGCAAGTCATTCCAGTGTTAAACTTTCAAAAATAGATATTTTTGGTGATATACAATAGTGGCCAAAAGTGTTATGTGCTAAAGGTTAATAAACTATGCATAGTTAATATTCTCTATATATACATTAACAGTATTTACACAATGTCATACCTAGTGCTTTCAACATGTTTAATAAAGTGCTTTATAATTAGATCAATGTGTTGTGTTTATTTTAAGAAAAAAACATGGGACCCCTATATTTCAGATGAGGACCCCATGGGACCCCCATATTTTACAGTGGGACCCATAAATCTGAGTGTGGGGTCCTTGGGACCCCCAAAAATCAGATGTTGTGGGCAACACTGGTTGTCAGCATTGTCTATTGCATAGCGGTGATGGCACAAGCTTGTTTTAACAAGTTTCCGTAATTCTTAACACCCGTCCATATTACCATAATTCACCCCTTTTTTCCCATCTGTAGTTTTGAAGAGCAAACCGTAGTACCATATTTTGGATGCTATTCCTGTAAAAACTACAGACAATCCGTAATGGTAGGCAGGTCTGCTCATGTAATTTTAGTCTTTCTGGTTTCGGCTATATCGTCAATCTCTCCCCCTTCTATTGTTAACGCCATACGGAAAAAGCCTGGTAGGGGGCGAGATTGACGATAATGCCCTGGTTTCTGTGCGGATCTGATTCAGAGAATTCAACTATAAGTAATTATAAACCTGTCAGTAAACACTGTGACGTTAGATTAATATCCGCACACGAAAACTGGTTATAATACAATAAATATGTTAAATAGGAGGAATTTGACATTATACCGTGAAAGAAATGTTGCAAGAGAAGGGTAATCAGTTGATATTCGTTTACTGTTATGTGAGAAAATCCAACAATAGTATACATTAATGTTCAAATCTTTATCCCGAATACTTAGAAACGTGTCAAAAAAGAAAATGAAAGAACAACCCTAAAACGCGGAACCTTTACCCTAGCCCACGGAACCCGTGGAACGGTCAAATACCGCAAGTTTCTGTTTCTGTTTCTGTCATTTAGTAGCCACAATCAACAGGCAACATTAAAACCAATATATATTGTGGTTTTAAATTGTCTTTTAAAAACAAGGCTCCATGTACTTACTGTGTGAGAGACTTGGGGCCAGACGAAATTATTATTATTATTAGTATCGATAATACTGAACACAGGCCGTACATGCCTCTATATTCAGGTGCATGAGCGACAATAGGTTTTGAAATGGTTACTTCATGGTGAAGGTGCCTCGAAGTTAAATTTAATTTGTGCATTGTCCCAGTATTTATCCAGTCAGGTTTTAAAGCTTTGAATGGTCGGGGCATTAACTATATGGTCAGTTAGGCTATTCCATACTTTTGCTATTCTGTAATAAAATGAAAACTTGGATATATTGTATTTAGCTCGCTAAATAATTTTTTACTATGACCCCTGTTAGTATTTCTTGAAGCAAATTTTAATATTGGTACTGTGTCTGGATCATAGGTATTCAAAACCGTATATGTTTCACCCATGTCCCCTCTCAGTCGTCTGTATGTGAGTGTGGGGAGGTTTAGAGAATGTAGCCTATGCTCATAGCTGAGATTGCGAAATCCAGGGACAATCCTTGTTGCATGCCTCTGCACATTTTCCACAGAGTGTGTATTTTTTTCAAGGTTACTTACTTAGCTTTACTTAGCGTTGCTTCAAGTACAGGTCCTAAAAGTCCTCTTCACCAGACTCCATCATTTCCGCTCCATCTTTCTAGACTTCCTCCAGTTTTGATGGGTGCTTTAAAGTTATCATATAAGACCTCCTGATTTTTCCAGTATTTTTCCAATCTGTTCTTGAATGAGTTTAATGTTGGTGCGGTTACAACTGCTTCAGGGAGGTCATTCCATATTTTGGCTACTCGCTCTGTGAAGTAATGGTGTCTTTTCATCGTTGTGCACCTTTGAGGATATATCTTCAAAGAGTTTCCTCGAATACTTTGCCTTTCTGTGGCGTCGCTCCACAATTTTACAAAATCACTGGCCTCTTTATCATATCCTCCGTGAAGAATTTTGTACATCTCTATTACATACCCCTCGCTCTCCTGTATGATAACATTGGTAGCTTGAGTCATCTTAGCCTCTCAGGGTATGTTAGATTCTTCATTCCTGGAAGTTTCTTTGTGGCTCTACGTTGAACTTCTATTTGTTCTACATGTTTAACTTTTTGTGGTGCCCATATGGGGGCTTGCAAAATCCATATGTGTTCACACTAGGCTTTTATATAAGGAAATAAACGTTTCTTCATTTAAATATTGAAAGGTCCTTCTAATTAAGGCAAACATGGAGTTAGCTTTTTCACATTTTCACAGATGTGTTGTTCGGACGTGAGATCAGAGTCAATTGTTACTCCAATATCCTTCTCAGTGCCTGCTGTTTGAAGTGGTTTATTATGTAGCTCATACTTAATATCCTCTTTGTGTTTCTTACCAATGTGCATATGTTTGCATTTCTCGGGGTGGAACCTCAGCAGCCATAGATTGCTCCATTCTGCCATCTTGTCTAGATCCTTTTGAAGGATGTCCTGATCATTTTTGCCCGTGATAGTCTTGAATATTTTCATATCATCCGCAAATAAGTACATTTTTTACTCAACTATGTCTGGAAGGTCGTTTATGAATAGTACAAACATGATTGGACCCAAAACTGAGCCTTGCGGTATTCCAGAAATTATGTTTATCCATCTTGAGTATTCTAAGGTGTGGGTTCCATACTGCATATGCAAATTCAATGTGGGGGCGCACAAAAGCTTTATATAATAGCAAAATGTTTTCTTTATCCAAATATTTGTGGGTCCGTCTAATGAGGCCCATGATACTGTTGGCTTTATTGATTTTATTTTGAATGTGGTGATCAAAGGAGAGAGCTGAGTCAAAGATGACTCAGGGATCGTTTTCGTTGTCCGCATGGGATAGGGTATGGCTAGCATTATCACATTCAAGTTTATATTGGAAATTCTGTTTTGTACCTCTACCAATGGATAATACTTTACATTTATCAGGGTGGAATTTTAACATCCATTTCTTTACCACATTTCCAGGCTTGTCAGATCTGATTGCAGATCATCACAATCAGATTGTTTTGTAATATGCTTGAAGATCTTTGTGTCATCTGCATAAAGATATAGACTTGATGTTTGTATTAGTTCAGGCATGTCATTTATGTAGATCACAAACAGAAGGGGGCTGAGCACACTGCCCTGCGGTATGCTACTAGTCACGGCTGCCTATTGAGAGTATGAGTCGTTTATACGTACTCATTGACGCCTACCCACCAGGAAGGATGTAATCCACTCCAGGGCTGGTTCTGTGATGCCATAACTTGCTAGTTTGTTAATCAAATGGATGTGAGGCACGGTATCAAATGCCTTAGCAAAATCCATATAGATAATATCCACAGTGCCTCCCTTCTCTAGCATATTAATCCATTCATCTAGGACATTTATTAATGCATAAATACATCCGCGAATACTCAAAGAACTGTCAACAGAACTGTCAGACATACTATCACATTTTTTCCAACAGTCCTCAGACAAAGGAGTTATCCCAACTGAATGGAAATCGGCAAACATTTGTCCTTTATATAAAAAAGCGACCGGTCATTACCAAGTATCATATCCCTGGAAGAGGGGTCACTCTATACACTAAAAAGGACTACAGGCTTCAGAAGTGCACCTAAGCAGTGATAAAAGATATACTGACTCAACTTGGTGCAACAATAACCTTTATAAAGGCGACAGTCTGCTTATTGGATGCATCTACCGATCACCCAATAGAACAAATGCAAACAACACCCTTCTACACGACCTACTTCTCGAGGCATCAGATGTCAAGGACAGTCACATTGTTATTATGGGTGACTTCAATCGGACAGAAATAAATTGGGTCGATGGCCTGTGCAATGCGGGGCC
Source organism: Chaetoderma sp. LZ-2023a (assembly GCA_034401795.1). Taxonomy (NCBI): domain Eukaryota; kingdom Metazoa; phylum Mollusca; class Caudofoveata; order Chaetodermatida; family Chaetodermatidae; genus Chaetoderma; species Chaetoderma sp. LZ-2023a. The sequence goes on from CM067365.1 coordinate 15,225,165, forward strand.
AAACCAAAGGTTACGAAATTCATTGAAGCCATTAGAGATACTTACCTCTACCAACATGTGACATTTCCGACCCACTTAAGAGGCCAAGACAACCCCAACACACTTGACCTTATCCTGTCTAATGAAAAGGAGATGATTGATGATATATCCACAGAAAGACCCATTGGCCGCAGTCACCATATACAAATAAATTTCAAAATTTGCTGTAACTATGAGGACAAAGCAAAGCAAAAGGAGTTGCATCAGTGGGATAAGGGAGACTACTCAGGCTTCAATACCTACCTATCACAGCACTCGTGGGAGCTAGAGCTGTCAGACAAAACAACAGAAGAAAGTTGGGAATTATTGAACCTCAGAATCCTTGAAGGCCTTGATAAGTACATTCCTAAGTAAAGCCCCAAGCCTGGTAAACATCCGAAACCACCGTGGATGAATGCGCATACCCTCACCAAAGTTAAGAAAAAACCCAAAACCTGGAGGACATTCATGAGAACAAGAAACCAATGTGACCACACAATCTACTGTAGAGCAAGAAACCAAGCTCACAGAGCAACAAGGCAAGCCATGAAACAGTATGAAATGAAGATTGCAAGTGAAACTAAAACCAACCCTAAGGCATTCCACAGCTATGTAAAAAGAAAACTGAAAACCGGGGATAGTATATCCAACCTGGAATCAAATGGTGTCACCATCACCAATGATACTGACAAAGCTGAACCACTAAACAGATATTTTTCGAGTGTGTTTACCAGGGAAGATACAACTACTTTACCAGAATGCAATGTACACAGCGTAAAAGATCCCCTAATGAACCTAAAATTCACTATGTAAGACATTAGGGATACGCTACAGTCACTTAATGCAAATAAGTCACAGGAACCAACCGGTATTCACGCCGGCTGCTTAAAGAGCTTATTAATGTAGTGGCATCATATTTACAAAGTCAGTAGAGGAAAGTAAAGTTCCCTCTGCATGGAAGATTAGCAATGTAACACCTATCTTCAAGAAAGGAAACAAGCGCCTATCATGTAATTACAGACCCATACACCTCCCATCCATTTGCTATAACGTAATGGAATCTATAGTCTGTGACCATATCGTACACCACATGTCCGCTAACATCCTTTTTTCACCAGACCAACATGGCTTCATGCAAGGCCGTTCATGCACAACACAATTGTTAGCGGCTATGGAATTTTGGACAGATCAGCTAGATCACCAAAATGCCATTGACTGCATATATTTCCATTTCCAGAAACCCATCTGATACGGTACCACATGCCTGATTGCACACTAAGTTAACCAGCTATGGTATAACAAGTAAAGTAGCTTCATGGGTACAGGCTTTCCTCTCAAATCACAAGCAAAGATTAACTGTCAATGAAGCATATTCTTCATGGGCAGATGTTGTCAGTGGTGTACCGCAGGGCAGTGTTCTTGGTCCCATTCTTTTCCTCATTTATAAAAATGACCTTCCAGATTTCGTGAGCAGTTACATAAAAGTATTCGCCGATGACACAAAAATCTACCATACAGTTGCTTCTATCTCTGACTGTGCAACAATGCAGAAAGACATAGCAGCAATAGAACTATGGTCCACAAAATGGCTTCTCAAATTATACCCACAGAAATGTAAGGTCTTGAGGCTTGGCAAAGTGCACCCAGAGCACACCTACCAAATTACTGGACGAGACAGACAGAGCATCGATCTAGAGGTGTCCCCAGTAGAAAAAGACCCAGGCGTACATATCGACAACAACCTTAAATTCCAGGAACACATAGAGAAAACAGTCAATAAGGCCAACCAAATGGTAGGACTAATCAGACGCACATTCAAGCATTAGATTGTAAAATCTTTTCACTTCTATTTAAGTCACGAGTTAGACCCTTCTTGAATAGGCAAACCCAATCCGGTATCCCCACTACAGCAAGGACATAAATATGATTGAAAATGTTCAATGACATGCCACAAAACTGCTGCTGGGAATGCGGGACATACCTTATGAAGACAGATTGCAAATTCTCAAACTACCATCTCTAGCCTTCCGAAGACTCCACGGAGACATGGTTGAAACATACAAGTTCTTGCACCATGAATACAATTATACTCTCCCTGGCCTTATACTTGACACTTCACAGAAATCTAGGGGACATAGTCTCAAACTGGCAAAGCGACACTGTAATTCTTTACTCTAGCAACACTTCATTAGCAATAGAGTGGTGAACAACTGGAACTCACTCAGTGAGGACGTGGTCGAAGCGTTTACGCTAAACTGCTTCAAAGGCTGCCTCGATCGATTCTGGTCACATCATCTATACAGCCCAGGCCTCTATGACCCGCTAGAAAGCTCTACTGCCCATTAAAAGTCACTGCTTGTTGTTCTGGTGGGGACTGCCCTATTGCATGACCACGTAACATGCACACAGTTCTGTAGCTCGCGGGTGTGTGCGCTGGTTCGCCATGTCACTCCACTGTGCCGCACTGCATGTACAGGATGCGTGGGAGGGCTGGTTAGCTGTGGTTCTCTGGGTTGCGGATCCTGTATCGCGTCTTTCCGGAAGGTACAAAGACCGGCCTCCAGAGCGGGTGGAACATTCACGTTCCAGTGGTGCCGTGCGACCATTGCCACTGAGATTGAACCTCACAGTCTCATCCCAACTGTTGGTGTCACTGGTATGGTGGTCCATTACTAATTTAGAAGTCTGGACACAATGGTATAATTAAACAGTCACAATTGATAACCATACAAACAATATGTTCGTTTGACAATAATGAGCAAATAATACAGTACATAGAGCCATCCAGTGTTCTTTCCACATGGATTCGCCGAAGGTACCACACAGATCCATAAATCTGCAACGTTATCCCCATAAAGGAACATCGCAACAAGGCTACTTGGTAGTTTAATATAAACTAATTACACCCCTAACACACACAAAATAGTGTTGTTGCGAGAGGAAAATGCCTCGCGCTGGCCTCCGTCACAGGAAAATGCCTTCAATGCTGAAGCGGAGGAAAAGCGCTGGCAAAAAGGGCCACTCTTTTGTTCAAACAAAAAGCTAAGTGCTGGTCAATCCTAGTGAAGCAATAATTAATGAGATGCACACTGATTTATGTGAAGATGGGACGAATGATTTCCAAAGAATTCACATGTCACCGTCTTATGTAAGTCCAAAGACACTGTATTGGTATTTGCCACTTTATTTATGCAAGCCTTCTGCTACATTCTAACCTACCATTTGTTTATTAGATACAGTTCCAAGCTTTGGCCGCAAGTGGAAGGGATTCGTACCTATCTTTAGACACATACATCTAACTGGTGAAGATGTCCAGCTTCCCGAAGGTCGCCCCGCCTAGCATCTACCTCAGAAAGATAGCGTGCATACATGTTATGGAACAATAGCTCCCGAATCATATGAGGATCCAGGCACCATTGACCAGCAAGCACATATAACATCACCAGGATAAGTTTACAGTTCACAGAAGCAATTTAGAAAGTGCTATATCGTTTATGGTGGGGAGTAAGACACATATATCCATTGCTAGTGTCCTTCCTGTGAGGGCGTTGTGGGTTCTAAGATCTCACCCAGACACTACAATGAATTGGATGGAGATCCGCATCTCATCCATCACCTGTGTGCTAACAGGATTAACATATTACCTGTCATTAGGGTTAGGTTTCCAGAATTCCCAGAGATGCACTGCAGGCCAGTGACACAATATAATTAATTTCTTTTCGCAGTGCTTCCTACATTGGTTTGGGGGTGGGGGGGGGGGGGATCTAAACTATCTAGTATCCGTAGATACAGAGGGAGGTGTGTGTAAATTGGCACTTTAGTTATCACCACTCGGATAGCTAATGCGTCGATGAGGAACCCAAACAATTATTACGCCTTGCGGCTGGAGGAGCATGGAAAGAGACAATAACTCGATATAAATAAGAGGCCCTAAGGTAATTGGCCAATTTTACACAACCTAGCCGGTGCGAGGTGTTACATATCAACTACCGCCGGAAAAGAGGCATACACAATGTGTCTCTTGCAGGGAGATTGTCCCTAACCACATTAAATCTATCCTATTGAGCTATAATAGCTAGGTTTAGTCGGTAACATGTCAGGCTCGAGCAATCAGAGCATGATCAGCGACCTCAGTGTAAAATTGATGCTGGGGGAAGTATGGTGATGCGCATATAATGTTGCTGTATAGCATTACCTAGCGTACAGCATCCTAGAGCTTTTATATAGAAACAAAACATAATAACTAGGATGGTTACTTGCCATATACACAAATAACTAATACAGCGCTAATGATATTTCACAGGTCATAGGACCTAAACGGTGCTGTTAGTTGAGACCACACGGAAATAAAGATAATATTTACAGTATGAAACGGAAAGTATAAAAATGTGGTCGGAAAGACCGGGAGGTACCTATTAGTCATCAGTACCATTTGCGGAAATTAGCAAATGCACAATAGTATAGTTTCTTGAGTAGCTATTGGTCATCTGTATAGTAAAAGTTCATAAATCACTGAAATTGATACGCTACAGTTGACTAGCGTGAGATGGCACGATCTTGAATACGAAGAAGGAGAATGGATGATATGGATGTCCACAAGATAGTCAGATTAACTGATACATAGTTTAAAGTTGTTGTAAAATTTTCGTCCGGCGACGGCAGTTTGAAAGTTGGAAGCTGTCCATTAACAGAGAAGGCTGTAGTTATGACTTAAATATGCATGTACAATAACTGGGTATATGGTGCGGGCTACATTGCATAGCTCTTGCGGTGCACCGAGCAGATTCCCACCAGACTGTGGTCTAAAAGTTGGTTAACATACGGGACATGGAGTGCAGAAGTTTGATACCACTTTTCAGCGTGGTTGGAAGATCCGGTGAGTTATCCACCAAGAATCACCATCAGATCTACGTCCCATAGAAACACATCGGGCCCGCAAGGCCCTTCCACAGTAAACTCCTCTGAGAAAGAGACACTGCAGTAGTGTTGGTACCACAGCCAGTTAGCAGTTGTCCCGTGTCTTGCTCTGTGCTGATCCAGCAACCTTCCTGACTGTGTCGGCTTCCCGTTGATGATGCTATCGATTCTCATTTTTTCAACCCATTTATACTACTCGTGACGTCAGAGGCAGGCGCTTCAGCCAATCAGTGGGCGAGCAGTAGCCAATCAGCGTGCAGCTAGAAGTGGTGACGTGGCTATCACGTCAACAGCACATTCCCCATTCAGTTAATGCATACACGCGATTACGACGTCAAAGCAATATTTTGAAGATAATTTAAATGGGAGTTTTAATGATAACTCGGCCATTTCCGGTCCAATTTTAACAAAGTAAAAAGTTCTGCAATCCTCGTTTCATTCTTGTCTGGAACGACGAGAACAGTATGATTTGAGAAAATCACAAGTACCAACTCGGTACACTATAAGCATACACTCTCTCCCAGTCCTGACTGTGTTGCCAGCGAAGCTCTGATGCACGCGCATGTGCACCACGCATTCTAACGGACTTAGCCATTTTTAACGAACACCTCTCTCATAGGGCTTTATACACGCATATTATCCTACTGAGGGGGCATGCTTGGAGCGAATCTGGAACGGTCATCCCGCACCCAGCTTAGCTGGGATGGTGCGTACATGTCTGGTCGATCCGTGCTACACCGCCCCCTCCTAGTTTGACACCCATGACAAATGCTCAATGCATCGCGGATCGATTGCACAGGAGCATGCTAGGCAGGAATAATAGACTTCACGAGTAGGCGCGTAGCTGAGAGGGGAGTGGCGCGTGAGACGTGTGGTTATAAGAGAAGAGCACATAGAGGTACGAAAGAGTTTGGGAGGGAGGCATACTTTTGGTTTTCATTTTTGACATGGAATATTTTTTCCAGGTCTTTTCTTTCTTTGCTTTGTTTTATTTCATGGTGCGTGCTTTTACTTTTATTTTGTTAACTAGATTCGGCTAGAACAATAGCTCGCATGGGCGTTCTCTTGGGTGCGGATAAGTACTTTTTCCCAGAGAGAAGCCCAAGCTCCAACGTACCTCAATCATTTATAGTTATAATATATAACATAAGAAAATATAGAGAAATTACATATGCATCCCGGTTATATAAAGGGATGCATACAGTGCAGCCCGTTTTTGGTGGGTCCGCATGGATAGCTCTCGCTATCCACAATCCATCTCGACGTACTAATGCGGGAAGAAAAATAATAAGAAATTTATTTTTAATAAAGTAATAAAAGACTAGTTCATCAGGCAGCCCCAGCGTAGCTGGGACAGCATGATAGGAGTAATGGCATATTCACTATAGTGAGTTGTGTACTTACGTCGCACATGACGTATTTACAACACAGGTATCCGCAGCGATTATTTGTGTGAGACACAGCTACGCAAGACTATTACACAGCAGTGTAGGATGACCGTGGTCAACCTAGGGGCTGGGTGACAATTATAAAAACATATATAATAAGAAGAAGAATATTTCAAAAATAATAAAATAATAGGTTCCATTTTTCCCGCACACCCATTCATAAATCCTGCTGCAACCTCGACAATAGTGTGCACAAATATCCGCTGAAAAATTTCCCCAGCGTATCTGGGTACCCCAACTCATTCGGGACGGACATGGCGGATGGTCTTCCGCTGCCGAAATATCACTATCTATGTCGGTAGTACTGAAGCTCGAGGAAGGTGCTGATGTATCCATAGAAGCGCTAGTAGTGTAGGTGATGATGACGGGTGTTGTACTGACTGGAGGCGGTGCTGATACTGCTGACATCACTGTTGTTGTTCAGGTGGTGGTGGTGCTGTGGGCTGCAGGTTAGCTGAATGTTGTGATGATGTGTAGTGTTGTTGCTGCTGCGGTGATTGCGGATAATTTTCTTATTTCGAAAGCCTTAAGTAACTTGCTGGCGGTCGTCTGGGAATTGCATGGATTTATGGCCGGTGCGCGATTCTTCGTTTTCCCGAATATGGATGATCCGGCGTAGTTATCTTGCGGATGGCAGGATCTACTGGAATGCTGATGGTGCGTATGTGTGTCAGTGTGCTGGTCCATGGTGCGGTGGTGATGATGACTGCTTCCATGAGGCTGATCTCCTCATCTATAATTAAACTGCACGGAGATAATGATCTATCAGAAATGTCCTGTAAACCGGTTTACGATACTGTCACAGGTGTGGAAATAACTACTGAAATGGGCTGGCCGATCACAGATGCGGATGCTGTGATGATGCTGCATGTTGTTGGTGGTTTTAATGCGGGTGCTGCCGGTGCAGAAACTACAGGTGGTGTCAATACCAATACTGCAGGTGCTGCCGGTGCTGTTCTTGCTGGTGCTGCCAATGCTGTGGTGATGGATGCCGGAGTGCTGATGCTAGCTGGCTGTGTTATGGATGCTGTTGGTCTTACGAAATGCGGAAAGTCGGTTTTTCATCATTTGGTACGTTTCGTCTTTGCCATCTTTCCCATTGGAAGCATGGGAACTGAGGATATCTATGTCCTCATTCTGTTCACCAGGTTCTAACGTCACAACTAACACACGATGTTTGAAAGATAGGGTGTGTGTTACACGTACCGAGTAGCTGAATACAGGTACTTGCAGTCTGCACAGAATGTATGTTGTAATATGTGATTGCGATTGACATGAAGCGTCAAGTCTGAGTTTCTGGAGAATGCACATTTACAAGGCGTCTGTTAGGCTGTAACGCGGTACACGGATACTTCTTCCCGAGATGAGCAGGTGCTGACTCCTTCGAGCTGTCAGACAAGGCGAGATCTTCCGCAAGCGACATCTCATTTCCGCATGATGATAATGTGCAGAACTGCTTAACATAATTTAAGTTTCCTACCTCTTCATACTTTCCTGGCCAAATATAACACAGATAATAATAAAGTAATAAGTAAACGGCAGAATTTCGTTTGCGACATGAAAGTAGCCTAATGCTCGATCTTACCTTGTGTCGAGTTTGAAGGGAAGATGAAATTTCAGTGCGCGCTCTCCTCATTTTATACCTTTTAGTGACGTCACAGGAGGGCGGATGACCACACCCGAAAGTCATGCCCAATATGGAAAGTTTTAGTTATAAACTGGAGCCACATCATATATTCCCCCCGTGGAAAGGAGACAAATATAAATATAAAAAGGAAGGGCAGTCACTTTCATCCCCACTCGGCAGAAAATCAAGTCTCCGATCAATGTTAAAATCTGGAACTACTTTTTTCCGTGGAAGCTCACCTTTTAATTAGCGTGAAGCAGTTTTTCAGATTGGATGCTTATAAACTCGCCTGTTCAAATTTCAGGCTGGAATGTCTGATGGGGTGTGGGAGAGCGTGATGACGTCAGCGGCCATGGCCCTGACCCACCACCTCTCACCTCCTCCATCACGCTGTGGTAGATACGCATTGGGTGGTTCTTTTGTTTATAGCCTTTGATCCAATTTACTGGAAATTAAAAGTGCTGATCACGTGATTCTTGTTTTGGAAAGTGTGTGCTTTGATTGGAAACTTAGGCAATCTCTATGGAATGGCGGAGTGTTGATGCTGCTGATTATTCGTAGTTAATGTGAAAAATGGAATATATGTTTTCAAAATTCTGTTCCTTAGAACAGCATCCCTGTATATGCGCGCAATCTTATACATGTGCCACCTCTTGTCTGTAGTAGAATTATTCCAGCCCATGTTGATTGTAGGTAAGAGAATATTTGAAGTTCTCCATAATGTTATACTGTCGAAGTTGTGATGCTGCTTCACCAGCCCGCACGTTAATGATTTGTATACGCGGTAGAACAGCCGTGTTCCTAATCAAAATTAGGACAGTATAGCTGACTGTAATTTATTGTTTGGTTTAAACAGCTCCATGTCCTACGGAAACCAAGTCTGTGATCCCACAAAGCTGGACTGTGTTTTCCAGGTGGTTGGTCTGGCAAGCATCCTCCTCTGTGGGTAAGACTAGTCCCATCCTTACCCAGACCAAACTTAATTATCACAATACAGCGTGGAAAATGTGTGAATCAGTTTTACAATTACAATACCATCGTATGGAGATTGTGAATACAGTCATCCTGAGTGGCTGTGTCTCTGTCATGTTGGTGAATTTAATTGATACTCGTGGCTGCTTACCTGCGGATGATTCCTGGGCTGTTGTGAAGTGTGACGTTTTTATGGCAGGTGGGTGGGGCAGCTGCATGTGGGTGGTGTTAACTTTATCGGACTTGAAGTATTTCGCTTTGTAATGGCCGAGCCCGGGGGTGGGACAGAGTTACTTTAGAGCATGGATGACCAAGAAGGGTGCTGTCATAGCTTAAATCAATCCATTATCGATCTTCTTTTCGGTAGCAAAATCCTACTCAGACGGATGACAGACTGCAGGAATCTTGCTCTCTTAATAATATTGACTGTTATTACATGTGAATGACATGTAAGATTTTAGCTGTTTTCTTATGACGATTCTGGGGTGGGAGTGGGGAATCGCCCGTAGCACGTACTGTAGATGGTTGCGGTGTTGTTCCTCCTTTCCGTATGATCAGTTTTCCGGAAAACCGGATGAGAAGGTGTTTGTTGGAAATGTTGATTCGTGTTGATGATGGTGGTGATCTGTTGTAGGGAAGTCAGGAGTGCTGTGTGACGCTGGCATAATGCGAATTGGGCATATCCAGGTTTCCAAGCTGGGGAATGCCAAGTCTGTTGCTATTGTGGAAAAGTCGGGTTGCGGAATGTGATGAGCTCCCTGCATTCATGCGGGAGGGAATGTTGCGGAAAAACATGTCTCTAACTTTTTCGATTATAAAAGCTAGGTGAATGCTAATGACGTTGTTGATGATGTTGAATGTCCTTGTTATATGTTTAAATAACCGGGTATGTGTGTTACGTTCGCACAACGGTGAATTGACATATCCAGCCTTGGGGGCAACTGTGTTCTGTATGCTTTCTGTGTCTTGGTGTGATGTTCTGACTACTCACAGTTGGGGTGGGGGTGGGCTGGTAGGGCGGTTGTGGTCAGGGATACCCTTTGGATGGAGAGGGTCATATATCCCGTTACACGATGGTTGGTACTCTGTCATTATTTTTAAGTACCGGGAATATTCGAGCCGAGAGTCTGCTGAACAGGCTGCTTCCCTGCCCACCACCAGTGGTGAGGGGGTGGGGGTGGGGTGGGGGGGGGGCGGGGGGTTGTTACAGTGGTGCGGGACACCACCTCCTCTGTATCAGCAGACTCTCTTATATCTGAAGAGTTACAGTAAACAGACCATGAGTGGAGTGTGAAATGGACAGGTCCGATAATGTCCAAACTTGGTGCATAGACTGAGAGATGGGAGTTGGAGTCGGGGTGGTGGTGCTATAGGATGGGATGCACCTTGGAGTGGAGGTGGTCTCGCGATTTGTGGATGTGGAGGGGTACACAGAGTTGTGCGGTTTTGCTGTTCTTCAGAACAAGCCAAGGCCTCATCAAGCCTCTTCACTTCCACGCTATTTATCGCATGTTCCACTCCACAAGAAGTATGGCCTGGGGCAACCTCAGCTTCCGTTTGTGGTAACTCTATAATTGGGGTAATAGCATGAAGTAGGTGGGAATGGGAAGAGGTCGGTGGAACAACCTTTCCATCCTTCCTCTTGGACAGCACAAACAAGAATGTCTTCAGATACGACTTCCCAGATCTTGTAGCCCTGCACCGAGGAGGGAGAGGCCGAGTACGTATCTCGTCATCGTCCTCAGCATTAGTCATTCGTTCACAGGACTCCTGGCTTGGGAGGAGAGGGGTCGAACTGGTACCGTGGTGCTCGGAACTAACGTCTAGAATACTTGTTTCAATAGGAACATCTGTCGGGGTACCAGTGTCATGTGGAATGCCCAGCCCGAGCTCTGGCACTGGGCCATCACTGACACACGGTTTAAGTCGATCGAAGTGGATGACTGAGGTCAGGCCATCCGAGGCATGGATACGGTAGGTCACGTCCGACTTCTTACATACTACCACATAGGGGCCTTTCCACCGGTAACACTGTTTACTCTGCATGTTCGCAGACCATCGCGAATCGTGAACCCAAAGCATTTTTCCCGCCTCATACGGATGCATGCTTTCTGATGCCGGTGTGCAGTGGATAATGTTGCTCTCTCTAGCTCATGGGCGTGTTCTATCCGCTGCCGCATGAGCTCTACATAGAGAGATGGTGAATTTTTCTCTACTGGAATCCTGGGCATGGCCAGATCCAGGGCTACGGCTAATTCACAGCCTAACATTAACCGAGCAGGGGTATAACCCGTGCTGGAATGTATTGAAGTGTGGGATGCCATGAGCACATATGGGAGTCGGAGATCCCAATCTCGACAATCAAGGCATGTTTCCTTAGTAAGCATTTCCGCCAAGGTGCGGTTGAACCTTTCCACCATACCATCACTATGTGGATGGTATGGCGTTGTGCGTGTTTTGACTACATGAAACAATTTGCTGAGCTTGGAGATCAGCCGGCTCTCAAAATTACTTCCTTGGTCGGAGTGCAGTTCATACGGCATAACGATTCAGCAGAACACATTGCTTGTCAGAACCGCCGCTATTGTAGATGCCTCTTGGTCCGGCACAGCAAATGCTTCTACCCACTTCATAAAATAATCTTGCAATACGGGGATGTATTTGTTTCCTTCATCCGTCATATTCAAGGGTCCGAGCACATCAATAGCCACTCGCTCACATGGTGCACCAACAAATTTAACTTGTAGCGGTGCGGAATGGTGCTGGCCAACAGTGCGTCTTTGACATGGGACACATTTGGCAACCCATGCCATCACACTATTGCGTATCCCGATCCAGTGAAATCTCTGTTTTATCCATGTGGTGGTTCGCTCGATGCCTAAGTGTCCAGCGCTATCACGTAGTTGTTCTAGAATAGTTTTACGATAATGCTCAGGGATCACTATCCGGTTATTAATGTAGAGAATGTTGTCTTGTACATGACACTCTCCAAACTGCTGATAGTAGTATTTTTCCGTTGCGGAAAGTGGTGTAACAGATTTCTTAGGAGGACATACCCCCTCCTGGATACATGTGTATATGTTCTGTGTTTGAGCATCTGTTGCTTGTTCATGAGTGACTGTCTCTGTGTTCCACTCTGTGCACTACAATTCGGGGAACACTGGAGATGTCTGTGTAGTATCTGGCATGGTGGTGGCCACTTCTCGTTCATCCTCAAACTCAATTCTGCTCAAGGCATTGGTATTACCATGCAGTTTGCCGGGTCTATGAACAACATTGAAGTAGGGAATCCTGCCACCTAACTACCTGGCCCTCCGGATTTTTTAGTTTTCTGAGCCAGCGCAGTGAGGCATGATCTGTACACAGGGTAAATGGGCGCCCATACAGAAAGTGTTTATAATACTTGATGAAATGCACCACAGCTAACAATTCCCTCTTGGTGGTCGCATAACGTTTCTCCACTTTGTTCAGAGTATGCGACCAATAACCCAGTACCTGCTCTGTTCCATCTTTTGTGACCTGAGATAGAACTGTGCCAATGGCATAAGCTGATGCATCAGTGTCCAACATGAAATCGAGGTTAGGGTTAGGATGAGCAAGAATTATGGTGGTCATCAAGAGTTCCTTCAGCGGCCTGAAGGAATCTTCACACTCACTCGTCCACTCGAATGATCGATCTTTCTCGGTGATCCTGAATAATGGTGATGCAATCTCACTAAAGTGATGGATGTATCGACGATGGTACTGGCAAAGACCAAGGAAACTCCGGGTGTCTGTGACTGAAGTGAGTTTCCCACTCTGCTACCGCTTATGGTTTTGAAGGTTGGGTCACTCCATCGCTGGATATGACGTATCCCAGGAACTCGACGCTCTGTCTAAAAATATGATACTTTTTACAGTTTGTGCTTTCGATTTGCCATATGAAAACGCATTAGAACATTGTCCATGTTGGACAAAGTCTGCTCAAAGGAGGAGCCAAAGACGATTACGTCGTCGATGTAACAGAGACAGATCTCCCATTGCAGGGTAGTTAATACCTGCTCAATGAGATGCTCGAACATTCCAGGCACATTGCACAAACTGTAGGGCATCTTGCGGAACTGGAAAAGAACGTCTCTACACACAGATGCGGTCTTTTCCCTGTTAGCCTCATCGATGGCTACCTGTCAGTACCCATTAGCTAAATCAAGAGTACAAAACCACTTGGCTCCAGACAAGGAATCTAAGGCCTGATCTATCCAAGGAATCGGATAGGCATCTTTGACTATAAGATCATTAAAGCGGCGGTAGTCTATACAAAACCGCAAAGATCCGTCCTTTTTGCATGCTAGTACAATGGGAGTGGCCCAGGGGGGATGCTGATGGCTCTGTTATGCCTGTCCGCAACATGCCGTTAACCTGTTGGTGTGCCTCCACATCCTTATGAATGGGAACACGTCGAATGGGTTGTCGAACATGTCAGTTGTTTCCAGTGTCGATGGAGTGTCGCACGAGATGAGTTTTCCCGAGGTCCATGTCTCCGGCCGAGAAACTATCATGATACTTGTATAAGCTTTTCCGTATATCCTGTTTGTGGGATTGCATCAACCCAACTGTGGCATGCAGATATATGTCATGTAAATGTTACGGCAAATCATCGGAAGTTGTTGCTGGTGTAGGTGTGGTAGGGGGTCTCTCCAGTGATATCACATCCACCAAATCACCACAACGAACTCCTGGTTCAAGAGTTTTTGCGTCCATTGTGCCATTGAATACATGAAACGGTATGTGATCCTTATTGGTGGTGTCCATGATCATTTGGGGACTGGCGCATTGTGAGGCAAGTATATACTCAGGGTTGGGTTCCAGCATGGCTATGTGTGTGTTGTTTCCTAACTGTGGTGCAGTGGCCCATAATATTTTCTCCTGTCCCAGCTCAACTGTAGCTGTAGAAGCTAAAATCACTGCACACGTATCATACATCGATGATTCCAGTCCAAGGCATATACGTCGGCCGTGTATGTCTAGTTCCTGTTGTCTTCAATGTATGACCACTTCGCTGCACTGAGGAAATCAGAACCAAGCAGGGCATCATTTTGAATAGAGGCAATGACAACTCACTGGATGAATTACATCTCCTCTATCTGTATCACAAGGTTTATGATACCAGCTATGGGGACATCAGCCCCCGTAGCTGTTTGTAAAAATATGTTTGTAGGTTTTAGGGGTGGCTTTTTATGAGGTGGGATGCTCTCATACAAGCGCTTGTTAAAAATGGTGATGGAAGCTCTAGATGCTGTAAGGACGTGTGAATTGCAAACCACTAAGGAACACCGGGTGTTAAGTGCCTTGGCGGTGGGTCGTAGTGCTTGTATGAATGTTGTTTCAGCAGAGGTGCTACAACCTACCACTGCCATTTTACATAGAAAAGAAGGTTTGTTAGATGCAGAAATTGTGGGGGTCACACTTTCCGTCAGGGGGAGATGTCAGTGCTGCAGATCCGGCATGCATCGTTGGTACCGATATATAAGAAGCCAGATGCGAGTGTATGCATGCTGTCGTAGGAGAATGAGTGGTTGTGTTGGCCACCTGACACTGTCGTTCAGAGGCTGCAGTTGAGCCAGGTTGTGAGAATGGGCAATGAACTGACTCTGTAATTGGTGCCCTTGTTAGTTTGACAGGGGCTCAGGCAGTGGGGTACATTGGTCAGCGGTTGGAGTTGTTCACAGAGGGTGACTAGGACATCGCTCCCTCCAGTGGCCTGGCTGACCACATCCAAAACATGTGTTTGGCGGTGGCGCGGAAATCATAGTGGTTGCTGGGCATGTTGTTGGCTGCATTGCTACTGTTGTGCTGAGGGTGGTGACTAAGTTAGTGAGTGCTGAGATTTGCTTGGTGATCTCTTCTAACCTATCATGCAGATTTTGCCTCTTGTTATTGTTGTGCTGGTTCCCACGTCCTGGGACATTGTTGTGGCCTCTGAGATGGGATTGGCCATGCCCCCTTCCTTTGGACGCGTGATTTTGACTGATGGGTTGATCAGTTTGTGTCTGCGGGTCTGATGCTTGTGTTTGTGTTGATGCAGTGCTGTTATCGGTAGTGGTGTCGAGATTTACATCATTTACTTCGTTGATGGGGTGCATTTGCTGTCGATTATTCTTTTCCCATTCTATAAAATTCTCAATACGAACCATGGTTGCCGTTAGTTGTTGAAGACAGCCGTGCTCCATAAGGAATAGTTTTTCTTTTAGGGCGGGTTCACCGCTCAACGCATCAATGAAGGTGTCCAGATGTAAGTGTGTGACACCCTCGTGATTTGTCTTGGGGTAAGAGTGGGTAACTAGTCGCCGAATATGACTAGCCAACTCCGGAAGTGATTCTCCCGAACGTCGACGCAAGTTCTTTAGATGCAACTGACTTGTTTTCCCAAGGGCTGTGTCGCAGAATCTTTACGACAACGCACTCTCCAACCCTGTGTATGTTGGTGTGTAATCTGTACCCAAATCTGCCAGGACTTGTAGGGCTTTCCTGGACAGCTTTGCGGCCTGTTACTCTACCATTTGTCGATTTGTCCACTGGTTTGTGCGACTTATTATTTCGAACTGAATGTTTTAGTTAGCCAATCATTCTCCCCACTAAATTCAGGGTGATGGGGGTGGAGAATGACCTGGCCATGTCCACGAATTCGGGTGGTGGTGCTTGGGAGACTGATGAAAATGTGGATGCGTGTTCGTGGTGGTGTTGGTGGTGTTTCCCGTCGATGTCCCTGATGATGATGATGATGATGATGATGATGATGATGATGATGATGTCGTGTCTGTGAGGTCGATTCTCGTCGGTGGTGCTGTGCATGATATGTTGGCTCCCTGATGCGGGTCCATAGACAGGTGTTGGACTATAGACTGGTGGAGGCGTGCTATGTAGACGACGTGGATGCTCTACAGGATGTTGGGACGGATGTTCCTCATACGGCGGTGGTGCATGTGACTGACAGGGATGGAGTGTGCTGTGTGATGGTCTTCTGGTGTATTGCTGGAAGGGTGTTGACGCATCCTCCGGCTCATATCGTGGCACCGTTGGATAATATGGTGATGATGTATGTACCGGCAGAGATGCAGGATATGGTACATGAGTGTCCGGCCACTGGTCACCTTGTGATGACATTGGCGAACCTAATGGTCATGAAGGATAGTTATGCCCCCATAGGGTCTGTGTCATGGTCGCCCATGATCCGGCATAGATGGTGGGTGCCTATCGCGGATATCCGACAAGGTGATATATTGAGTTTCCGCTTGCGAGGCATCATGGAATGTCTCCTCTCTGATCGGCGAAAACTCGTGTAAAGGTGGTGCTGGTCATTCTGCGCCGGGGAAATTAGCTCACTCAGTAGAGCACGAGACTCTTAATCTCGGGGTCATGGGTTCGAACCCCACATCAGGTGCCACTTGTAGCTCACAGGACTATGCGCTGTTCCACCATGTCACTCCAATCCACCGCACTGCATGTACAGGATGCATAGGACGGCTGATTTGCTGCAGTTCTCGGGGTTGTGGATCCTGTATCACATCTCTCCGGAAGGTACAAAGACCGGCCTCTAGAGCCGGTGGAACATTCACGTTCCAGTGGGGCCTTGCGACCATTGCCACCAAGGTTGAACCTCACGGTCTCATCCCACCTGGTGGTGTCACCACTATGATGGTCCACTACCAATTTAGAAATCTGGACACAATGGTATAATTAAACAGTCACAATTGATAACCATACAAACAATATGTTCGTTTGACAATAATGAGCAAATAATACAGTATATAGAGCCATCCGGTGTTCTTTCCACGAGGATTCGCCGAGGTACCACACAGATCCATAAATCCGCAGCGTTATCCCCGTAAAGGAGCATCGCAACACGGCTACTTGGTAGTTTAATGTAAACTAATTACACCCCTAACACACACAAAATATTGTTGTTGCAGAGGAAAATGCCTCATGCTGGCCTCTGTCACAGGAAAATGCCTTCAATGCTGAAGTGGAGGAAAAGAGCTGGCAAAAAGGGCAACTCTTTTGTTCAAACAAAAGGCTAAGTGCTGGTCAAACCCAGTGAAGCCATAATTAATGTGATGCACACTGGTTTACGTGAAGATGGGACGAAATGATTTCCGAAGAATTCACAGGTCACTGTCTTATGTGGGTCCAAAGATACCGTATTGGTAGTTGCTGCTTTATTTATGCGGGCCTGCTGCTACATTCTAACCTACCATTTGGTTATTAGCTACGGTTCCAAGTTTGACTGCAAGTGGCAGGGATTCCTACCTATCTTTAGACACATACCTCTAACTGGCGAAGATGCCCAGCTTCCCGAAGGTCGCCCAACCTAGCATATACCATCACCAGGACAAGTTTATAGTTCACAAAAGCAATTTAGAAAGTGCTATATCGTTTATGGTGGGGAGTAAGAGACAGATATCCATTGCTAGTGTCCTTCCCATGAGGGCGTGGTGGGTTCTAAGACCTCATCCAGACACTACAATGAATTGGATGGATATCCACATCTCATCCGTCACCCGTGTGCTAATGGGATTGGCCGCAAGTGGCAGGGATTCCTACATATCGTTAGATACCACTGTCCAATGGGCGCAGATGCCTAGCTTCCCATAGGTTGCTTTGAAAGAGCATCTACCTCCACAGGCAGCATGCATACATGTTACATCACAACGCATCCGAATTTGATGAAAATCTGGCTACCTTGTTCCGCGACCAGATAAAATATCACCTGGACAATGGCTACATTTCACATAAGCAAGTTTGACATATCGTTAAGGTGGGGATAGAGAGGTGAATATCCATCATGAGCATCCTTCCCGTGAGGGCGTGGTGGATTCCAAGATCCTTCCCAGACACTCCAATGAGTTGGATGGAGATGCGTGTCTCGTCCGTCACTGATTCCTATGGATCTAACTTTTGGCCTGTCATTAGGATTAAGTTCCAATGCGCCCAGATATGCACTGCGGGCTGGTAAATAAACTATCAAACTCACATTTATAACTATATGTTTTCACTGTGCTTTCCTTCGTTGGCGGGGTTATCTAGCTAACAGGTATCCGAGGATATGGGGGAGATGTATGTAAATCAGCACTTTAACCATCACCGCTCGGAAACCTCCGATAGTTTTCCAGGGTCGGATCAGACCAACATGCTGATAGGGAATCCAAACAATTATAAAGCCATACGGCTGGTGGATCGTGAAAAGAGACAATAACTTGATATATACGAGGCCCTATAGGTATTTGGCCAAGTTTACACAACCTTGCTGGAGTGTGGGGCTACATTATCGCAACAACTAGAAAAGAGGCGTCACTATATGTCTCCTAATGAAGAGATTGTCCCTAACCACTTTGACCTATCCGTTCAAGCTAAACAGTAAGGTTTAGTCGGTAACATGCTGGGCTCAAACAATTAGAGCACGGTCAGCGATCTCAGTGTAAAATTGATGATGGTAGGAATAAGTGATGCGGGTATAAATGTTGTTGTATAGTATCTCCTCGCGTACTGCAGTCCAAATTTTTCTACAATTAAACAAAAACATATTAACTGGATGGCCATCTGCCATATACAACTAACCAATGCGATGAGCAGGTTGTAATTAAATTAAGTAACTAAGTATCATAGACTGATAAACTTAGACGGTGCAGCTAGTTGAGAGCACCGCAGTAAACAAGAATAATATTCACAGTAATAAAGAAATTATAAATTGTGGTCCTAAGACCGGGAAGGCACCTATTAGTCATCAGTACCAAATATGGAAATAGTAATTAGATGTACAATAGTATAGCTACTTGAGTACCTAATAGTCATCGGCACGGAACAGGCTACTATGCCACTGAAATTGAGGTGCTAATATATTCATAGCGTGAGTCGACACATTCTCTGGAGCTGGAGAGATTTCCATAGGCAATTCCCGCAGCTGGTTTCCGTAGAATGGCTCCGCAAGCTGACTTCTCCAGGCAGGGTAAAACTGGTAGACACTCAGGACAGTGAAGCAGAGCAGTGAAGTGACATCTATTAGATAGTAACTAAAGCACAATTTATGCAGAAGTGAGAAGGTTTTCTGTCCAGCGATGGAAGTAGTAACGGTGAAGGTTGCCCATTAACAGAGATGGTGGTATACAATGTTAAGCAGTTATATAACTTGGCACATGGTGCAGGATGCATCACATAGCATTTGCGGCGCACATAGCAAAGTCCACCAGACTGTGGTCAAAAAGTGAATTAAAACACACACGACATACAGTGCAGAATAGGGTCCACTTTTCAACGTGGTCGGCAGATCCGGCGAGTCATTCACCAAGAATCACTGTAGCTCTACATTATGTAGGATTACATCCCGAGCGCGCACGGCCCCTCCCACAGAAGAGCGAGTGGAGTGTGAAATGGACTGGGCCGGTGATGTCTGAACTTGGTGTATAGATGAGGGACGCCAGTTGGATTTGGCATGGGGGTGCAGCGATGGATTGAGGTGCCGCTTGGTTGGGAATTGGTCTGGCGGCTTTGGGAGGTGGTCGGGTACACCGTGTTGTATGGTTTTGCGGTTCTAGACACGCTAAGGCTTCATCCAGCCTCTTCACTTCCATGCTATTCACCATAGGTTCCACCCCACAGGAAGCACGGCTTGGGTCAACCTCAACTTCCGCTTGTGGTAACTCTATGATGGGGGGGGGGGATAGCATGAAGTGGTTGGGAATGGGAAGAGATCGGAGGAACAACCTTTCCATCTGTCCCTTGGACAAAACAAACTCAAAATTCTTCAGATGCGACTTCCCAGATTGAGTAGACCCGCACTGAGGAGGGTGAGGGCGAGTATGTATCTCGACATCGTCGTCAGTGTTAGCCAGATTCTGGCTTGGTAGAAGTGGGACGGAACTGGCACTGCGGTGCTCTGCGCTAACAGTGGGAATACTAATTTCCGTAGAAATATCTGTCTGGGTACGGGTGTTACGAGAAATGCCCTGTCCGAGCTCTGATGCTGGGTCGTCACTGACACAAGGTTTAAGCCGATCGAAGTGGATGACTGAGGTCAGGCCATCTGAAGCACGGATATGGTAGGTCACGTCCGACGTCTTACCTACTACCACATAGGGGCTCTTCCACTGGTAACTCAGTTTATTTGGCACATTTGCAGATCGCCATGACTCGTGTACCCAAACCATCCTTCCTGCTTCATACGGATCTCCATGCACCCTCCGGTCATGCCATGTCTTTTGCCGCCGGAGTGCAGTGGATAATGTTTCTCTCACTAACTCATGGGCTTGTTCTATCCTCTGCCGCAGGAGTTCAACATAGAGAGATGGTGAATTTTTCTCTCTTGATATCCGAGACATGGCCATATCTAGGTGTAAGGCTAATTCACAGCCTAACATTAAACGAGCAGGGGTATAACCCATGCTGGAATGTACTGAAGTGCGGTAAGCCATGAGTACATATGGGAGCCATAGGTCCCAATCTCTACAATCAAGGCGTGTTTCCTTAGTAAGCATCTCTGCGAGAGTTGTATTGAAACTCTTTACCATCCCGCCACTCCGGGGGTGGTATGGAGTCGTCCTTGTTTTGACGATATGGAACAATTTGCAGAGTTCTGATATGAGCCGGCTCTCAAAATTACTTCCTTGATCGGAGTGCAACTCATAAGGCATACCAAAATGGCAGAACACATTGCTTGCCATGACCTCCGCTACAGTGGATGCCTCTTGGTCTGGCAAAGCAAATGCTTCTACCCACTTCGTAAAATAAACTTGCAATACGAGGATGTATTTATTTACATCATCCGTCGTATTCAAGGGTCCGAGCACGTCGCTAGCCACTCGCTCCGACAGTGCACCAACAATTTTAATTTGAGATGGTGCGATGTGGTGTTGGCCAACATCGCGTCTTTGGCATGGCATACATTTGGCAACCCATACCTTGACACTATCGTGAATCCCGATCCAGTGGAATCTCAATTTCATATGGGCAACAGTACTTTCCAAGGCCAGATGCCCGGCGTTATCATGCAGTTGTTTTAATATAAGTTCACGATAACTTTCCGGGACTACAAGACGGTCATTAATATAGAGAACATTATTTATTAATCGACATTCTTCGAACCATTGGTAATAATATTTTGCCGTGGTGGAAAGTGGTGTTACCAATTCCTTAGGAGGACGTACCCCCTCCTGGATCCAAGCGTATATATTTCGTGTCTGTATGTCTGTTGTTGGGTGGTGTGCGATTTTCTCCAGATTCCGCTCTGCGCACCTCAATTCGGGGAACTCTGGAGACGGCTGTGTTGACTGTGTTATGGTGGCAGCCTCTTCGTGTTCATTTTCCGCGCTGATTCTACTGAGGGTGTCGGCATTCCCATGCAATTTGCTGGGATGGTGAACAACGTTGAAGTTATAGGCCTGCAGGAATGCCTGCCATCTCGGTACCTGGCCCTCCGGATTGTTCAAATTCCTGAGCCATCGTAGTGAGGCATGGTCGGTACGGAGTGTAAAAGGGCGCCCGTACAGAAAGTGTTTATAATACTTGATGAAGTGTACCGCCGCTAACAGTTCTCACTTGGTGGTTGCGTATCTTCTCTCCATTTTATTCAGAGTCCGCGAACCATAACGCAATACCTGTTCCGTTCCATCTTCTGTGACCTGAGATAGAACCACGCTGATAGCGTAAGTTGACGCATCAGTGTCTAAGATGAAATCGAGGTTTGGATCAGGATGAGCAAGAATCGGGGCTGTCGTCAAGAGTTCCTTCAATGCCCTGAAGGAGCCTTCACACTCACTCATCCACTCGAATGGTCGATCTTTTTCGGTGATCTTGTAGAGGGGTGAAGCAATCTCGCTGAAATGTCGGATGTAACGGCGATAGTACTGGCATAGGCCAAGAAAACGTCGTGTCACCGTAACTGAAGAGGGCTGTGGCCACTCTGCTACTGCCTTAGATTTTGATGACTAAGTAGCCACTCCATCACCGGATATGACGTGTCCCAGGACCTCAACGCTCTGTCTAATGAGATGACATTTCTTTGGTTTGAGTTTCAAATTGGCCGTGCGGAATCTAGAAATCACGGTGTCCAAATTGATTAAGGCTTGCTCAAACGTGGGTCGGAAGACTATTATGTCATCGATATAACAGAGACAGATTTCCCATTGCAGGGTGGTTAATACCTGCTCAATGAGTCATTCAAAAGTTCCGGGAGCATTGCACAACCTATAGAGCATGTTGCGGAATTGGAAAAGGCCATCCCTACAAACAATTGCAGTCTTTTCCATGTCAGCTTCATCCATGGCTACTTGCCAGTAACCGCTAGCTAACTCAATGGTACAAAACCACTTGGCTCCGGACAAGGAATCTAAGGCCTGATCTATCCGAGGTAATGGATAAGCGTCCTTGATGCTAAGATCATTAAGGCGGCAGTAGTCTATACAAAACCGCAAGGTTCCATCCTTTTTGCCAGCTAGTACTATTGGGCTAGCCCATGGAGATGCTGAGGGTTCAATAATACTGGTCCGCAACATGTCGTTTACTTGTTGGTGTGCTTCCGCTTCGTTATGAATGGGAAGACGTTGTACCGGTTGACGTACGGGGTGATTATTGCCTGTATCGATGGTGTGCCGTACGAGATGAGTCTCTCCGAGATCCATGTCTCCAGAGGAAAAACTATCACGGTATTTCTGCAGTAATTTCCGAATTTCATGTTTCTGTGATTGCTGTAATCCAATTGTGGCACGTAGATACAAATCATGTAAATGTTCGGGCAAATCATCAGTCATATGCGGTGGTGTACCAGTGGGTGTAGGTGATTCCAATGAGAATATGTCCACTAAATGGCCGCAGCGTACTCCTGGTTCCAGAGTGATGGGATCTGCGGTACCATTGAACACTCTAAAAGGTATATTTTCCTTATTAGTAGTGTCTACTATCATGCGGGGACTTGATAATATAACCGCACACGTGTCATATAATGACGATGCCTGTCCAAGAGGTATTCGTCGGCCGTGTATGTCCAGTTCCTGTTCTTTGCAATGTATGATGGCTTTGCTGGCACTGAGGACATCAGAGCCAATGAGGGCATCGTTATGAATAGAGGCGATGACAACTCGCTGTATGAATTGCATCTCCTCTAGTTGAATGACTAAATTGACTACACCGGCTACGGGCACATCAGCTCCCGTAGCTATCTGTAGGTAAATGTTTGTGGGTTTAAGGGGAGGCTTCTTATGAGGTGGGATGCTCTCATATAAGCGTTTGTTGAATACAGTGATTGAAGCACCAGTGTTGACGGTGTCACTGGTGGAAATGCCACTAAACAGACAGGAACATTTGTATATTCCTTTGCGGTGTACCTGGGGAAGAGTTTCCAATGATGCCGTCTGCAACAATGGTGTCAGAGCGGAATCACTCTGTATGTACTTTGACTGCTTCCTAGTTGCTTCTCTTAATGTGGTGGATGCCTGAGTGAGGAAAGGGCCAGTTCGTTGTCGCCGCTGCTGTGAGGGCTGCGGTGAAGGCGGAGCTGGGGGTAGCAATGATGATGGAGATGTTGCCATTTCAGGGTATGCTGTATTGGTGTAGACAGCGGTGCACACGGGATGACGGATAAGCTCCACCTGCGCAAGCCATTTCTTACAATGCTTCATCGGATGTTTTGGTGAAGCACAGAAGAAACAGTGATGCCACCAGGGACATGTTTTCCCAGTCTACGTCGGCGCTTGCGAATCTATGAGGCGGAGTGAACAGTTTCTCCTGAGTCGCTACTGTCTGTGGATGTGGGTAAGGCGGTGTTTTGCATACCACCAAAGGACACCGAGAATTCAGTGTCTTAGTGGTGGGACGTGGTGCTTACAAAAATGTTGTTTCAGCGGATGTGCTACAACCTACCACTGCCGTTTTACACAGGAAAGAAGGCTTGTTATGTGCGGAGAAAGAGGGGGGGGGGGGGGGTGGCAATGCTGCAGATGGGGAGGCCTCGTAGGAATTGACATATGTGAAGCCGTGCATTTGGGTGTAGGTGTAAAAGCTGATTTTGGTTGGCCACCAAACGTTGTTGCACGAAGGCCATACTTGAGCGGGGAAGCGGATATGGGCACCAAGGTGGCTCTTGATATTTCAGTGCCCTTAGGAGTTTGTTGGATTCTCTGGTTGCGGTGTGCTGCGGTCAGGAGCAGGCATTGTAGAGGTCGGTCGGTTAGGACACCGGCCCCACCAATGGCCCAGCTGACCACATCCGTAACAAGTGTTTGGTGCCGGTGCGGTGCTGGTGATGTTTGTTGTCCCAAAATGAGTGGTGGCGAGATTGGTGCTGAGTGTCGTGACTAAATTAGTTAGTGTGGAGATCTGTTTATTGATCTCATCTATATGTTCTTTCATGTTGCCGTTGTTATTGTTGCGCTGGTTCCCACGCCCGGGGGCCCCATTGTAGCTTCCTCTATGGGCACGCCTCTTCTTCCAGGCACTTGATTCTGATTGGAATTCTGTATAGCTGGTGGTGGTGATGTCTGTGTGGTTGGTGTTGATGAACTGGGGGGAGCATTAGTGGGCGTGGCGTGGGGTAGTGGTGGCCGTTAGAGACACTTTCTTCGCTAAGAAATCTGTAGTATATTCTTCTCTTCCGGTAGTGCGATAATTTAGCCCCACACTCCAGTAAGACTCATAACTCTAAGATTTTGTCTCTCTTCATGTTCCACTCAGCCTTGTGGCTTCTTAATTGTTTGGATGTCCCTATCTGCACCATGGGCTGATCCGACTCTGGGAAACTGTTGGGGTTTCCGAGCGGTGATGGCCAGGGTGTGGTGTCACACACATTCCCCTCGTATCTGCGGATACTTAGTAGTTAGCACACTTGCCAATGTAGGACAGCACTGCAAACATATATCTTAATTATTATTTTATTTTCTGAACAATCCTCCCACACCGCAGTGCAAAACTGGGCAACTTGTATATAAACCTAACGACAGGTTAAACGGTTAGTTCCACAGGACCCGGTGACGGGCGAGATACATATCCTCACCGAGTTCCATAAAAATGTCTGGGCATGATATTTAGATCTGCCACGCCCTCACGGGAAGGACATTTATGGTGGGTATTCGTCTCTCTTACCCCCACCATAACGATAGAACAGTTGCCTAATAATGCGTTTGTGAAAAGTAACCAGTGTCCTGTGACGTATTATGTGGTTACTGAGCGAGATGTTCGGGTTCTTATCCAGTTCAGAGATCTTACTAAGTAACATGTATGAGCGCTGTCTTCAGTATTGATGTCTTATTGCATCGGTTCTCAAATACAGCCGTGTCTAAACTAGTTCTTGTTCCTAAAACCTAAAAGCTAGTTAAGCAAAGCAGAAGGCCCACATAAATAAAGCGGCGACTACTAATTCAGCATACTAAGAATTACATAAGGGGTTGACGTGGGAATCCTTCGGGAATCGTTTGTCCCGTCTTCACGTAAAACAGCACACAACCCTATAGTCATAATCTCACAAGGTAGGGTCTTTTATTTTTCAAGCATTTTGGTTGAAATATTAGAGTGGGCCCATTTTTGCCTACTACTCTTCTCCCGCTTTAAGCAGTGGTGACACCTTCCCAAGACGGACGCCCGTGCGAGGCGAGGCATTTGCCTCTCACAAGGATTCAGCGACGACGGTCCACGCAAGGATAATACTCCTCACCAAAACTAGGACTAGTGCCTGCGTGAGGCACATGACATTTCGTCCGAGATAATCTTCTTCTTTTCAGCTTAGAGGTTTAATAACTTATATTAAGTTAATTAGTTAAGTCTCGTGTATGGGGGCCTCCCTTGCGGAGATACCTCTGCGGACCTACGAGTCTGTGTGGTACCTCTAGGAGCCCCATGTTTAAAAGTTCATCTGGCTGTCTCTATGTCTTGTATTTTCGTATTATCCTCATTTTTATCTAGCATACTCGATAGTTTGTTTAGGTAAAATCATTGCATAGACTTATATTTTTAGGTCACCAAATCAAATCTTGTAAGTCCATAGATCAGGAAATTGCTATGGACAGGCATACTGATGACACAAATTCTTGGGATGAGACAGTTGTATTTAATGTTCGCGACAATGGTCGCATGGCCCCACTGGAACGATTGAGTTCCACCGGCCTTAGGAGCCGGTTTTTGTTACCCGTAGGGCAGTCTCGTACAGGATCTTTCACCCCGAGACTGGATGCTAACCAGTGTCATCATTCGTCATGCACTTGTTGCTACAAGTGGTGCCCGATGTGGGGCTCGAAGAACATCATTAACCACACGCAGCGAACTCACGCCCACACCATATAGTGAGCTCAGTTCAATACCTTCTCCATTTAGCGATGACTCCCTCGACCAAGAGGTAGCGTCACACGATGGATTTTCAGCTCACATGCTCACTGACTATGCCAGAAATTTTGCGGAGTCAACAACACCACGATATAACCTGTTTTCGCCTGTCAGTGACGGCACCTTTCAGGATTCGTCACAGGCAGAAACAGAGATCAGAACTATATCGGACATCCACGACAGGCCACCACCATCAGGGCCGAATCGTGGACGACACCGATAAAGACCCGATTACGGGCATCTCAATAATCCTTCAGACTACTATTATTCACCTGTGTCATCTACGGAGACCATATGGTCGGGTGACAATCCACATTACAGACAACCTCCCGCACTGCCCCCTTCTAGCACAACGCTATACTCAAGTGCCCATATCCGCTTCCTGGCTCAACTACGGCCTTCGTATAACAACGTTCGGTGGCCAACAATCACCCACCAAAGTCAGCTTTTACACCTACACCCAAATGCACGGCTTCACATATGTCAATGCCTACGATGCCTCCCCCATCTGCAGCATTGCCATCCCCCTATTTCTCCGCACATAACAAGCCTTCTTTCCTGTGTAAAACAGCAGTGGTAGGTTGTAGCACCTCTGCTGAAACAACATTTTTGTAAGCACCACGTCCCGCCACCAAGACACTGAATTCTCGGTGTCCTTTGGTGGTATGCAAAACACCGGCCCACCCAGTATCATCTCCCGCATCCACAGACAGCAGCGACTCAGGAGAAACTGTTCACTCCGCCTCATAAATTCGCAAGCGCCGACGTAGACGGGGAAAAACTTGTCCCTGTCGGCATCACTGTTTCTTCTGTGCTTCACCAAAACATCCAATGAAGCATTGTAAGAAATGGCTTGCGCAGGTGGAGCTTATCCGTCATCCCGTGCACACCGCTGTCTACACCAATACAGCATACCCTGAAATGGTAACATCTCCATCATCATTGCTACCCCCTCACAGCAGCGGCGATGACGAAATAGCCCTTTCCTCACTCAGCCATCCACCACATTAAGAGAATCAACTAGGAAGCAGTCAGGGTACATACAGAGTGATTCCGCCCCGACACCATTGTCGCAGGCGGCGTCATTGGAAACTCTTCCACAGGTACACCGCAAAGTAATATACAAATGTGCCTGTCTGTTTAGTGGCATTTCCACCAGTGACACCGTCGACACTGGTGCTTCAATCACTGTATTCAACAACCGCTTATATGAGAGCATTCCACCTCATAAGAAGCCTCCCCTTAAACCCACACACATTTACCTACAGATAGCTACGGGAGCTGATGTGCCCGTAGCCGGTGTAGGCAATTTAGTCATCCAAATAGAGGAGATGGAATTCATACAGCGAGTTGTCATCGCTTCTATTCATAACGATGCCCTCATTGGCTCTGATTTCCTCAGTGCCAGCGAAGCCATCATACATTGCAAACAACAGGAACTCGACATACACGGCCGACGAATACCTCTTGGACCAGCATCGTCATTATATGACACGTGTGCAGTTATATTATCAAGTACCGCCACAGTTGAGCTGAACAGGCACAAGTACCCGCATGATAGTAGACACTACTAATAAGGAAAATATACCTTTTAGAGTGTTCAATGGTACCACAGATCCCATCACTCTGGAACCAGGAGTACGCTGCGGCCATTTAGTGGACATAAGCTCATTGGAATCACCTACACCCACTTACACACCACCGCATATGACTGATGATTTACCCAAACATTTACATGATTTGTATCTACGTGCGACAATTGGATTACAGCAATCACAGAAACATAAAATTCGGAAATTACTGCACAAATACTGTGATAGTTTTTCCTCTGGAGACATGGATCTCGGAGAGACAGATCTCGTACGGCACTCCATCGACACAGGCAATAATCGCCTTGTACATCAACCTGTACACGTCTTCCCATTCATAAGGAAGCGGAAGCACACCAACAAGTAAACGACATGTTGCGGACAGGTATTATTGAACCCTCAGCATCTCCATGGGCTAGCCCAATAGTAATAGCAGGCAAAAAGGATGGAACCTTGCGGTTTTGTATAGACTACTGCCGCCTTAATGATCTTAGCGTCAAGGACACTTATCCATTACCTCGGATAGATCAGACCTTGGATTCCTTGTCCGGAGCCAAGTGGTTTTGTACCATTGACTTAGCTAGAGGTTACTGGCAGGTAGCCATGGATGAAGCATTCGTTTGTAGGGATGGCCTTTTCCAATTCCACAAGATGCCCTATGGGTTGTGCAATGATCCCAGAACTTTTGAATGACTCATTGAGCAGGTATTAACCACCCTGCAATGGGAAATCTGTCTCTGTTACATCGATGACATAATAGTCTTCGGACCCACGTTTGAGCAAGCCTTAGTCAATTTGGACACCGTGCTTTCTAGATTCTGCACGGCCAATTTGAAACTCAAACCAAAGAAATGTCATCTCTTTAGACAGAGCGTTGAGTTCCTGGGACACATCATATCCGGTGATGGAGTGGCTACTCAGCCGTCAAAAACTAAGGCAGTAGCAGAGTGGCCACAGCCCTCTTCAGTTATGGTGACATGACGTTTTCATGGCCTATGCCAGTACTATCGCTGTTACACCCGACATTTCAGCGAGATTGCTTCACCC
The DNA here is from genome assembly GCA_034401795.1 of Chaetoderma sp. LZ-2023a. NCBI lineage: Eukaryota > Metazoa > Mollusca > Caudofoveata > Chaetodermatida > Chaetodermatidae > Chaetoderma > Chaetoderma sp. LZ-2023a. Next base: position 15,254,120 of record CM067365.1, read on the forward strand.
CTCTACAAGATCACTGAAAACGATCGACCACTCGAGTGGACGAGTGAGTGTGAAGGCTCCTTCAGGGCATTGAAGGAACTCTTGATGACTGCCCCGATTCTTGCTCATCCTAATCCAAACCTCGATTTCATCTTAGACACTGATGCATCAGCTTACGCTATCGGCGTGGTTCTATCTCAGGTCACACAAGATGGAACGGAGCAGGTATTGGGTTATGGTTCGCGTACTCTGAATAAAATGGAGAGAAGATACGCAACCACCAAGCGAGAACTATTAGCAGCGGTACACTTCGTCATGTACTATAAACACCTTCTGTATGGGCGCCCTTTCACACTCCGTACCGACCATGCCTCACTACGATGGCTCAGGAATTTGAACAATCCGGAGGGCCAGGTAGCGAGATGGCAGGCATCCCTGCAGGCCCATAACTTCAACGTTGTTCACTGTACCGGAAAATTGCATGGGAATGCCGATGCCCTCAGTAGCATCGGCGTGGAAACTGAACACGAAGAGGCCGCCACCATAACACAGTCAACACAGCCATCTCCGGAGTTTCCCGAATTGAGATGCGCAGAGCGGAATCTGGAGAAAATCACACACCACCAAACAAGAGACGTACAGACATGAAATATATATGCGTGGATCCAGGAGGGGGGTATGTCCTCCTAAGGAATTGGTAACACCACATTCCACCACGGCAAAATATTATTACCAACGGTTCGAAGAATGTCGATTAATAAATAACGTTCTGTATATTAATGACTGTCTGGTAGTCCCAGAAAGTTATCGTGAACTTATATTAAAACAACTGCATGATAACACCGGGCATCTGGCCGTGGAAAGGACTGTTGCCCATATCAAATTGAGATTCCACTGGATCGGGATTCACGATAGTGTCAAGGCATGGGTTGCCAAATGTATCCCATGCTAAAGACGCGCTGTTGGCCAACACCGCATCGCACCATCTCAAATTAAAATTGTTGGTGCACCGTGGGAGCGAGTGGCTATCGACGTGCTCGGCCCCTTGAATACGACGGATGGTGGAAATAAATACATCCTCGTATTACAAGATTATTTAAAATAATATTTTATTAAAATAATATTTTAAAACAGGACGACTCCATACCACCCCCGGAGTGACGGGATGGTAGAGACATTCAATACAACTCTTGCGGAGATGCTTACTAAGGAAACATGCCTTGATTGTAGAGATTGGGACCTATGGCTCCCGTATGTACTCATGGCTTACCGCACTTCAGTACATTCCAGCATGGGTTATACCCCTGCTCGGTTAATGTTAGGCTGTGAATTAGCCTTACCCCTGGATTTGACCATGCCTTGGATATCAGGAGAGAAAAATTCACCATCTCTCTATGTTGAACTCCTGCGGCAGAGGATAGAACACGCCTACGAGTTAGTGAGAGAAACGTTATCCACTGCACTCCGGCTGCAAAAGACATGGCATGACCGGAGGGTGCATGGAGATCCGTATGAAGCAGGAAGGATGGCTTGGGTACATGATTCACGATGATCTGTAAACGTTCCGAGTAAACTGTGTTACCAGTGGAAAGGCCGCTATGTGGTAGTAGGTAAGACGTCGGATGTGACCTACCATACCCGTGCTTCAGATGGCCTGACCTCAGTCACCCACTTTGATTGGCTTAAACCTTGTGTCAGTGACGACCCAGCATCAGAGCTCGGACTGGGCATTTCTCGTAACACCCGTACCCAGACAGATATTTCTATGGAAATTAGTATTCTTACGGTTAGCGCAGAGCACCACGGTGCCAGTTCCATCCCACTTCTACCAAGCCAGAATGTGGGTGAACAAGCGGCTAACGCTGACGACGATGACGAGATACGTACTCGCCCTCTCCCTCCTCAGCGCAAGTCTACTCAATCTGGGAAGTCGCATCTGAAGAATTTTGAGTTTGTTTTGTCCAAGGGACGGATGGAAAAGTTGTTCCTCCGATCTCTTCCCATTCCCACCACTTCATGCTATGCCCCCCATCATAGAGTTACCACAAGCGGAAGCTGAGGCTGACCCAGGCCATGCTTCCTGTGGGGTGGAACCTATGGTGAATAGCATGGAAGTGAAGAGGCTGGATGAAGCCTTAGCGTGTTTAGAACCGCACAACAAGGTGTACCCGACCACCTCCCAAAACCGCCAGACCAATTCCCAACCAAGCGGCACCCATATCCATCGCTGCACCCCAACGCCAAATCCAACTGGCATCCCTCATCTATACACCAAGTTCGGACATCACCGGCCCAGTCCATTTCACACTCCACTCACTCTTCTGTGGGAGGGGCCGTGCAGGCCCGGGATGTAATCCTACATGATGTAGAGCTACGGTGATTCTTGGTGAATGACTCGCCGGATCTGCCGACCACGTTGAAAAGTGGACACTAAATTCTGCACTGTATGTCTTGTGTGTTTTAATTAACTTTTTGACCACAGTCTGGTGGACTTTGCTAGGTACGCCACAAGAGCTATGCGATGCATCCTGCACCATGTGCCAAGTTATATAGCTGCTTAACATTGTATACCGCCATCTCTGTTAATGGGCAACCTTCACCTTTACTACTTCCGCCGCTGGACAGAAAACTTTCTCACTTCCGCATAAATTGTGATTTAGTTACAGACTATCTAATAGATGTCACTTCACTGCTCTGCTTCACTGTCCTGAGTGTGTACCATATCTACCCTGCCTGGAGGAGTCAGCTTGTGGAGCCAACCTGCGGAAACCAGCTGCGGGAATTGACTATGGAAATCTCTCCAGCTCCAGAGAATGTGTCGACTCACGCTATGAATATATTAGCGCCTCAATTTCAGTAGCATAGTAGCCTGTTCGGTACCGATGACTATTGGGTACTCAAGTAGCTATACTATTGTACATCTAATTATTATTTCCATATTTGGTACTGATGACTAATAGGTGCCTTCCCGGTCTTAGGACCACAATTTATAATTTCTTTATTACTGTGACTAGTATTCTTGTTTACTGTGGTGTTCTCAACAAGCTGCACCGTCTAAGTTTATTAGTCTATGATACTTAGTTACTTAATTTAATTACAAGTTACTCATCGCATTGGTTAGTAGTATATGGCAGATGGCCATCCAGTTAATATGTTTTGTTTAATTGTAGAAAAATTTGGAATGCAGTATGCTAGGAGATACCATTGAACAACATTTATATCCGCATCACTTATTCCCACCATCATCAATTTTACACTGAGATCGCTGACCGTGCTCTAATTGTTTGAGCCCAGCATGTTACCGACTAAACCTTACCGTTTAGCTTGATAGGATAGGTCAAAGTGGTTAGGGACAATCTCTTCGTTAGGAGACATATAGTGGCGCCTCTTTTCTAGTTGTTGCGATAATGTAGCCTCACACTCCGGCATGGTTGTGTAAACTTGGCCAAATACCTATAGGGCCTTGTATATATCAAGTTACTGTCTCTTTCCACGATCCACCAGCCATATGGCTTTATAATTGTTTGGATTCCCTATCAGCATGTTGGTCTGATCCGACCCTGGAAAACTATCGGCGGTTTCCGAGCGGTGATGGTTAAAGTGCTGATTTACATACATCTCCCCCATATCCTCGGATACCTGTTAGCTAGATAACCCCGCCAACGAAGGAAAGCACTGTGAAAACATATAGTTATAAATGTGAGTTTGATAGTTTATTTACCAGCCCGCAGTGCATATCTGGGTGCATTGGAACTTAATCCTAATGACAGGTCAAAAGTTAGATCCGTAGGAATCAGTGACGGACGAGACTCACATCTCCATCCAACTCGCTGGAGTGTCTGGGAAGAATCTTGGAATCCGCCATGCCCTCACGGGAAGGATGCTCATGATGGATATTCACCTCTCTATCCCCACCTTAAAGATATGTCAGTGATCAAACTTGCTTATATGAAATGTAGCCATTGTCCAGGTGATATTTTATCTGGTCGTGGAGCAAGGTAGCCAGATTTTCATCAAATTCGGATGCGTTGTGATGTAACATGTACGCATGCTGCCTGTGGAGGTAGATGCTCTTTCAAAGCAACCTACAGGAAGCTAGGCATCTGCGCCCATTGAACAGTGGTATCTAACGATATGTATGAATCCCTGCCACTTGCGGCCAAAGCTAGTTTTCATTTCTAACAACTAATTTGTAGGTTAGACTGTTGCAGACGGCCTGCATAAATAAAGCGGCATCTACCAATACAGCATCTTGGAACTACATAAGATGATGACGTGGGAATTCTTCAGAAATCGCTCGTTCCACTTTCACGTAAACCAGTACGCATCATGTTAATTATGGCTTCACTAGGATTTTCAGCACATAGTATTTTCTGTTGAACAATAGAGTGACCCTTTTTGCCAACCCTTTTCCTCTGCTTCGGCGTCGAAGGAATTTTCCTGTGACTGAGGCCCACGCGAGGCACTTGCCTCTCGCAACAGCGAGAATTCCTGTGATGGAGGCCCGGCGAGGCACCTTCCTCTCGCACCATCATGAAACATTCAGTGACGGAGGCCTATGTGAGGCACTTTCCCTTCGCAGCAACATTGTTCTCTCTGTGTATGTCGGGGGTATATTAACTTATATTAAGTTACTGAGTGATCTCTTATGCAGATGCTTCTCTTGCGGGGATATCTCTGCGGATTCAAGGATCTGTGTGGTACCTTCGGCGACACGACGTAGAAAGCATACCAGCTAGCTCTATATTGTGTATTATTGTGCTCATTCTACTGTCAAACAATTCAGCTTGTTTGTATAGTACTTATTTATATTTCTAGTATATTATTCTAATTGTTCCTTTCTCTAAATTAGTATGGCTAGACACACCAGTGACACAAATAGTTGGGGACAACACTGTGTGATTCAGTCTTGGCGGCAATGGTCGCACGGCCCCACTGGAACATCAGTGTTCCACCGGCTCTAGAAGTCGTCTTTGTACACTGCGGAGAGATGTCATATGGGATCCACAACCCCGAGATCCGCAGTTAACCAGCCATCCCAGTCATCATGCACTTGCAGTGCGATGGGCGGATATTTATCGGTGGACCAGCACATACCTCCGTGAGCTACATTTAGCCGTGTGTAGTCACAGGTTTGTGATGGTATGTTCAAGTCATTTCTAGCATCGTTTGAATTAATTTCACTATAGTTCTTAGTATTTAGTTTAAATGGGTTTAGAATGAGGTCTTGAATGTGTTCTGTATAATTGTAATTTACATGTGGGTTGCTGATTGCAAACATGTAATCAGTGTCATCTTTGATGTTGGTATATGGAAAGAATGACGTATTGCAGTTTAGGCACCACCATGGTTGCTCATCAGTCTCAAGCTGTAAGTAGTCAAATGAGTTTAGTTCAGAACATCTCAGGTGAACCCACTTATTACACAAATCACATAATAATGCTTTCTGGTTAACAGATTTTTTGCAAGTAGAGCAGGGGAATTTAGTGGGCATTAGGCTGTGGGGAGGGATGGGATATTAGGACGTAGGGAATTAGTGGATTGGCTACTTGATGGTTTTCTTATCCTGGCAATGGTTGGTGTTTATGGTTATTTTACAGTTAACAGTAGTAAACAGAATAGAAAACAAAAAGAGGAGGTACAATATATAAAAAAATAATTAGACAGTATGCATCAGGCGAATATCCCACCAGGCCCTGCGGAAGCATACATCACAAGGCCCTGGCATAGTGTTAGTGTTAAAAAGGGGCTAGTTCAGTTAACCTGTTGTTGGCCATATGCACATTATGAAATAAAATAAATGGAGCATAGCATGCATAAACCATAGCAAAACATAATAAAACAGAGAAAACATAGCTAGATTACCCAGAAAGACTAAAAAGACTTGCACTCCCAACACTCAGATACAGATGCATGAAAGGTGATATGATAGAGACCTTTAAGATCCTGAGGGGTATATACAACCCAGAAGTAACCGGAAATTTGATGGAAATGGGCAAAGAAATTATCACAAGGGGGCACAACTGGAGACTCCTGAAGAAGGGATGCAGACTGGATATCAGGAAGTACTCTTTCACTAGCAGAGTAGTGGACCTGTGGAATAGATTACCGGAAGCTGTAGTAAACTCCAAAACAGTTTTTCTGTTCGAGGTAGGACTAGACAGATTTTGGGAAATGCTGGAAGTAAAGTACAACTTTACAGTGGAAGTCACATCGTTAGAAAGTCATGTGTGTGAGTCGTACCTAGCAGTGACAAATGAAGAGACGGACATAAAGGCCACACAGGCCTGAGTCTGTAGGATCATTGTAAGTAATCCTAAGTAATTCTAAGAGACTGGATTGGGATTCCAAGCAGCTGTAGTGCCATTGGGTAATATTAGAAGCTTGTGAGTATGTATTATATTGAGTGTGGTAGATGTACCTGAGTCGCCACCAACAGACAGAAGCATCGAATGTGTCTGTGCTGTTGGCCAGTAGCATGTCATCTGATCTTGAAGTGAGAGGCAGGCACAGGATTCTGGGCGCTCCACACTCTTCCCCATTATATTTTAAAGGAGGACAATGAAAAGAGTGCAAATTTCGCTTTTCAAATTCGGATTGTGGCTCTTGACAGATATAGAGGAAATGCTTCTTTATAAAAGAATAACCAGATAGTGAGCGACCAGATTGAGAAAGATGAGCAGAACTGCACTGTCACTCTAGAGCCAGCGTGACAAAGCCACAAGAGTTAGGTGCGTGGTTAGTATTAGAGATGTGGTGTCCTTCAAGAGCCAGCGTGACCAAGCCACAAGAACTAAACCTCCACTAGAGCTGATTGTGGAAATGGAGGTTAGTATCAATTGGATTTGAGAAGAAGTGGAACAGACTAATGCCGAACAGATGAGTATATGACAATGATGGGTATGTACACACAACTAATTAAACTAATCACAATGAATTGGGTATAACTATCAATTATGATAAGGATGTTGAAAGCTTTTAATATATGTACATACATGTATATACAAACTGATTATGTCCAAATATCTACAACAACCACCCACCAGCTCCCGCTAGGCCAGCGTACATAATTCAGTAAGGTATCCTAATTCAATTTGATAGCCAAGAATGAATTCATTACTTGATACTCTAGCTGTTATGTGGCCGAGTAAGAGCTTTGGGCTGTTAGAAACATTAAACGATGTACAGAAGAATAGAGTTGGTGAAAAGTCATGCAGTCAGACTATGTGACTTAAAGATACAATTGAATAACAGTACACAATTATAAAATTGATTAGGACACAGAGTGAGTACCTGGGACATGTGATATTTATAGAGGAGCATTGTTCGATACCAAATATGGTGACATAGACCCCAACCCTTCCCTCAGGGTCACTTGAGAATCCCCAGAACCACTGTGTCTTAGACACATGGAGAACAACGCTGGTGTGCCAGCCAGCAAACCACTCTAAGAGCCAGCGTGTCCTAGCCACAAGGAGAATCACTTGTAGTGTTACAATAACACAATAATGGGAAACCACTCCAAGAGCCAGCGTATCCTAGCCACAAAGAGAATCACTTGTAGTGTTGTAATAACACACTAATGGAGGACAACTCCAAGATCCAGCGTGTCCGAGCCACAAGGAGACTTACATAATAGTGAATGTGCGCATAGTATGCACACATAGTTGCAATAGTGCACTGTGCAGGATATATAATACATATTTTGGTTTTCTTTTAAACAGTTTACCAAACTTATATACAAGCCTTACATTGGGGCACGAATTATATATATATGTATACATATGTATTATATGGGGAGGAAGAGGAAAATGAAGGTGCAGAAGAAGAGTGTGATGTTCAGAATGTGGAAGGGACAGCAATGTGTGGTGATGATGAGTCGGAAGTTGAGGATAACAATGCATGACCCCGAAGACAACGCCATCTTCCGAATCAATTGCAGGATTATGAGCTATTTTGTTAGCATCAACATCCGACTCAACATAACCACACATTGCTGTCCCTTCCACATTCTGAACATCACACTCTTCTTCTGCACCCTGATTTTCCTCTTCCTCCCCATATAAGATGGTCTCATCCTCATCTGGTCCTTCGGGAACTGCAGCATCCTGCTCATCCAGACATAGCTGAAGATCGGATACATCCTGTGAATCTGGAGATTCGAAGGAGTTATCATCACCAGATGTGATGCGGTCACCTACAGGTCCTACCAAAACAAAGCGCCTTGCTCTATGAAACCAGAGTGGAACATCCCTGTCAAGACACAGCTTCTTCCTATCATGATATACCACAGCTTCATGATGCCTGCACCGAAGTCGATATAAGACTGGTGATAAGCACTTGACTACCACAAATGGGCCATTCCATGGTTGATTTAGCTTCTGAGACTGACCCGCCTTATTAGCTGAATTTAGCAGGTATACTAGATTCCCTACTTTATAGATGCTGGTTTTCAGCTTTGGATCGAAGGTATGTTTTTAAGCTGCTGGGCCATTCTGATATTTTGTCATGCAGCTGCATGGGTGGAGTTCATGATCTGTTCAAGTTCTTTAACATAACCATTGAACGACTCAGAGGACTGTGGTGATCTATCACACCCTAGGATGAGATCTATGGATTGTATGGCTTCTTTGCCTAACATCATCATGTTGCGCGTGAAGCCAGTCTGTTGGTGGACAGTTGACCAGATAGCTGATGCAATAAATGGAATATATTTGTCCAATTCTCTTTGGGTATCACACTCGCTAATATAACACCTGATCATCCTGGCTATTATGGCTCAACTTGACCATTGGCACTAGGATGATAAGGAGTGGTATGTGTCTTCGAGATTTCTAAAAGTTCACAAAAATTGGTGAAGAGTCTGCTCTCAAAATTCCTCCCCTGATCTGTATGTATCTGAAGGGGAAAACCGAAAACAGAGATGAACCGCTCAACCAAAGTCTGTGCAATCAACCCGGCTTCTTGATTAGGGAATGTATAACAATCCAGCCATTTTGTGAATTGGTCCACTATTACCAAGACATGGCAATTTCCATGTCGTGACTCTATAAATGGACCTAGGATATCAAGGTCAACATGTTCTAATGGTAACCCGGCATGATACTGGCCTAGGGGTGCTCTTGCCCTCACATTTGGTTTCTTATTACGGTTCCAAGTGGCACAAGACTGAACAAAGCATAAACAGTCCCTTAAGCAACCAATCCAAAGCTAATCTTGATGTGCCCTCTCCAATGTCTTCTTTTGACCCATATGACCATACAGCCTAAATCATGGCAGCCTTTCAGAATAGGCTCGTGCAAGGACTGTGCCACTATGAGTACCTTCCTGTGTGTGTTGCAGGTTTTCCAGTTATAATATAGCAGTCCATCTTCACTGCCTATCTGATCTCAGGTCAGCCACAATGACTTAACCACCGGGCTCGACAGATACAATTCCAGGTCAGTTAGGGATTGATTAGTTTCTATCCAGGTAATGGGTTGGTCCAAATCAGAGTTCTCTGTCTGCAACTCTATCAATTTGGAAGACGAACATGATGATACCTAGTTTGATAACTCGCAATTTGATTTGGAGCTTACCTCTTCATCAGAGTCGCTATCCAGCATGCTCAATGATTTAACTGATAACCTGACATTTTGTGCAGGGCTCACCTCAGCAAAGCCACTGTTGTGTGTCCTCAGAGATTTAGCCGATATTGGTTCCACCTTGTCTACATCAACTTCAAATCGTTCCCATTGTGAGTGTAGTCTGGCGCAATAAGAACAACCTTGACAAGGGAGTGAGTAAAGGTCTTGACCCGCATGATAGCAATCACAAAATGTCTCTCTATCAGGAACCTAGGAGAGTTCATCAGCATTATTATGCTTACTACCTGTCCGATGCTGGATAGTCATGTCGTACTGAGATAGTTCTTCCATCCACCTGGCTAACTGGCCTTCAATATTTTTGAAGTGCATTAGCCATGCTAAGTTGTTATGATCAGTTCGAACCACAAATGTCGTCCAAGCAGGAACACTCTACACTGACAGGTGAAAGAGACAATAGCCAGTAACTCCTTCCGGGTGACATAGTACTCCCTCTATGCTGGCGAGAGGATTTTGCTAGCAAACCCAAGCAACACTTCCCTACCCCGTTGAACTTGAGATAATTCTGCTCCAATGGCAGAATATGAAGTGTCAGTGTCAAGAATAAACATACCTGTGGACAGAGGAAACCCAAGCACCGGTGGGGTATCCATAGCCGTTTTCAAGCTACGGAAAGCATCTTGTTGTTCCAGCTTCTAATCAAAGTCTGTTTTGCAACTGGTTAATGAATAGAGAGGAGCCAAGATTCCAGCAAATCCTTGGATATGTTCATGATGAGAATTTACATAGCCAAGGAACGCCTCCAACTCCTTCTTATTAATAGGTTTGGGCCATGATGCCATGCAGCTTCTGCTATTTGGCGCAGCCCCTATCCCTTGTTCGCTGACATGTTTTCCCAGAAAGCATAAATCTTTCTGCAACAAATGGCACATTTTCGGTTTCAGTTTAAGGTTATGTATTTGGACATGTTGGAGCACATTTCGGAGGTTTGTGATGTGTTCACAGAAAGTTCGGCCAAACACTATCACATCGTCTATATATGCTAAACATTCCTGCCAGTTCAAACCATGCAAAACCAGTTGGATAGCCCGCTGAAATGTTGCAAGACTGTTGCAAGTCCCGAAAGGCATCTGGACAAATTCATAGAGCCCATATCTGGTGATAAAAGCTAATTTATTCCGGTCGTTTGGATCTACCTCTATTTGCCAGTACCCAGCCCCATATCCAAGGTACTAATATATGTGCTACCGCTAAGAGCATGCAGACATGTGCTAATATTTGGTAATGGGAAGCTGTTTTTGCAGGTCAGTCGGTTCACGGCACGAAAATCGACACAATATCTGACTGAGAGCTCTTTTTATGAATCAGAGCTGGGGCTGAAGCCCATTCAGATTGAGATGGGACAGTCACTTCCTTTTTAAGCATCTCTTCCAAATGATGCTTCTCTTCCTTTTCAAATCCCATAGGAGTTTGACTCATCTTAGCTCGAACTGGGTTAGCATCACCAGTATCTACTTTGTGGTAAATGCCTTGCAGAAGTCCTAAGTCCAGGTAATTTTTTGCAAAGACATCTTGGTATTCTACAAGTAGATCTTTTACAATTTGAGACTGATCCGTTTCCAATTTCTTTGTGGATCTCTCGTAAAGGTCTTGCAACTTTTCAGGTAGGGCTTCTTCATGTCCTGCTTGACCCAGCGGATCAACTGGGCTCTCAAGGAGTGTGTCCACCTCCATTGCCATAAGAACCAATTCTCCATGACATTTAACAACTGCATGCGGGGAAACTAACCCATTTAATTTGTTTGAAGGCTGGATAGCAATGTCTCTGTCAGCACTGTACTGACCGTTCACCCACCCAATGGTCTGTACTGACTCAAATGGAGCCACCACTATCCTGTTTTTCATGACTATGCATGCCACTTGGATTTTGCTTTCACCAGTTGCTGCCATGGAGGCCGGAATTTCATGGCCATTAATTTGGATTGCAAGATTAACTAAATCAATGATCGCCTTGTGCGCTTTCAGAAAGTTCAGACCCAATATGACAGGATCTGAAATGTTAGCTACAAAGACAGGCCACTGGACAGATTGTGTTCCAATTTGAATACTGACATCACCTCCGAGATGGGCATTTATTGCGCTATTTACACCTGCCCTTTTAAGAATATATTCTTACCTACCGGAATGGGTGTGGGTAGATTATTAGCAGAATATGACTCAACACAGTAATTTGAGCAGCAGCATCCACCACTGCATCTACAGCGATATCGTTGAGGGTGATGGGGACCACTAAATTCATAGTAGGGGATGAATGATTATACAAGCGCACCTCAACGGCCTCGTTCTTACACTGTCATGCATCAAGAGGTGCAAGACGATTTGGAAGAGGAGAAGGCGATCGACTGTGGCGTGGGCATTCAAGACTGAAATGACCCTCAATGTGACAGTTGAAACAAGCGCCTTTCCTGGTTCCACTAGGAGCAGGTGGTAGCCTTCTGGGGGTGGGGGGAGGGGGGGGGGACTTGGGTTGACACCGCTGGGTGGTGAGCGGCTCCAGTTGGCTAGAATAGTTAATATCTTATTAACGCTTCAATTCTGATAATTCACTTTTTACCAGACGCATCTCTTCTTCGACTCTGTCCAATAGCTGGGTGGTTGAGCACCATAGACTTGTAGGGGTAAGTAAGAAGATGTATTGTCTGGGTTATCAAGTTGATCGTCAGAGACGAAATGAACTTTTCTAATTTCTTGTCGCTTAGATCCCAGAACCAGCTGCTGATTACAAATGGCGGCGGTCATCAATTGCAATGCCCTATCCAATGTGTGTGTATCCTTGTCCATTGTAGTAAATGCAGCTTTTTTTTATTGTCCACCCCTGTTAGGAATTGGTCAACCATAGTACTTTCAATGACCTCCTCATTAGCATCAGGGAAACCATCCAAGGTCAATTCCTGGATGTGCTGAGCGAATTTTTACAAAGAACATCCCTCTTGCCAGATATATTGCAGCTTGTGGTGGAATGTCTGGGGAAGATCTGTCTTGCCAAATCTGGAATTAAGGCGAATTACCAATGTCTCATAATTATTTTGGACTTGAGCGGAGCAAGTGCAAAAGAATTTGACGGCCCTGTCCTGCAGTGCCTCAATCAGCATTTCTAGACGGTGGTACTCAGGCCAGGCATAACAACTGGTGATTCGATCAAAGAGAGTAAAGAATAGCAACCAGTCTCTAGTCCCATCAAATGTTGCCATTTTGGTTTGGGGTGGGCCTTTGAAGTTTCTGGGTCGTACCCCATGACAATCAACACCACATCGGCCATCTAAATCATGTTGTTCCCGGCCTATATACAGTTATCCAGGAATTTTAGATTTGGCCCCATAATCCACAGCCAGATATGTATCATCTCCAACCGACGATTGTAAGCTCCTTCTGGTGCCAGTCTGTCAATCATACCGCTACGGTCGAGACGTGCTTGGAGCCCTTGATTTTTTTGTTGCTCCTTAACTAATTGTGCCCAGATTAGTTTGTTTTCCCACTCTAATGCACACTTTAGTTTACTCCATTCAGCAGCAGTCTCATACTGGCCTTCAGGAATTGTATCATCCTCTGTGAAACTTTCATCTTTTGACTTGCCAGAGGGTCTGTGACCTCCCTCTGCACCTTTTAATGTGAGAGAAGAGCTGCAACTTCCCCAGCCTCCATCCCAAAAATGATTGTTCCTTCGGACAACAAATTCTCGAGTACTGCTGTGGTGGACTCCATGTTTCCGCAATCCCTCAAGCATTCAATACTTATGATACCCCCAAACTCCTCCCTCAGTTGTATTATGCGTTTAGCCCGAGCTCTACCAATATCCTTGAGGGAGAGCAGATCCTCAAGGGTTGCCTGATTGATATCGATAGGTAATTCCATCTTCAAACCAGGGAACACAATTCACTCTGGGTTACTATTAGCTGAATGAAATCGTTAATATGGGAGTTTGTAAAGAATCTGCAGAAATCCAATTTAATCTTTAGTAGCCAGACTTTACTGAGCAGTGAACACGCATGTACCCCCATCGTAAAGCTGTGCAATGTGGTAAGTGTTTCTTACTCTGTTGCCACTCTTACGGAGCTTCGCCAGGTTCGAGTGAAGGTGCACAGTGTTTTGGCCTAATGCAGCATTAATTTGTAGAACTTTGCGATTCAGTTCTAGAATTTGCTGATCTAGAAGTGTTTCATCAGATTTGAATGATGACCAATTAGGGTGACCCTTAAATCTGTTCCAGGCTTGTAGAGAGAAATATGGTAGGTCTACAAATTTAATCACCTGCCCATAACTAGCAACAACAGACACTGCCTTTTCGAACAAGTTGCAGACTTGGGCAATTATGTAACCACTCCTATTCCTAAGATACTTATTTTGATTGTGAGACAGGTCATAAGTTCTTGACCAAAAATAAAATACTACCTTCTCATATTTGCGAACAACAACCCCTCCCCCACCCACACCCCAACAACCCCCACCCCACCCCACCCACGTTTCTCAAGCAAGGAGACTAATTCTGCTGTTGTTGCCCCAACCTGGCACCAATATTACCCCTTGTAAATTTAGCCATTTGCTTGTGTGATATGCTTATATTTTAGACTAGCTAAATCGAGGGAAGGAATGTGTTGATTTTCAATGAAATTCTCTAAACTTGCTTTCGACATTTATATAACCTAGGGAGCATGAAGATTATGAACAATAAGAGCAGTTATTTGTCAGGTTAGAACATTAACGATTTAATTTGATACCACGAAAATACCACGAAAATTTGTACTTGTACAATATACCATGAAACTTGGAACACTAATTATTGTGATACCACGAAGGCTTGCATAATAGACAATCATTCGTATCTCGTGAGATCTCCTTCGATTCGAGATCTAGAAAAGTACCTCGTATGTATTGAGTAGCCATTGGTGTAGTGATTTCCACCAGAATATGGTGGTAGAGAGAATTGAAACTTAAAAGGGCATGAGCGCTACTCTCCTTATACTAGACAATATTAATTCATGTAAAACTAGATGATATAAAGCCTATAGTAGTCTGTATGGCAAGTAGTTAACATAAAAATAGTCCCTCTGAATTTGTCGTAAAATTCAAATCTGTCGCACACAAAATGAGGTCAAGAATTTGCTGACGTTGTGCAGATATTGATGTCACACGAACCACTGGGTGGATCAAGTCCATTTTAATGTCTATTAAGCTAGTGATACAGAGATTAATGTGATACAAAAATCAACATGATTCATAGTGTTCCTTTTACACTCCACTACGGAGATGGACTGGGTCCCGATATGTCTGGTCACTGAAGTGGAGTCTGTGTAATGGTCTAGTCATTGTGATGATGCAATAAGATGGCTGGTCAATACATTAGAGGTGTATTCTCGTAGAAGCCACGCCTCTATTTTTAGATTGAATAGACATTATACTATAGCTGCAGAAACATTATACTAAACTACCTCAGATACACTTCATTTTGAAAACACGTGGAAGCAAAACTTCAGCATAGACATTATTTTCACAATTTTAACAAACCGTAAGTAATACAGTAATCTTCTGAATGACATGAGAAGCAAAACATTTCATGTTTAACCAAATATCATGTGTTCACATGGCAAGAAAAGTAGCTCAAATTGCATCCGAGAAAAAGACAGTGAATACTAGAAAAATAGGGAATAAGAAGCTGCAATCCACAAAAAATTAATATCACGGTGTATCTAATTTTCCTGACACCAATTGTAGTGCTGTTGGGTAACATTAGAAGCTTGTGAGTATGTATTATATTGAGTGTGGTAGACATACCTGACTCGCCAACAATGGACAGGAGCATCGAATGTGTCCATGCGTGTCATCTGATTTGATTTGATTTGATTTGTTCTCTTGGTAAATATTACAAATTATAAATATGATAACAGGGAGTCCACGGGAGGCTGTGCCTATTAGCTTGTGGACCCCTGACATAGAATAACATACAAATTACACATGATTTGACATAAGTAGACATAAGGCATTATGACAATATATTATACATAGCTACAGACAATTAATATAAGATTTGACATAAAAAAAGAAAAGAAGAAAAAAAGACAAGACATTTGTCAAACATGGTTCACTTGTTTTTGGTTGTTTTTCATAATGTGGGTAACATATTTCACTCATTGGAATGGGCTAGGGGATGAAGGGGTGGGGACTGGAGTTCATCCTGTTTCTATTATTATTATTATTATTATTATTATTATTATTATTATTATTATTATTATTATTATTATTATTATTATCATTATTATTATTATTATTATTATTATTATTATTATTATTATTATTATTGTTTTTATCACCTTCTTTCCATAGAGGAAAGAGAGTAAATGTGACCATGTGAGTCTGTGTGCGAGTCTATTTCTTAGTGGGTCTGTCAGGGCTGGGTTTCTTAGAGCTCTTAGGTATGATCAAGTTCTGGATCTGTGTATATCTTGAGGGGTGCTGGGCCAATTTGACTCAGATTTTAACACTGGAGTGGGTGTGGCCACACTTTGACACAAGGTCTGATCTTGAAGCGGGAGGCAGGCACGGAATTCCGGGCGCTCGGAACTCCTCGGTCATTTCCGGAATTCCGACGACTTAGACACGCGCCACACTGTCAACGCGCCGCAGTATAACAGGAGGAATATACAGAACAAGAAGATGATAATGTTTCAGTAATTTTTCTATTAATCCGCTATCTTAGCAATTAGCAATACAATTTTTGTTGTTTCGCCCTCGTACGTATATATATTTGTTTTTTAAGCTACTGTTTACACCTTCCTTTAACTTTCCAATAAGATAATAGCTATTTTTATTATGGAACCTGTTTTCGAAATGTCTGGTCAACCACAGGCCTTTGAATTTTCGTCCATCCATATGACATCATGTTCAAGTTCAAGTTCAAAGTTTCTTTATTTAATGGTTTTTCTATACATGTAAATACAATCTAAACATGCAGCCCATCAAAAGCATGGCCTATTGAGTGATGGACTCCTTACACACATTACAAAACATTTATGGTCGAGTTGCTTAAATTCGTGAGTACCGAACTTCGTGAATTTGTCCTTATCGCACTCTTTCTATGACGTCACTGCGCGTGTACGGCATCTGCGCAATAGTCAAGTTTAGTTTGACAGTTCTCAACCCTTTGACAAAATTTTTTTGCAAAAATGCGTTCAAAACAGGTATCATGGTTATGATGTTATGTAATCATATAATTACTAATACTAGTGGTAAAAATTTACAGATTCCTTAATGCACTTTCTTAGATTATTTAGTTACGCCTATTTAGCATCTTAAATGATAAATTTTCACAATCTAAAGTTACCGTCTGCTTTGTTTACATTCCATCTCTGCTTCACAGCAATTTGATTGACAGGACACCTCTAAATTTTATTGGCGAGGCTCAAGAAGAGGGGACGGTTGTTTATCAATGATTTACAGAAATGTCAAAATTAATTTAAAGTCCACTTGCCTGTTTTCTACTGTATCAGGAGAATACAATAATAATAATAATAATAATAATAATAATAATTATTATTATTTTTATTATTATTATTTGATTCTGTAGCTGCTGGTGGTAGTAGTAGTAGTAGTTGTAGGAGACCATTGTTTGGAATCTGACTACAATTTTACCACGTGTAAAGTTTTCTATGTTATTATATTATAGAGTGGTATTCTGGTTTTTGTTCCGTCCATCCACACCTTCATCCCGAGAATTGTGCCGCTGCAACTCCTAAAGTTTGAAAGAATTGTTTGAAACGTGACAGGATGATTGTACACCACCCAAAATATGCCTATTGTTAAAAGCTTCTGCCTCAGCCGTGCAGGACTAATTTGCATTCACTGTTACTGTACTAACGGTATCAGTAAATACCTCATCAGTGGTGGATCCAGGGGGGAGCACTTGGGGGAGGTGGGCATAGGCCCCCCCCCCCCCCCCTTGTCAGGGCTGTAAATTTTTCTTTACTTACCTGCTGGTGGCGGAGTGAGCCCATTCTCATGAGTTAAATCACTTGAAATTGTGGGTGCCCCCGCCGGCAAATTACCTCCTGTATCTGCCCCTGCTCATGTTGGAGATGCAGGCTTACTCATGTGGGTGGGTGTGTCACCTCACACTGATTTTCTCTTGTTTATGTTCAGTTACCACTAAATAAACGTAAGTTGAAATTATCATAATTATTTGACAAATTACGGTATATGGTTACATTTTTTTCAGCTACATCCAAGAAATCGAGATCACGCTCGAAAGTACAAGTGCAACTATTCACCTTCAGTGATGACTAGTGCCTATAAGGCAGTGAAAGAGGGTAATATTTCTGTAAATAGAGCGGCTAATCTCTTTCGCGTTCCATATCAGACACTAAGAGATAGAGTTACAGGGAAAATATCAATTGACATAGTAAAAGCTGGGAGAGCTCCCTTGTTCAGTTTAGATGAGGAGGAGCAGCTGGTAAAACATATTAAGTTACTCGCCAAAATTGGATATGGTTATAGCATACCAGAGGTTTTAAATTTAGCAACAGATTTTGCAATTAAACTCAACAAGCGACAAGTGGGATCTCACTTAAACAAGAGTTGGTTCTACAAATTCATCAGTAGATGGCCGGAACTTAAGGTGATACGGGCGCAGTCTCTTGAATCCAACCGTGCTAAGAGTGTAACACCACAGGTTATCAATGCCTACTTTGTAGCATTGAAGGAAATCCTCATAAAATATGACCTACTAGATCATCCACAGAACATCTATAATATTGACGAAAAGGGCATTACGATTGATCATAAACCTCCCCATATCGTTAGTCAACGGAATCTTAAATCACAAGCAGTCACATGTGGGAAGTCCAACACCATAACCATCATTGGAAGTGGAAATGCCCTCGGGAATCACATCCCACCGTATTTCATTTTACCTGGAAAAAGGATGAATCCTGACTTAATGGATGGTGCTACAGCAGGTGCAGTAGGTAGGGCTGCGCGATATACCGATACCATATTTAAAACCGATATCCTGCACTGACGGTTTCATAACCGATTATAAGAAATAAATATCGAAAAACCGAATATGAACATATTTTCGGTTTTTCGTATCAGGATTGTTAAAAATAAAAGATACTAACGAGCATGAAAAGTGTAATGAATAATAATGACCATACTTTCCATTAAGCTACGTTCGGGGCAACTAATAATTGAACGTGACCCCAATTGTGCATATTGTGTAACTCCATTTTAACTCGCTGTACGCCGAGAGAAATCAAGCAGCGAATTAATTAAATAAATATCCTCGTCTTTTCTCTGGTAGTCTCCGATAAATTTGCAATATAAAACACAATACTAACGCGGGAATTTGTCATTGAAATTTGTATTGGGGAAAACATTTCTAAACAACGGCATCCATTTTATTTACGTCACCGGCTAATTAACATAAGGCAAAGTCGTCCCAAAACTAAATCGCCCGAATGCATAAAAATCTCGCCAATAAATATAATGCTGAATACATTTTTCTGATTAGGATATAATTTTAAATAAAATTATTACTCAAACCGTTTTTAAAACGTTATCTTCTATACACAATATCATATTAACTTATGAAATTCGCGTTCGCAATATTACAGTTAATATTTTCTTCAAGGCATGATTTCGTCGCCGGGCCGAATTGGAAATGAAAGAAGAAAGGGAGATAATTACATCATAATTAATTACAATCACGTGATTTACGTCTTTTCGCAACCTGTTTTGCTGATGATTTATGATTAATTTTGACAAAATAAATGATGCTTATTTAACTGTGCGTAATATTTAGGTGGTCTAATTAATAATTTCACTCCCGCGATGATGGATATTATGAGGTATATTAAGCTTTAAAAGCGTAAAATGTTACGAATGTATCAGGGCGTGAAAATACGTTCTGTTTTCGTGCTATTTTTTATAATTTAAATTTTTTGTTTCATGTCCATAAAACCGATATTCGGTTAAAACCGATATGAAAAGCCATATCGAAACCGATATGGCTGTAAGCCAAACCGCGCAGCCCTAGCAGTAGGAGTTGTCAGCGAATCTGGCTGGTCAAATACCAAAATATTTGATAATTATCTCAAGGAGCACTTCGTCAAGTTTGCCACTAGAGGCAATAGTGAGCATCCACTTCTAATTGTTTATGATGGTCACACAAGTCATGTCAGTGTTGAAATCATTGAATGGGCAAGACAACAGAACATCATTCTGTTTGTCTTACCACCACACAGCAGTCATCTTCTTCAACCTCTGGATATTGCATGTTTTGGGCCATTCCAGCAAAAATATAATTTAGAGGTGCATTCATTTATGAGGAACCATGCAGGTCGTAAGATTACTCGCTACGATGTATGTAAAATCGCCTGCCATGTGTATGGACAAAGTCTCTGCCCAACAAATCTATAGTCATCATTCAAAAAATCTGGAATTCATCCATTCAATGAAGATGTTGTTGCAGCATATCTCATAGCTCCATCCCAGCCAGCTGAGGAAATTGCTAATCAATTGAGCTGCGATAACTACATGATGTCAAAGGAGAAGGAACTTGTTCAGAGAACTTTGGAAGCAGCTGAAGCAAGGAAAGAAAGAAGAAGCGTGAGCAAGATTATCGGAGGAAAGGCCATTACTGAAGATATTGTTCTGGATCAAATAAAGGAATACAATGAAAAGCAAAAAAAACACAAAAAGAATGAAGATATTGAAGCCAAGGCTGGACCATCAGGACATTGCACTAAGGGCATTGGAAGAAAGGGCAAAAAAATACCAAAGCATGATGAAGAAGAAGATGAAGATAGTGATAATGATGATGACAAATGCTGTGTATGCCATAGACAGTCTCCACCACAACTTCGAGAAATCTCTGGATTAATTATTGTTAAATGGGCACAATGTGATGTTTGTAACCACTGGACACATCTAAGATTTTGTTCCAAAGTGAGAGTGGTCAGAAGACATGGCAGCTTCCTTTGTCCATGTTGCCAAACAGAGGAATAAAATGAAGATATTCCTATAATTTGTACATAGTTAATTGAATTTGGAACAGTTTTTATGTTTATTTTTTCAAGTCTTGAAAACATTAATTTGCCCCTTATGCTTACTAAGTTTTAAAGAACCTTGTAGAGCCTCACTTCAACTCATCAATATTCATGAAAATTAATATGACGTCACCACATGTTACAGAATCGGCATCCATTTTGTTTCCTCGCTTCACAAAAATGTATCAGCTTTATTTTTAGTGTTTGCATTCAGATGTAAGGACTAGTTTAGGGATTAAAACGGGAAAAATTAGCAGTTCAGACATTCAACAAACCAGAACAGTGATATTTATGGAATTACAAGCATGTACCAGATGGCTACCACCTACTGGAGATGTGTAATCATCGATTCACGAAATTCGGTACCGCTATTTCCCGCATAACTTGACAAGGTGGGTCAGTTCAAATGCTTGGTATTTGCTTAAAATTGAAAATTTTGTTCTGAAATTTTTGTATTTTTATTCGGAAGTATTATTTTATGTTGTATTAAATTTGTGCATATATTTGTTCACTAGTTTTCTTTCACCGTTGCATTGTTTGCTTAGATTCACGAAATTCGGTACCCATAGTATATACATTAACATATGATATATATGACACGCAAGGGAGTGGCACAGTGACAGAATGCTGAAAAGCTACCTTGATATGAGAACTTATACAGGGACTTGACTACCTTTCTGGGATTATTAGCCAGTAAATTAACCTCTGGGGAATTTATTAGCCATACATATTTTCGGTTAGAAAGGATATGAGTCACGCTTCAGACTTATAATGTACAATGAATACATACATACATACAAACATACACATACATACATACACACATATACCAGGGTTTCAACAAACTTCTAAATACAGGAAGTCTGGGACTTTTTGGGTAATGCTATTGGGAGTCTAAGCTAGAAACATGAAGGTCTAAAATGGTTCAAATACATATAATTTGGTTAAAATCAATGTTTTTAGAGATATCAGGGCCAATAATAGGAAGTCCAGGACTATTTTGGTATGTTTTGTGGAGTCCAGACATAAACTTTGATATATATGTCATATATACATGTATTTAATATATATGTCTTCCATTAAGCGGTGGGTGGGTAGGGCTGTCCCTTCTTTGATGTTTACATAGATATATGCCACTATGTGCACAAACATAAAACACATGCCATTCAAACACATATTTATGGCATTAATATTTACATACACATACATATTTACTGACTTAAATAAACATATATTATACATATACTCCCTAATTACATCATTATCTCATTTTATTTAAATTTAGTTTGGAGTGGTTTATTATTATATAGGACTTTTGTATGCTACTGAGGATGGGTGGGGGGGGGGGCCAGGGAAGAGCTCATCACTGTAATATAAAGTTGAGATAGTTGGAGTTGTTAAGAATCGATAGATGCGTTGATCGTATGTGGGCTATTTAGGTGTAGTAGTAGTGAAAGTAAACTGTGAAGTATGTAGGTGTTTAGACTTATTACTTCAATTATTAGGTTAGGTTAGTTTATCTATAGTGGTGATGGTGGTGGTGGAATATCTTAGGCTTGTATTATTATTAATTAGCAGAGAATCTGTGACCATCAGGTATAGATATATTAATTTAGTATTTGTCGATCATAGATTCCCTGGCAATCTTCTTAAAGGATTTCAGGTTTAATATACTATCGCATATTTTTGTACTGGTGCTGTTCCATAGTTTTGTGGCTGCTATTGTAATTTGTCATTTTCCTATTTCTGTTCGTGTAAATTGAGTGTGTAAATTGTGTTTTGTCCTAGTGTTGTGTTTGTGGATGTCGGTGCTTAGTGTGAAATTGGAGGCTATGGATTGTGGTAATGTATTGTGGTGAAACTCCTTTACAATGGTGTGCATCTGTAGTTTGCCTATGTCCTTTAGTTTTAATAGCTTTTCTGACTTGAATATATTCTGGCCCTTTGCTGGTTTAGAAAAAAGTTTTAGTGCCTTTTTCTGTAGACTTTGTAGTTTTTTTAGGTTGCTTTTGTGTGTATTCGTCCAGATAGCGTTACAGTAGGTGAGATGTGGAAGAACAAGGGTGCAGTATAGCGTTTTAATTGCAGCTGGTGTCATGTAAGGTTTTAGTCTTTGTATGACACCTATGCCGCTTGCCACCTTTGCTGTTACCGGCTCGATTTGTTTGGCCCAGGTCAAATGTTTATCCAAATATACTCCCAAGAATTTGGCAAATAGGGCCTCCTCAATTTCTTTTTTGTTTATGTAGATTTTTGGAATTTCATCGTTTTTTAGTTTGAGATTTGTAAATAATGTATAATTTGTTTTGTCAACATTCAACAATAATTTGTTTATTGAAAACCAGTCAGTAATTTCTTCCATTTCCTTATTTGTTTTTCTGTATAAGGTGTCTATGTTGTCATTGCAGCAAAAAGCATTTGTGTCATCAGCGAACAGTATTAATGACATGTGCTTGCATATGTTAGGTAGATCATTCATGTAAAGAAGGAACAGCAGTGGGCCAAGAACAGATCCCTGAGGAACACCACAAGTTAATTGCCTGTTTTCAGAGCATATCTCATTATATTGTACGCATTGTGTTCTTTTACTTAGGTAGTTCTGAAACCAGGTGAGTGCACTGCCTCTTATACCAAAATAGGCAAGTTTTTCTAGGAAGATCTGGTGGTTGATAGTGTCGAAAGCTTTTGAAAGGTCCAAGAAGATGCCTATTATACTTTGGGTTTTTTCCAGTGATTCAATAATTTTTTCTGTCATTTCGGCTATTGCATGCATTGTTGAATGTTTCTCATGAAATCCATATTGCGATTTGTATAAAATTTACTTTTTGTCCAGGTAATTTGTCAGTCGATTGTACATTAGGTGCTCTAGTAACTTGGAGAAAAGTGGAAGTATGGAGACTGGTCTGTAGTTTGAGAAGTTAGTAGAATCCTTGGCTTTATAAATTGGTGTAACACGTGCTATTTTTAGTTTTGATGGGGAAATGCCTTGTGCTAGGGATAAGTTGCAAATATGACTAAGTGGGATAAGGATATCAATAACACAGGTTTTATAAATGCGCCACTTAAAACCATCGATTCCGGCACTTTTGGCTGGGCTGAGTTTGTTTAGAACATTAAAGATCTCTTCAGTGTTAGTAGGGTTAACGAAGAATGATGATTGATAGCTGCCTGTAAGGTAATCAGAAATTTTTTTCTTGGATGTTGATTGGATCTTGTTCGAAAGTTCTGGTCCTATATTTATGAAGTAATCATTGAATCCATTGGCAATTTCGAATTTATCGGTAATGGCCTTATTCCTGTGAAGAAATTGTGTCTGTTGTGCCGTATTGGTCTTGTTTAAAAGTGATTTAATGGTTTTCCATGTCATTTTTAGACTGTTTGAATTTCTTGTGATAATAGGTTTTCTTAGCTGTTTTTATTATTTGGTCTAATTTATTTCTATATTTTTTAAACTGAATTTCATTGTAGTTTGTTTGACACTTGATAAATGTTAAGTAGAGCTGATATTTTGTATGACAGGCAGCTATTAATCCACTTGTAAGCCAAGGTTTAGTTGGGTTATGCTTATATTTTTTACTTTCTTTCATTGGAAAGCTTTGTTCAAAAATAGTCGTGCAGATGGCATGAAATTTGACTGAATGTCTGTTACTATACTCCAATCGACCTCTGACATAGATCTTTTGAATGTTTCAATGTTGACCTGACAGTAATCTCTCCATTTAAATTTTTCCTGTTCGAATTGTTTCTGGTATATTTCTTGTTTTTCTAGGAGAAATATAGGTAAATGATCTGAGATATCAGTTACAAAAATTCCGACATTAGTTTTACTGATATTGCGATTAATATTATTGCAGAATATGTTGTCAATGACGGTCGCCATAGATTATGTTATTCTAGTTGGTTTGGTTTGTCGGATAGTAAAAGTAGGTATTTAATAAGTTAATGAAGTCTTTGGTATGACAACATTTCTGTTGCTGCAGATCAATATTGAAATCTCCCATAAGGTAGGCTGTTTTATTTTCCTTTTGTATTGTATCCAGAATTCTGCTCAAAGCTTCAATGAATTGTTTGTTGTCACTGTCAGGAGGCCTGTAGATTGTACCAACAATTTTATTTCTACCATTTTGAATCAGAATTTCGATAAATATTGTTTCAATGTATTCTTCCATTATGGAAAAGTTTTCACGCAAAATGAATTGAATATTGTCTTTTATGTACATACCTACACCACCTCCACCATCCTTGTTAATTTTGTCAGATCTGTGCTTTTCGATAAATGTATAGTTATTCTTGTTAACTAGAGTAGTAGGTGAGTTTATTTTTAGCCAAGTCTCTGTAATTCCAATAATTCCAAACTCATGTGCACTCATATCTAGGAAATTATTTAACTTGTCATTGTTCTTCAGTATCAATCGAGTATTTGCGTGCATGAGTGAGAGTGCAATGCTTTCTTTACTGTTTGTTATAAAGCCATTAAATTTGCTTAGAAGCGTATAGTTACAAGTTTGTGGAGGTATGGATAAGTCAGTTCTAGCATCTTTTGAGTTGATGTCTCTATATGTGTGGGTGTTAAGTTTGAAGGGATTTAGAATTAGGTCTTGTATGTGCTCTATGTAGTTATATTCAACATGTGGATTCATGATTGCAAGTGTGTAGTCAGCATCATCATTAATGTGATTGAAAGGGAATAAAGATTTGTTGCATCTTAGACACCACCATGGTTGGTCATCTAACTCAAGATGGAGATAATTAGAAGCAGTGAGTTTAGAACATCTTAAGTGACCCCACTCCGAACGCAAGTCACATAATAAGGCTTTTTGATCATGGCTTAGTTTCAATCAGACAAAAATATTCTACGTTGCTGTGACATGTACACAACTGAAACAAACATGATCTCCACTTTAGATACACACAAACAGACACAGGGAAACGTAGAATTTCAGTTGGTGTCGTCAAAGCGTGGAATAATATAGATAAACACACACGCGAAAAAATACTAACACTAAAATCATAGGCCTAACTAAAACTAGCATGCTCAATACATACTAGATCTAGAAAAGACACTAAACAACTATCATTACATAATGACATGATAACTAAGATCACACACTTCCTGTATCATTGCCATAGCTACTATTATCATAACAACCACCTACAACTAATACTACTACTAGGGCTGTAACGATTCACCGATATATCGGTGAATCACTATATGCATGCTCACGATACGCATATTGTATCGTGACCTGTCGTATTGCTACACACGCGATACAAGAAAATATACCCATGGCGTCCTTCATGCGTTAACATTGTCAGGTAAGCTATAGCTAAAGTTATGCACAAGGGCATCATTTTCACTCAATTTCATCTGAATATGTTAATTATTTGTTTACCTGCACTGAGAGGCGGAGAGTGGCATAAAATGGACAGATTGAGATGAAACTTTGTAAAAAAAATAATGTATTGTATTGTGTGTCATATCGTGACCAGTGTATCATGATACATATCAAATCGTAGCAAAACATCATTACAGCCCTAACTACTACTACTACTACTACTACTACTACTACTACTACTACTACTACTACTACAACTACCACCACCACCACTACTACTATTACTACTACTGCAACTACTACCACCACCACTACTACTATTACTACTACATAATGCAGTATTTGTCACGATCCTTAAGTAGAAAAGTCAAGCCAGATAAACAGTTTTCAAATTTTCAATAACAATTCATAAAATGACATCACAACTAAAATCCTACATAGGCCATGCACACAGCAAATCATTCGCTTACACGTTCTTCCGTATTCATGCACCATTCAGACACAACCCACCCATAATCCATGCATGAATCACACACAGTTCACACAGCTTACACACGATTCACATACAAATCTCCCACTATGTTCACACGTACACTTCATTTACATACACTACAACTCGTCACGCGATTTTATAAGCAACGTACGCTAGCACACCACCAGCAACTACACCTTAGAATGTACACAGCAGTACTAACAGACGTACGCACAATATATAATATATAACCGTAGGTATTAGATAGACAACATAATTATATATATATTAAAACTAGATTGACAATACTATACACAATATAAACTACTAATACAATACAAATAATTATGGAAATGTTCACGGACTCGGGGGTGGGGTGGGGTGGGGTTTTACTGTTACGTTTAACTGTTAATGAATGTTGATGACGATTACGACACTAATATCATTGCACAAGAACGGAAATTGACGATGATGAAGACGATGACGGCAATGATAGTACTGACACGACAATTGACGACGATGAAGACGATACTGGCAATGATAGCAATGACACAATAATGACGAATGTTTCATGAAATTGAAGACGACGATAATGACTGTAATGACACGATACTGACGAATGTTTCTGCGCAACTCGCAGGTGATAATATGTGACACAGATGTTACCGGTAATGACCACGACGATGATGATGACGAAACAATGACAGGATTACTGAGACGGTGACGATAATGGCGACGACGATGCTGACACGACAATACAGGTCTGCGCAACTCGCAGGTGTTAATCGTTGACAGAGAAGATGACAATGACGACGACGACGATGATGAGACGATGGTCAAGTCTGCGCAACTCGCAGGTGATTTTACCACACACACACGTTATACAGGGTCGGCTTTACTCACACGCCAACCAATACACAAGATTTCCGACCAAGAAATCACAGCCTGTCCGGACCCAGACTGGACACTACAATACAAATATAACCCTGTTAAAGTATATGTTTACGATAGGGTAAATCACACTTACTAACACATGACAACAACATTGACGAGACATAGGGATGATAGTGAACAACACTCGTTAACATGCATTTATAATCTTACTGATTAACCCTTTTCCACTGACAGACTGACTCTGAAACCATACTACGAGTAACCGATACAATGGTGTTCCTTTTGAAGCTAACGAGACTGGAACTCATTGCCCATGTATTGTGCAATAGCTTCCCGTATCATTATCTTCAGAATAGACACACAATATACCAAGTACTAGGAATTTTGGATAGGCATACCCCAGGATAAGGGTTAAATACACAATATATTTGAACAGAACGACATGATATAAGTATGTTTTTAAACCACAACTTACCATACTGACCAGCTACATATTACCACTTCGCAAATTTAAGAGGAGAACTTATTGGACACGTTTTGGCTAAAATAACAATTTTGAAAACACATACTTATATGACGTCATAGATTGACATAAACAGACACCGTATAAAATTATCAATACTCACATAATCCAATTGAATAAGAAATATATGACGATTACAATCCGGTATTTCTAATACATATGACTTCAAAACACATAAATTACTAGATATGAAAAGTTATACATACGCCGTTCAAAATTCAATCAGGTTGCAAACACTTGAACACCGTACACCTGGCAGACTTTCAAACGACTGTCCCAAGCACTAGGAAATGATCATGCCCGTCACCTTGCAGTTCTTTCTCAACCCAAGCGCAATCCTTTCAACAAAGACACGCACACCACTACTCCAAGCGCCAACACGTCTTATACACACGTAGCTATTTACATAAAATATTGTAGCGAAAATGGAGAAAAAACTGCTGCAATGATTTATCGCGAATTTTGAATTCAGATCGTGACAGTATTACAGCTATCGCGACTACTGCTTCCTTCAAGCTGATGCACCTCAACAAGTGCTACTACTAAATAGGAACCTATGGATTGAGCTGGGGTAATTAGCATGCATGATTCCCCCCCCCCCCCCAACACAAATCTCTAATCTCAATAACTAAAAGGAAAAACATAGATGTATTGTATCGTTTGTTCTTTTTTCTATGTCTACTTAGCTGAGTACCGTATCTATAAATTCACAAATATATCTCACATTCTATGTTAAGCTGTGTGTGTAATTGTATATGTATGTTTAATGTTAGGTGTCTGCCACCACTATTGGCAATGCCTTCCGCGGACAGCCTGTATTGAAAATATGTAAATTGGTATCCAAGAAGCAAATAAATAATATTGAATCTTGAAAATCAAGGAGTGATGCTCCCGCCGTTTTTTCAATGACTCCCATCCGAGTTCCTTCACCATGTTTGAGGCACTGGCAGTCCTGGTTCCAGGATCATTTCGTCTGTGTGGTCAGTTCAGAATGAATCGCACTGCTCTTTTCTGGACTGCCTCTAGTTTGTTTGAATGTGTTTCATGATGGGGATTCCAGACTGGGCAGCTGTATTCAAGAATAGGTCGAACCATCGTGGTGTAAGCTCTGCCTTTGATGACCTTCGGGCAGGATTTCAGGTTTCGGGAGATAAACCCCAGAGCTCGGCTACTCTTCATGGAGATCTGGTTGACATGATCTGACCAGTTACGGTTGTTCTGTAACTGAACCCCTAGATATGGATTCACTCTGTTCTTGATTAGAGTTACTCCGTCCATTTTGTATTGATAGTTGCTAATACGCTTGTTGATATTAGCGAAGCTCATTATGTAGCATTTATTTGTGTTAAAAGACATCTGTCAGTCTTTGGACCACTTAACTAAGTGGTTTACATCTTCCTGCAGAGTAATATGGTCGTCGGGGATGGGGTCAATTCTATTTTATCAATTCCAATTCCACCTCAATTCATTTTATCAATTCCGTTTCCACATCAATTCATTTTATCAATTCCAATTCGACCCTTAAAAGTTCAATTCCAATTCCATTTTTTATCAATTCCAATTCCAATTCCATACCAATATTTTAACCATTTAATGCCCAAGAGTGGCCAAGAAAAACTAGATTTATGATTATCCATTTGCAGGATAAGAGAAGACTTTTTTTAAATTTAACAATGCAATGACTGGCTCAGTTATGGAACCAATCATTCCACTAGTAAATTTTCAAAACTAGTCTTAGCATACATATGATCCTTCCTCAAGACCAGTGCAGAAGGCATTTTTGACTGGCTTCTCTGTTAATATTTAACGCAATTAGAATAAAAATTGTTGTTGCCAGTAGGTAGTTAAATCTTTCGGTCAAATTATTGTCCAAAAACTCAACATTCAGCAGATCTTATCTGACCTAATTAAAGCTTAATGCCAAGTTTTTTCTGATGAATAAGACTAAAGGGTAATGCCATGTCTAATTATTATAGATACATGTAAACCTTGCTATTTAAATGTTTGCATTAAAAAGCATTAGAATACAATGTATATAGTACAGTACTGAGTGAGAGTACTGAGCACATGTATGTAGAGTTTGAATAACACCTTTAGTCCAGGCATCTGTGTTTTAAAAGCTGAGCCGTTTCACAGAGGGGTTGTTCAATGATTCCTTTGTTATGTAGGAGGGTATAATTACAGGGCAATTATCTTGTAATGTACTGCTTTGTTCACCCATTTCATTCCATGCAGATGATAGTTATTACTTTACTGAACACACTGTTGCTAACATCTTGATGTTTGTATGATTTTAAAGATGGTATGATTTTAAAGATGGTATGATTTTAAAGATGGTATGATTTTAAAGATGGTATGATTTTAAAGATGGCATGATTTCATAGAGATGAAAACCCATTTCCAGGGAATGCAGAATGAATTAAGTTCAAGATCAGTGGCTTTGATTAAATAAAGGTCAATATATCCTCACATAGGATAAAAGGCTTAATTGGTCACTGGTCTGGGAGAATTGAGTTAATTCAATAATGTATTAAAATTCATAGCATTTATCAGATCTTTATTTTGTCAATTCAGAGAGCGAGAGATTATTTTAGAAAATTTACCACGGGAATTACTGGCTCAGTTATCCAGCTAGCAACTCCAGCGGTAAATTTTCAAAACTAGTCTTCTATTGACCTGCCAATGCACATTTCTGAAACTCATTGCAGGAGGTGTTTTGGTCGGCTTAGGTGTTAAAGGGTTAAGGGCTAACTCGCTCATCACTGAATTATCAGCATCTCAAATTCTAGTCTTCAAACCAAACATATAGCTAAGTTGTTTTTAATAGAATCTGTTGCAACCATAGGAGACAAAAGTATTTAGTCAAATTAATTTTAAAATATTCAATAAAGCATCTAATAAGAGCTGGCAGAATTTAAATATGATCAGCCTGCATATAGAGTGAAATGTGGTAAGTGGTATCATATGGATCATTTACGATGAAATGCATTAAGGGCAGTGTATAATTTACAGATATTACATGTACATTTTATAACCAACAATGTTCAGTAAATCTATCACAAATTATGACTGGAATTGAATTGGAATTTATCAATTCTGGTCAATTCAAATTATCAATTTCAAATCCAATTCCAATTCCGTTGTCTTAAAATTTATCACTTCCAATTCCGGAGTCCTCAGATTTATCAATTCCAATTTCGGAATCGAATTGGAATTGACTGATCGGAATTGACCCCAACCCTGAATTGGTCGTCCGATATCTGTATGTGGTGTTACATGAGGCAGTCATCGGCGAACAGTCTTAGCTTGGATTTGATGTTATCTGGGATGTCATTGATGAAGATGAGGAACAGTAGTGGTCCAAGAACAGTTCCTTGCGGGACGCCGGAAGTACATCGGCTTCATCTGACTGTTCACCGTCAACAACAACTTTTTGGGTTCTGTCACTTAGAAAGTTCTGTATGCAACTTGTGGTATTCCCTCTAACACCGTAGAACTGGAGTTTATTGGCTAGCCTTTGGTAGGGCACTTTGTCGAATGCTTTAGAGAAATCCAAAAATGGTTGCGTCGACTTGGCCAGACACGTCGAAGAGTCTTGCTATATCAGTGTTGGTAATGTGTAACGCAGCTGCGCTTGCGCCTGAATCCGTGCTGGAGTGGTGTGAGAATGTCCAGGTTGTTATAGTGGTCCATGATGTTTGAGACGATGATGTGTTCGAGGAGCTTACAACAGATAGATGTGAGGCTAACAGGTCAGTTGTTGCTTGGTTTGGATCAGCCCCTTTTTTTGAAGACAGGAACAACTTGTGCCTTCTTCCAGTCCTGGGGTGTTTTGCCATGTTCTAAGGACTGCTGGAAAATAAAGGCTAAGAGTTCGCTTATTTGTGGTCCTGTGTCTTTAAGCAGTCTAGCTGATATCTTGTCCTGGGCCTCCCGAACCGCTGAAGGGATAGACCTAAAATATGCTTAGGGACCAAGGTCCATTCAAGTTTGTTCAAGGGAAGTTCGTACGCTAAAAAACATGGCCGCCATCAACCAATCAAAATTTAGCGTTTGTTGGTCATATTGGCT
This sequence comes from Chaetoderma sp. LZ-2023a, assembly GCA_034401795.1. Classification (NCBI taxonomy): domain Eukaryota; kingdom Metazoa; phylum Mollusca; class Caudofoveata; order Chaetodermatida; family Chaetodermatidae; genus Chaetoderma; species Chaetoderma sp. LZ-2023a. The sequence continues at coordinate 15,286,075 of CM067365.1, forward strand.
TTTTTGTATTTGATGTATTTTGATGGTGAAAATTGCTTTATATATGCTTATCAGTGTGGCGAGTTCAAATATGCCACTTTCGAGACTGTCAGATAAATGGTTTGGCTGCTATCTTGGTTTGTTTTCCTGCCATCGACTCCCATAGTAAAGCAATGGGCCCATAGTAAAGCAATGGGGAATTCTTTAAACGACTTCTTCTCAAGAACCACTGGGCCAATTTAAATTATATTTTGGAGGAAGCATTCATATGGCATAGAGATATAAGTTTGATCAAACGAAGCGGATCGGTCAAAATCCAAGATGGCCGCCGGCCAAAATGGCTGATTTTTAGAAATACTTTAAAAAATCTTGTTCTCCAAAACCGCTGGAGGAATTGGTTCAAAACTCATAACACATCATCTGTGGCAATGGTAGACCCATGTTTGTTCATGGCAACCTGATTGGCCAATTTGCTTGGCGACCATCTTGAATGACCGAGTTTTCGCGAAAACGACTTCTTCTCCCGAACCGCTGAAGGGATAGGGCTGAAATTTTGTAAATACGCTTAGGGACCAAGCGCCTTTCAAGTTTGTTCAAGGGAAGTTTGTTCGTTAAAAATATGGCCGCCATCAACCAATCAAAATTTAGCTTTTCTTGGTCATATTTGCTTTTTTGTATTTGATGTATTTTGATGGTGAAAATTGCTTTATATGTGCTTATCAGTGTGGCCAGTTCAAATATCCCACTTTCGGATAAACGATTTTCCTGCCATCATGGTTTGTTTTCCTGCCATAGTCTCCCATAGTAAAGCAATGGGGAATTCTTTAAACGACTTCTCAAGAACCACTGGGACGATTTCAATTATATTTGGGAGGAAGCATTCATAGGGCATAGAGATCTAACTTTGTTCAAACAATGCAGATCGGCCAAAATCCAAGATGGCCGTCAGCCAAAATGGCCAATTTTTAGACACTTAAAAAAATCTTCTCCGAAACCGCAAGAGGAATTGATTCAATACTCATAACACATCATCTATGGCAATGTTAGACCCAAGTTTATTCAAGCCAACCTTATTGGCCTATTTGCTTGGCGGCCATCTTGGATGACGTGGTTTTTCCCGAAAACAACTTCTCCCGAACCGCTGAAGGGATAGAGCTGAAATTTATTAAATATGCTTAGGGACCAAGGGCCATTCAAATTTGTTCAAAGGAAAAATGGCCGGCATCAACCAATCAAAATTTAGCATTTGTTGGTCATATTGGTTTTTTTGTATTTGATGTATTTTAATGGCGAAAATTGCTCTATATATGCTTATCAGGGTGCCGGGTTCAAATATGGCACTTTCGAGACTGTCGGATAAATGGTTTGGCTACCATTTTGGTTTGTTTTCCCGCCATAGGCTCCCATAGTAAAGCAATGGGCCCATAGTAAAGCAATGGGGAAATCTTTAAACGACTTCTTCTCAAGAACCACTGGGCCAATATCAATTATATTTGGCAGGAAACATCCATAGGGCATAGAGATCTAATTTTGTTCAAACGAAGCGGATCGGTTAAAATCCAAGATGGCCACCGGCCAAAATGGCCGATTTTTAGAACCACTTTAAAAAATCTCCGAAACTGCTGGAGGAATTGATTCAAAACTCATAACACATCATCTATGGCAACATTAGACCCAAGTTTATTCAAGGCAACCTGATTGGCCTATTTGCTTGGTGGCCATCTTGGATGACGTAGTTTTCGCGAAAACGACTTCTCCCGAACCGCTGAAGGGATAGCGCTGAAATTTGGTAAATATGCTTAGGGACCAAGGGCCATTCAAATTTGTTCAAAGGAAGTTCGTACATTAAAGAACATGGCCGGCATCAACCAATCAAAATTTAGCTTTTTGTCATATTGGCTTTTTTGTATTTGATGTGTTTTGCTAGCGAAAATTGCTGTATATATGCTTATCAGGGTGGCGAGTTCAAATATGCCACTTTCGAGACTGTTGGATAAACGGCTTGACTGCCATCTTGGTTTGCTTTTCTGCCATAGGCTCCCATAGTAAAGCAATGGGCCCATAATAAAGCAATGGGGAATTCTTTAAACAACTTCTCAAGAACCACTGGGCCGATTTCAATTATATTTGGCAGAATGCAGCCTTAGGGCATAGAGGTCTAAGTTTGTTCAAACGAAGCTGATTGGCCAAAATCCAAGATGGCCACCGGCTAAACCAGCAAATTTTTAGAAATGTCTTTAAAAATCTCCGAAACAGCTTGGGGGTTGATTCAAAACTCATGAAACATCATTTTAATGCAGGAGGAGAACCAATTTGTTCAAGAGAACCTGATTGGTCCATTGGCTTGGTTGCCATCTTGGATGACCTAGTTTTCGTGAAAACAAAATTGGGAGATATGATAAGGGACTACGGGCCGTTAAGTTTTGTTCAAAAGTTGTTGATACATAAAAAAACATGGCTTCTGTTTTCTTGTTATAATTCCGCTCAACTCTGTATGGTTCTACTTATTGTTGATGGCCTTTCTGGTTGAAATGCCTATGATGCAGGTGAGCGATACAGGCCCCTTGGGCCTATTGTATGTGTATGGCTTGGACATTATTTTTAGCTCACCTGGCCTGAAAGTCCCTGACTTATGCCATGGTGACCGTCCGTTGTCCGTCTGTTTGTCTGTCCGTCAACTTTTTCTTTAAACGACTTCTTCTCAAGAACCTCTGGGCCGATTTCAATTATGTTTGGCAGGAAGCATCCTTAGGCCATAGGGATCCATGTTTGTTCAAACGAAGCCAATTGGCCAATATGGTTGGCCGATTTTAGGAAACATCCTTAAAAATCTTCTTCGAAACCACTTGTGGGATTGATGCAAACCTCATGAAATATGATCTAGGGCAAGAGCTGAACCAAGTTTGTTCAAGGGAACTTGATTGGTCATGTGGTTATGTGGCCATCTTGGTTGAACTAGTTTTAGTGAAAACAACTTCTCCAGAACCGCTGAAGGGATCGGGTCGAAATTGGGCAGATATTATTAAGGACTAAGGGCCATTAAAGTTTGTTCAAGAGAAGTTAATCCGGCAAAAAACATGGCCGTCATGGGCCAATCAATATATAGCATGTTTGGCGGCCACGTTGGATTTTTTTATTTCATGGATTTTGGGGCCGAAATTGGTTTTATATATGTTTTTGCACATTGTGATTTCAAATTTGCCATTTTCGAGACTGTCGGATAACGGTTTAGCGGCCATCTTGGATCATTTATCTGCCAAAATCTCCCATACTAAAGCAATGGGAAATTTAAAATGTATTATTCTCACACCATCTTGGATTCGTGTCAATATCTAGAAATGTTTTTAAAAATCTCCAAAACTGCTTGAGGGATCAATTCAAAACACATGAAATATCATCTATGGCAAGAGTTGCACCAAGTTTGCTCACATTTGGCGGCCATCTTCGATAACCTATTTTTTGCCAAAACAACTAGAACCACAGCGGATTGGGCCAAAATTTGGGAGATATGATTAGGCACTGAGTGCCATTAAAGTTTTTCATGGGAAGGATCTATGTCAGAAACATGAGCGCAGTGGACCAATCAAAATTTAGCGTGTTTGGCGGCCATATTGGACTTGCAAAAATGTCCACAAACTCATTTAAGAGACTACTCCTACAATTTTGTCAAAAATACATAGTGCTCCAGGTGAGCGACACAGGCCCCTTGAGCCTCTTGTTTCACAGAATATTTAGTCCAGTTCAGACCGGGGCCTGTGGAAACATAAGAAGGTAAGATATTTGGTCTGATACCTCTTGTTAATGTTTTAGCACTCAATCTGGCCAAAAGCGGATGCTGCCCAGATCTTTAGAAATATCGATTTGCAGACCAAGAGAAGACTATTTTTGACAATTTACCACTGAAATAACTGGCTCAATAACCGAGCCAGTCATTCCACTTGATAAATTTTCAAAAATAATCTCTTGGTCTGCAAATGTGCATTCTCTATGAGAAAATTAAAAAACTTCTTGATCGAATTTGATGATTAAATGGTTAAAAGAGGATTTATTTCTATTTCAGAAACAGGATTTAAGTAACAATGCCTAAAAGCAAAAAGAATAAAAACAAGGACTTTCAGAAAGTCAAACTGAAAGTTGGGCGAAAACTGCCAAAAGCGGACAATGAGACGCAGACCAGTTTCAAGTCGGCTCGTATTGAAATACCAAATCAACTAAAAGGCGATTCATCTCAGCCGACTACCAAGCGAAAACTGAGCTTCAAGGTAAGATTAACACTACTGGTCCAAGGCAGCCACACCCACATGTGCAGTGACTTGGAGAAATTTCTGTTTGTAGACCAAGACAAGCCTATTTGTGAAATCTTAACACTGGGATGCCACTATTTTAAAGATAAATTTTCAAACGTAGTTTTCTCTTGGCATGCCACGGTACATCTACATTCAATAGCGAATATTTGGATTTACGTGAACAACCTTGACCATAAAAGGGTTAAATTTGATCAAATTAATTAACCAATCACATTTCATAAATCACTAAGATCTGCTTAAATCTGAGATTCCTTAACCCTTTCACCGATAAATTCCCCATATCTCAATTGACCTTTCCAGAGTATCCATCTATCATATGACATCATAATCTGTTAAGCGGCGTGGATGATGATGTCATAATCATTACGTCATAAATGATTATATTAGGCCCATCTTTAACTCTTAATAGTCCGACACATTGTACGAATTGTATGTCTCTACTATTTAATAAAGATGCTGTTGAATATTTTGAAACTAATTTGACTGGACTATGGCAGCAACAGCCTGAGTGTATAGTTTTCTGGAAATTGATAGTCAGGGAATTCAGAGATCGATCGATCCCAACACGAGCGAGGTGTGGGTGGACCTTAGCTATAGATGGGGGGTTGGGGGTACATAGCTAATACTGGAAAGGCCATTTTGAGGGCAAAGTAATGACTCCCAGGAAAATTAATTTTAAAATATTCAACAGAATATGTTTTATTTCGTAAAGAATTTACTTTTTCAGGGATTTGTCAGTGAAAGGGTTAAATTTATTAATTCATCAAAGACATACTATTCAGACAATAACTGTCAGACCTTTACTACTTTTGCAACGGACTGACATCATTTGATTGTGACATCAGCTACATCTAGCAAGTGACATAGTTTGATTATTAGCTCACCTGGCCTGAAAGGCCAAGTGAGCTTATGCCGTGGCGACCGTCCGTCCGTCTGTCCGTCAACTTTTCCTTTAAACGACTTCTTCTCAAGAACCACTTGGCCAATTTCTATTATATTTGGCAGGAAGCATCCTTAGGGCATCGGGATCCAAGTTTGTTCAAATGAACCCGTTCGGCCAATTTGGCCGGCAGCCATCTTGGATTTAGGCCGATTTTAGGAAACGTCTTTAAAAATCTTCTCCGAAACCGCTTAGGGGATTGATGCAAATGAATATGATCTAGGGCAAGAGCTGAACCAAGTCTGTTCAAATGGTTCGGCAGCCATCTTGGTTGACCTAGATGTAGCGTAAATGACTTTTTCTCCAGAACCGCTGAAGGGATCGGGCCGAGATTTGGCAGATATGATTAGGGTCTAAGGGTCATTAGAGTTTGTTCAAGAGAAGTTGATCCGTCAAAAAACATTCAATAGCGAATATTTGGATTTACGTGAACAACCTTGACCATAAAAGGGTTAAATTCGATTTTCAATTTTCCGGTTGCCATCTTGGATTTTCTGAAAATTTCTGAAATTATTATCTGATGTCCTGTAGCTGTCAGATGGTTAGTAAGCTTACACTGTATCTAATTTCACATATTATTTTTAATTCAGGATCTGTCGACTCAGCTGCATCACTATAGTAGCAGTGTTCGTGTCGGTGCTGTGAATGGCCTCCGTGAACTCTTCACCTCCAACCCGGAGATAATTAATGAAAATCTTGCGCTCATTCTCGAGAAATCATCCACATTATTTCACGACAAAGACAATTTAGTGAGAGAAGCCAGCATTCGTCTTCAGCGTGTAATTCTGCCACAGGTTTCAGCCAATCAGATGGCTCCATTCTTTCCTCTGATAAGCGCGCATCTGTGTTGCGCAATGACGCATATCCATGACGGTGTTCAGATGAATTCTTTGTCCATGCTTGACCTGTACCTGGACTTATTTCCAGATTTTGTTGTCGCACAAACTATGCAAATCTTACCAAATTTTATTGAGCAGATCTCTCGGCAAAGCTTGAACAAAACTAAATCGTCACGATCGTTATTCGTAAATCCAAATAGTAAACTGTCCACACAGAAATGGCGTACTCAAGTGTTGAGTCGACTGATGAAGATTCTGTTCACAGTGATAAAGGGCAAATCAGGAGATGTTGTGAACGACAGAATTGAAAATAAGGTGAAGCCGGTGAGATGGAATGCTGAATTGCCGACATATACACCGGTATTCTCAGCAAGTGCTAGACTGTCATGGCGATCTACGGGATGCAGAATCAGGTTATCCAGCCTTTATAGAAAATATATGTGTGTCTTGTCTGTGTGTATGTGTGTGTGTAGTGCGTGCTGCAATGTGTGCATGTGTGCGTGCAAGCATGCACATGTCTTTTGTGACACAATCATAGTACATCGTTTAGTTTGACTCGAAAATCTTTAATTTTTACATCAGAGTGGTAATGGGTATAAAGAGCTAATGGTTGCTTTTTGGTTTATTTGAAAACAGTTCTATAACGTCTGGAGAAACAGACGTTGAGGCTGACAGATCTGGAGGGCCAAGTCCATCGTATATCTCCACACTGATGCCTGTGATGATGGAATGCTGGCTTGAGTGTCTACCAGAGAAGAACAATGATAAAGGTACATAAATTTCAAAGAGCTCTGATTATCCTGTTTATCTTGCCTGTTCGTAGAACATAAGAGCTTATGTTCTCACTTACTCACTATGGCGTCAGCGTTGTCGTCCATGCAGTTTTAGTTAACTTTTCTGTTTAGCTCTGCTATTCATAGTTTCTCACATCCGGGAATCTTGAGATCGGCCGCCATTAAAGTTGGGGCAAACTTACTACATGCTAAAGAGGACTGCCCATACAAATGCAATGTTTACATTTTCCATGAAGCTCAAACCATTAAATCCTGTATCTGAGTATCTGTAATAAACCCGCCCGGTATCAGAAAACATCAAATCATGAGTGATTTTGCAAGATAGTAAAGAAAATGTAATTAAGGTTTTACGGCCCATTGCTCATAATGTTAAATTAGCCCCTGCATAAATGGCATCGCTCCCATGGTATTATGGGAAATTTGATTGTGATGAGGTCATCGCCATTCTATGAATACCTGAACTATCAGTGTTATGGTAACCAGACATCATCTCTTGCGTTATTACTGTATTCACATCAATACTATATGTACAATGTATTTTCCCCATCCCTACCTATATTACCAGCTCAGACACTGTTATTTCTGGTTATGCTTTGCATTTCAATTCTGTACGAGCGGAAATGCTACTGGGCCACCAATAAGTGCGGTTGATGCCGATAGTAGCGATGTTTTTATAGGAAATCCTTCTTTTTTTTCTAATCCGATATATAGGAAATCCTATAATTCTGTTGGTCAGAATTTCAAGAATCATCATACATACAGAAATAGTCTAAATACATTTGGAAAATTTATCACTGGAATGACTGGCTCGGTTACCGAGCCAGTCATTCCAGTGATAAATTTTCAAACAATTACTTCTTGTCCTCTAAATGAATATTTCTCAGGACCATTGCATAGGCTTTTTGACTCGTGGGACAATTTAAGGGTTCATTGGCTTAAGAGATCACTTCGCATCGAACCATTTCCTGGGTTTTTTCTTTGAGATCAATCACATCCCTGCGATAGGGTCCATAGTAAGTAACTTAAGGATTCAATAGGGTTTCAATCATTGCAGAAGGATGTGATTTCCTTGCATTCAGGATCGTGCAGTAAAACTTCAATCTTCTACTGTCTTCTTACTTCTTTCTTCCAAAGACTATCTGTTACGCTACCTCTTGTCATCTAAATGAAGATAAAGCTACATGTATTTTCAACTTGAAATCTTGAAGTAACAAAGTGCACCCAATGCTGATCATGTTTTGATAGAGTCCAGGATGCTGGTGCCATTGTGGCTGCTTGCTTATATAATACCTGATTAGCGTCAGGTGTACTTTGTTACTTCAAGATACCACATTCATAATAGCTGTATGTTTTGTGTTTAACTTGACTTGGTTCATACAGGTTAACTTTTCTGTTTAGCACAGCTACAGCTAAACTATCAGGCTTATGGTAAATAATCTTTATCTATATCTTTTTTAGTCTATTTCTATCAATAGTGCAATGAATTTATCCCATTCCTACCTTTATTTTCAGCTCAGGGACTTTGTTATTTATGGTTAAGTTTTGTGTTAGTTTTAGATGTACTTAATCCATACAGGTAAACCTTCCTGTATAGCTCCTCTATAGTTATCAGGCTTAATGTGGTGTATGCTAACAAAACCATAGGATTACATGGCTTGTACAAATTTTTAACGTGGTTTTTTTACTATTTAAGTCATGCATGGGTTATATTTTTTAGAAAAAGATAATACACTTTAGTTAGGCTTCTGTCAACAACCTTCATGTGTACAAAGATATGAAACAGACGAGCTGCATGGCTGCACTGCAACCACATTTCTGGCTGTTCCTTTGCATGTTCAATGTGAGGATATTAGTTAATGTTAAATATCTACATGTAACAGGTACATGGAGCACTTTACTTAAACAAGCACAATTCATTATACAAATTTATATTAAAAATGGTAAGTATATCTGAGGTGATTATATTATAAACTACCTAAATTAATATATACTCATTGACTAACTGAATAATGTTCATAGAGTCTCTATAGCTGCGAGTGAAATGTGAAAAGTAGGTCACGCTGATGTGACATTGATCTTCTTTTATTACACTACGTACTGTATGTCTATAAAAAGCTCTTGAAATGACAGCCCAGATTAAGCTTTTGTGACAGCCTGGCTGACTGAGATGGCGGTTTATTGAGCTGCTATCCACAACAAAAATAAGTCATTTAGTACTTAGTCAACCCGGCCGAAACTGGACTTTGCAGTCATCTTTAGGAATAGGCCTGTACATTTTGCAGGGTAAAGGAAGGGTATTTTTGACAATTTTACCAAAGGAATGGCTGGCTCAGATACGCGAGCCAGTCATTCCTGTGGTAAATTTACAAAAATAGGCATCACTGCCTTCAAATAGACATTTTTCACATCATGAGAACATACTTACCTCCCTAAAACTCTTGATATACTAGTATATCAGCTCTAAATTCAATAATATTCAGAATTATAAACGGTTAGGTGCCCCTACTGGGCAGGTGGAATGTACACAATCATGCACATGTCAGACCCCACGCCTGTGCATGTGCATGTTGGTACTTCCGTGTTCTAATATATTGGCTTATCAGCAACATTGAAAACAATTTCAAGCTCTATTTTGTTGAATTTTTATTCATTTTCTTTCATCCATTTCACTATGGCTGAATCCAAAGCGTCAGAGGAGTCTGCCTCATCTATTAAGGTGATATTGTTCCATATCTTATTTAAGACTTGTAACCTTTATATGTTACCGGTTTTCGTTCGTGGCCGACCTGGCATTAGCGTGTTTTTAGGAGATGGGAATCCTTGTTAAATTATCCCAGCGCCTAAGTTCTACTAATCCCTTGTGTCTTTGTGTCCACAGTCTCATCTTAGGATGGTAGAGCTCCTGTTCTTCACTCAAGAGTTTGATCACGTCTCCTTTTCTCTGACTTATCATCTGATATGTCTAAGGGTCAGAGATATAAAACGAAATATATCTCCCTCCTTTTGTCCCATCCCCTTCATCAGACTCTACAGACTGGGTGTATGGTATGGACGTGATTTCTGCACAAGAGGATGGTTTACCTGTGCTCAGGATAAGGGAGTTCATTAGTTATGGCACCTAATTATTTTTATTTTTATCAATTTTTGCTGCCATTCTTATTGCACTGTATTCTCTCTTGTGGTTATGCATGGGTTCTCAGATATATAATTATAGTATTATATTATTCTTGAGTGATGAATGTATGTAGTCCTAGGTATTTCTTGCATTCACAATCTGATATCTCCCCCCCCCCCACCCCCAGCCCCTTGAAGGGGCTTTTGCATTGAGATTTGATGTCATAATCAGCCAGTTTTTTCCCTTTTCCTTGACATGATAATCTTGGTTTTTTTAAAAGAGGATCTCTTGATGTCATTATCATTATTATGTTATGATAACTGGGTGTCATAATCAGTCTGTCTCTTCTTTCAAACATTCTCATGTTATCCCTGGCTGGGTTTTTTTTATTCCTTATTTTTTTATGAAGACATCTGTCCCTTCAGGGTTGTCAGTAATAAAAGTGGTTGTTCTCTCTCTCTCTCTCTCTCGAGTTTGTTTTTCTATTTAAACTTTAACAAAATAACAAACTAAAATACTCATTCTCTTCGTATGTCTACCTTTGCAGAAGTCATCATGTCCATCTTGTCTGAAGCATCTTAAGGCTAGATTCTTCCCCCCACTTCTGCCTATCTTGCACCGATTGTAGGCTTTCTAACAAATGCGCTATTTGTAAAGAGTGGGGGTGGATCTAACCTCTGAATTCTTCTGTTCGCAGGCGAAGATGATGGTAGAGGACAGCAAGAGGGTGAGGAAGGAGGAAACGGGTAAGAAGAAGGCCTCTGAGAAGGGTGAGCTGGAGGCCTTCAAGGTAGAGTTAGTGAATGAGATGCGCAGGATTTTGAAGGGCCTGATGCCTGGCATGCTTCGCGGCATGTTGCCAGGCACAGGTGTTTCAACTTCCTGTGCATCGACCTCGGTGCCGGTATCCCCCATCCTTTGATCATGCCCTCCTAGTTCGGGCAAAGTTAGTGATCCAGAGACGGCCGACTTGGACCCAGTCTTGATGTTCGCATTAGTCTGGGTTAGCTTTCTTTGCTAACCCGCAGTCTAACTTTCCTGACCAGGAAGATGACGAAGACTACCTGCTCGGCCCATGGGACGATCATGAAGCCATGGATGCGAGCGTTTACACTCCCCTTATGGGGAGTGCGGCAACTCGCACCTATGGTACCGTTCTCTCGGGAGTGGGTTTCATGATTCAACCTGTGGGCAGATTTGGAGCGGACGGCCGCCCGTATAAGATACCACGCTTAGCCGTGGAATCTTAAACGGATGACCCGGAGCACACTAATGTGGCTTATTCCCTCACACGAGCGTGGCCCCGGTGCGTGGCCTGCCCGTGGAGAATGTCATGCCAGCCCTCGCAGGCTCGTAGCATTCCCCGGGTAGTCGGGTATGTCTGTAGCCTCCACTGCCCCACCTGCGAATGCCATGATGACCCGCTGCTCGTCGGCAATTCGCAGGTGGCCACAGACGAAGACGGGTCTGACGCATGCGCGTGGCTCCTCGCTGTCAGACCAGAGCTCTCCGTCGATGAAACGGCCGCCAGTAACCCGCGGGCATGGTTACAGGCTAAGCCATTGGCCACCTCGGATCAATCTGTGCCATATGCAGAGCATATCGTAGATATGTTCGCTGCGGCAGAGACTGAAAGGTCACCTCGCGAAGCCACCCCCCCCCCCCCCCCCGCGAGGTTGCTAGACATTGTCGAGTTGCTGCCAGTCAGTACACTCGAGCTCGGTATGGTCCAGTGCCCAGACCGAGCGAGGACGACTGCACTGCTCTGGGTGAAGACATGTAGCCAGGGTCTCGTGCTGACACGGGAGCGCTGTGCTCGAGCGCTATGCACTCAGCTAATGCCGCTCTGCGTGATACCGAGGAGAGTTCGCGAGCAGCAATTAGTGCGTTGTCTCACATCTCTCAACTGCTATCAGGGGTAGTAGCAGCCTCGGTTCACCAGCAGCCTAGTCCAGTGACAGTCCAACGAGCCATTCAGGATGGTATCAACCTGGCGTTGGACTGTTTGACTATGTCGTTGACCAAGTCACTGAGGACGAGGCGCACGTTTTCACTGGACAATCTGTGCCCGTCCCAAGAGCTCAAGTCGCGCTTATTGCAAGCGCCGATTGCGGGCCCTGGCCTGTTTGCCGGCCGCACCAGCAAAAGCGTGCTGCTCTACGTCAGCCAGCACTCCAAGCGCAGGCAGCAGCCCGCGCATCTCGGGTATCGGATGCAGGGGGCAGCACGTGGTAATCGGGCCTGATGGCCTAAAAGAATTTTCGGTTACCACAGGTACCACTCCGGTGTTGTCACACGTACCAGAGACACGCCCACTTCTAAAATTTATGTGCACCCCGTTAACCCTAGGTGCGCCATTGGGAGGTCGGTTGACTTTCCACATTCAGGAGTGGGAGCGGTTAATTCAGGACCACTTAGTCTTGCAATGGCTTTCGCGCGGATGCAGAATGGATAATAGGTCCGCCATTGCATTTGTCTCTGGTACTGGTCTGGACTCAAATTCCAAGAGATCCAGACAAGTGGGGTGCATAGAAGAGGAGATAGAATCTCTAATTCTAAAAGAAGCAATTCAACCGGCGCAAGATTGCCTGGGCTTCTATTCAACTGTGTTTCTTGTGACAAAGAACACCGTGGGGAGGGGGGGGGGTGACAAATTCTCAACCTCAAACCTCTAAACAAGTTTATAGACACCAAGTTTCAAAATGGAAACAAAATCAGTGTTGTTAGACGCTTATTTCCACATTCCCATTGAAAGGAGTTTTCGTCGGTTACTGAGATTTGCTTTTCAGGGACGCCAAGGGGAGTTCAAAGTTCTCCCATTCGGAATTTCAACGGCTCCGAGGATCTTCACTTGAGTGGTCCTTGCTATCACAGCTTTCCTGTGCAGGAGAAACATAGCGGTCCACACTTACATAGACAACTAGTTGCTAAAGGCACACAACCCAGAAAGCTTGACAGCAAATCTGGAGATAGTTTTGAAAATCAACTTTCAAAAGAGCTGACTCCATCCCAGAAGTTTGTTTACCTGGGTATGTTCTTCGATCTGGAGATAGGATATGTTTATCCATCCCAAGAGAGAATGGAGAATCTCCTCTCATGCATTCAATTGGTTTGAACCAGTCGTTATATTCTAGCACATGTCTGTCTGAGAATGCTAGGTCTGATGGTGTCAATGGAACCAGTCATTCCTCAGACGGCCGATTCAGCTGTTTCTCATGACTCAGTGGACGCAGAGTTCAGGATCACTGGACTCGCGCATTCAAGTGTCGGATCCTCTCATTCATCACTTTCACTGGTGGATGGAGAGAGAGAATCTCCTTGCAGGGGTCATGCTGACCCCTCCCCACCCTCAAGTAACGATGTTTACGGATGCATCGATGGAAGGATGGGGAGCTTGCCTGGAAGAAGCCACAATATCAGGGCTTTGGAAACTGAATCAGTCAAAGGAGGATATCAACATGCTAGAATTACGAGCTGTAGTCCTAGGCCTGGAACACTTCTTAAGGGAAGTGGAGGGAAAGTGTTGATACGTTCAGACAACTCAACAGTAGTGAGTTGCATAAACCGCCAGGGCGGAATGAAGTCACCCAGTCTCTGTATGATGACATGGAAACTGCTTTGCTGGTGCATGGATCATATGATCACCTTGAGAGCAGTTCATATTCTGGCAAGGCTGAATCTGTTAGCAGAATCATTGAGCCGAAGGATGAGCATTCTGCCTACGGAATGGCAACTAAATCAATGTGTGGCGGATCTTCTATTCAATCATTGGGGAAACCCAACATAGATTTATTCGCAATGAAGAAGAATGCGAAGATGACGACGTATGTTTCTCCGATTCCAGATCCATGTGCTATCGCAATAGATGCTCTAGCTATCAGTTGGAAGGGAATGTATGCATACGCATACCCTCCAACAATCCTGATTCCAAGGATTCTTCAGAAGATCAAGCAGGAGGAATGCCAAGTGCTTCTGATCACCCCGAATTGGCCAAGCCGATCATGGTTTACAGATCTGCTGGACCTTCTGGTCTGCAATCCGTTTCCTCTGCCTTTGATGGACAATATTATCTTCCAGGGCAAGACCCTTCACAACAATCTGTCAATGTTTCAATTGACTGCATGGATGTTGACAAAAATTCCGCGGTTAAGGAGGGCTTTTCTGAGCAAGCAGCCAATTTTATGGCCAGAGGCAGAAGCGGGTCAACCTCCAGAGCATATAATTATAAAATCAACAGATTTGCAGAATGGTGCTCAAAGAGATGTATCAATCCAATTGATGCATCTATTCAGGTAGTAGATGATTTCGCTGTCACCTGTATGATGCCTATAGTCTTAAGCCTAATTCTATTGCTGGATATAAATCAGCATTAATGACTGTTATCCCTTGCTTGGCAAAGAGGGGAAGTGATGAAGTATGTGTTCTAAATACTCTTATCAAAGGTATGGGCAATCTTAGACCGAGAAATCCTCCACAGACACTCATGGAGTCTTTCTCTGGTTCTTCAAGTTTTGAGTGATAAACCTTTTGAACCACTTAGTGCTATTTCTCTTAAATTACTGACACTGACCCATGCTCCATATGGTTGTCATATATTGAACCCATGGTAGGGCATCAAGAGACACTATTTCCAGATGGATAGTAGAATGCATTCAATTCTGTCATAAGACAGCCACTGGAAAACAAGTAGATAGAGCCAAGGCTCATCGTGTCCGTGGTGTGGTAACTTCCACGGCATTATTTAATGGTGTTTCTGTTGAAGACATTATGTCAGAAGCCCAGTGGCACTGTGAATCGAGTTTTACCGACCATTATCTCCGTGACACTTCCAACCCGCTCGCCATCTCAGTCCTCAGAAAATAATGCAGAGGTATTTATTTGTAATCAGTTTCCTCCTCTGCTATTTACAAATATCACATTTGTTAGTAGGGAATCCCTACTATTTCTGGTTACATTCTCTTCATCCATATGTGGGAAGAGGTGATTTCCTCGCTCAAGACATCAGAGGTCTGTATATGTGACCATTTTGTTTTTTGTCTTATTGATTGTATTTAATAGGGTGATGGTTAATGTCTCTTAATTGTGGTTCTTTCAGAGTTTTTGAAAATGAAGCATTTCTTCTTTTTCCAATGTCTAGTAATACTTATTTCAAGTATTAGAGAATGTGCTAGTCATTTAGAGCAGCATTTTTTTCCTAACCTTCCTCAGAAAGAGGGGGGGGGGGGGGGTGCGGGTGGGTATGCCTTTGCCTTTTGATCAATCTCTCTTCATCTGTCGATTATCTGGTGCAAAATTCAATTCCTGGTTGTGTTTCAGACACAGTTTCAAATGTTTTAAATCTCTTGAAAATTCAAAGAGCTAGTCTCTTCGAGGGTGAACTTGTTTTAGGACCTTGCCTCCGTCCTGCCAAATTTACCTTCAAATTCTGGCTTTTATCAAGAGTGTTAAGGAGGTAAGTATGTTCTCATGATGTGAAATAAGAAAATTTACCAAATTTCTTTTTCACGAGTGAGATGACATACTTAAATCCCTAACAGGATCCTGGCCTCTCCACCCCACGGAGCCCTGGTCCTTTGGTTATTTGAATAGTTGCTTCTATGTCAGCCGATATTTAGTAATGGAAGTACCAATATGCGCATGCGCAGAGGTGGAGGCTGACATGTGCATGACTGTGTACATTCCACATGCCCAGTAGGGGCACCTAGCTTTGTATAATTCTGAATATTATTGAATTTAGAGCCGATATGCTAGTATATCAAGCGTGTTAGGGAGGTATGTCATCTCACTCGTGAAAAAGAAATTTGATAAATTTTCTTATTCCATGGGAAAGATTAAGAATTTGATTACATGGCTAATTGTTTAACTTCAAGTTGCACTATAAATATGCAGCACTAGGTAATCTAAAATAGCTACATGTCGGTTGTCATAGAGAATGATTTAGGGGCTACACAATGGTGTTTTGGGCTTGAAACACAGATGGTTTCTAAAGCAGGTTACTAGTATGTACCTGTTTGATTCTTTCAGGTTGTATCGCTCATCCAGACGCCCTCTCTATGATGGCAAAAGTTCTCGGAGTTGTACAGTTGCTATGGCGATGGATAAGCTATGGCGGTGACACCGACCATTCACTGGTATGATCATTGGTTTTTTCCTATGTATTACTGGTTTTGAGAACTAACCCATAGCTCGATGTCTATCTATGAAACATGTGTGATATTCTATAGTTGCGATCTAGGCTACTGTGCAAGGCTAGAAATTAAGCACTGATCCTTTTTCCCATACAGATCAGATTTTTTGAAAATTTACCGCTGGATTGACTGTCTCGATAATGCGCCATTCATGCCAATGATAAATTTACAAAAATAGTGTTGTATTGTCCTGCAACTGGCCATTAACTAAGTAACCATTTTGACTTTCTGATGATGAAATGATTAATTATTCTAATAATATGGTGTATTCAGAACATTTAATTTTATATTCTATGCAGAATGACAGTCATGACAATACGGATAAGTATAAATTCCCAGCGATCCGAGTAATCGCGATTATTATTAAATAATCGATCGTAATTATTGAAAGCAATAATCGCGCAAGCCTACTGTATATACGTTGTGAAAAACTGATGTACTCATGTTGGAGGCAGAGGGGGGGGGGGGGGGAAATTGAAATTAGTTTCAAAACATTCAACAGCTGCCCTTGAATCACGACACTGGAATCTCAATGCTTAAAGCATACAGCATTTAAAGCATACAGCATAATCAATCATGTCTGTTTTTGCATGTCTTATGTTAGGAAGAATGGTTTCTGTCAGCCTTCAGTTAAATTGGTTTCAAATGACTCAACAGCCATCCTGGAGAGTTACTTTGAATCAAGACACTGTTTAACCATTTAACACTCATATTAGCAAAAAACATCTTCTGCAGTGGTCTTGAGAAATGTCAGATTGCAGACCAAGAGAAGACTATTTATGAAAATGTACGACTGAAATGACTGGCTTGACAACCGAGCCAGTCATTCCAGTGGTAAATTTTCAAAAATAGTCTTCTCTTGGTCTGCAAACGGACATTTTTAATGCACAAATTCAAATTTTCTTGAACAAATTTGAGGGTTAAAAGTTTAAAGAGCTAAGATATAGCATACCTAGTCACATCTGTTTTGCGTGTTTTATGGTAGGCAGAATGGTTTCATCAGCAGTACTTCAAGGAGTGCCAGAAACACTTCATGGGAAATTTCCCATATTCAGTTAAGGTCACATCATCTCTCGCAAAGAAGACAAAAAAGAATTCTGACTCTCACAAGCCACAGGTAAGATAATAAATAGTATTATCCTCGGCCCGTATAGGGAAGAGGGTATTGCGATCGGGTTTGTGTGTGTGCCTGTTTGTCCAGACCTATATCTCGAAAACTACTGATCCCATTTGGCTCAAATTGTAGCATAACAAATGAACTTGCCGTGAAAGAGGATTTCCAGACTTTGGCCGGGACCTGAATAAAAGAACCCGGATCTGGATCAGATCAAATTCAGGATCTATGGATATCTAGAAAACTACTGGACCAATGTGGCTAAGATCTTAACACAGGTGAGAGTGTGACAATACACTAGGATTCCACAACCTTGGGTGTGATCCAAGAAAATCTGAAACATTAAAAAAAATCTGAAAACTGTACAAAGTGACAAAAACAGGAGGGCAAGGGTCTCATTCCTCTTGTTATTCCTATGCTAATGGTTAACCATCATCAAGTTTAAGAGTTTAATAGCAAAATTTGGTGATGAAAATCTAAATATTTTTTTATTTAATGTCCATTTGCAGGCCAAGAGAAGACTATTTTTGAAAATTTACTACTGGAATGACTGGCTCGAGCCAGTCATTGGTGATAAATTATCATAAATAGTCTTCTTGTGTTCTGCAAATGAACATTCCCCAAGACCACTGCAGGGGCGATTTCGGCATGAAATGGTTAAACTCGAACTTTACGCCCTTTCAGTGGTCTTGATGAATATTCATTTGCCAGCCAAGAAAAGAAAATTTGTGACAATTTACCACTGGAATGTCTGTCTCAGTAATTGAGCCAATCAGTACAATGTTAAATTTTCAAAAGATAGTCTTTTTAGCCATGCAAATAGACATCCACTAATTTATATTTATATCACAGGACATTTCTGTACTCTCGGTCAATCTTTCTGTCTGTGAGGTGATGTCACGATTTCTCCAGCAGTCAAATCTCAAATGTCTGCCATCTATCACTGATTACCTGCTCGATGCCATGGATACCGGGGAGTTAAGCAGTGAGAATCACAGCACTGTTTTACATGTAGTGAACACTTTGTTGCCATTGCTGCAGCAACAAGGAGGTAGGTTGAATAGGGTGTGTTCATTGTATAGGCTGTTAACCCTTTCATGGTCAAGAAAATTTACAATTGTGCTTAGTGTGTGGTCATTTGCAAGCGAGGAGAATACTATTTTTGAAAATTGGTCACAGGAATGCCTGGCTCAATCATCGCGCTAGGCTTTCCAGTGATTTAATTTTATAAAAGCTCCTTTTAGCCTGCAAATGAACATTCCTCAGGACAATTTCAGTGAGCTGTTTTCTCCTGCCTGACCATTAAAAGGTTAAGTGTTGACTTCCAGGTCCACGAGTTTTAAGTTAACCCTTTAACCCTTGAATTTATTCAAGAAAATTTCAACTTTCTCATAGAAAATTTCCATTTGCAGACCAAGAGAAGAGTATTTTTGAAAATTTACCACTGGAATGACTGGCTTGGTTATTGCAAATGGACATTTCTCAAGACAACTGCGGAAGCCGTTTTTTGGCTGATATCAGTGTTAAAGGGTTAAAAAGCAATGTTAGTCAACAACAAATGATGAACTCTTAGACATGTTAGAAGCAGGTTTTTATTGTCATCAAAAATGACATCACTTGGATAATCTATGCTCGATTCCCAGATCAGGATGACTTATTTTATAGCAAATTATAATGTTTTAATGGTCATGATTTATCAAAAAGATTTGAAGTTCTTGCTAAGTGAATGCCCTTTGCAGGACAACAGAAGATTATTTTTAGCTCACTTGGCTTGAAAGGCAAAGTGAGCTTATACCATGATGACCATCTTTTGTCCGTCCATCCATTGTACAACCAGCTTTTCCTTTAAACGACCTCTAGAACCACTGGACATATTTCAGCCAAATTCACCAGGAAGGCTGTAGGGAGGCAAGTTTGTTGAAACGAAGTCGATTGGCCAATTTGGGTGGTGGCCATCTTGTATTTTGCCCAATCTTTAGAAACCTTTTAAAAAATCCCAGAAACTGCAGAAGAGATCGGACCGATATTTGGGAAATACGATTAGGGACTAAACACCATTCAAATTTGTTACGTGATTTTGGCTGGATATTAGAAACGTTTTAAATATCTGCGAAATTCACTCAGGTGATTGATTTGAAACTCATGAACATCATCTAGGACAACTGCTGAACCAACTTTGTTCGAGGGAACTGGATTGCCTCATCGGTCGTCTTGGATGACCTAATTTTCACGAAAACGACTGCGAACCACTGATGGGATCTGGTCGCAATTTGGGAAGTATGCTTATGTACTAAGGGCCATTAATAACATGACCACCGTCGATTTCACCAATCAGATTTCAGCATTTGGGGGCCATTTTGGAATTTATATTTGGTGGATATTGAAGCTGAATTTGGTTTTGTGTATGGCGATTTCAAATTTTCCATTGTCGACATTTCTGAGCAAATGGGTTGGTGGTCATCTGGGATTTCTTTATGAGAAAAAACTCACATAGTATGACAATGGGAAATTGAAAATGTCTTCTCGAAAGCCACTGGACCGATTTTAACAAAATTTGGCACGACACATCCTTGTTCTTGTTGTAATTTTCGCCAGAACCTTAAGTGTTTTACTTATGGGTGATGGACTTTCTACATGTAGTTGAATTGTGTCAGATGAGTGATACGGGACACTTGGGCCTCTTGTTATAATTTAGCAGCGTAATGACTGGCTCGTCTTCTCTTCACCTGCAAATGGATTCGACATTTCTTATGTCCAGTGCGACTGCAAAGACCAGTTTTGGCCTATGTGACCATGAAATTGTGAAGTTATTGTTTTGTAGATTCAGTGAGTGTGGACCAGCTATTGGATGCGTGCTGGCAGCTCTACTGTCAGGCTCACCCATTGTCGCAGCAAAAACGTGCCCTACTAGAGTGGTTCTCGGAGCTGGCATTACATCAGAAGTGGCACACTCTGCAACAGTGAGAATAGATTTGTACTCTTTGTTGTGTCAGAATATTCTTTGCTAACACAGGTGTTTAGATTGACCTAATTTTAACATACTATATATTTTAGTGAGAAAATGTTTTTAAGACAGGGTTTGGTGCGAATCATAGATTGCAGACCCTTGACCCTACCGTTTATGTCACATTGTACAATTTTTTAGTTTTTTGATTTTCGAGATTTTGAGACCACAACCAGAGTTTTGTGACCAGTCGATTTATTTGGCGACCATCTTGGATTTCCGAAAAAATCCAGGAAATTGGTTAAAAGACTACTCATTAACTGTTGGGCGGATTTAACCTAAGCTTGACTGGAAGAACCCTTTGTCATAAGCTTGAGAACAGAAATTTGATTGGTTAGGGTTTTTTTGGCAGCCATCTTTAATTTGAGAAAATGTCCATGACATGTGGTAAAAGAAAGCTCATTAATGGGTGAGGCCTATTTCAACCAAACAAGAATGTCCATGAAATCGATTAACCCTTTCATGACAAAGATGGACATACCGGCCTCTGAATTGGTCTTGAGGAATGTCCATTTGCAGGCCAAGAGAAGCCTATTTTTGAAAATTTGCCACTGAAATGACTGGCTCAGTAACTGCCTCGGGCACTCATTCCAGTGATAAATTTTCAAAAATAGTCTCCTCTTAGTCTTCAAATGGATATTTTCCATGCGAAAATAATAATTCTCATGTAAAGTTTGGGGGCTAAAGGGTTAAAATAGTATTCCTCAAATGCCCAGCCACAATTTGTACCTTTAAAACAGATTTCTGTGCTTCTGGACAAAACTGCTAAATGTCTCGCAAAATAATGTATATGGCTGTACATGTAGGACATGATCTTTCTAGTAGATATGTCAATGTTCCGCTGGCTCTATTCATGGATGTGCGTAACTTACAAACCTGCCTAGCTTTCCGCTCTGATTTAGAAAACCTGACTATGTCGTATTCATGAAGTTGCGGCCAAATATTTGTTTACCTTCGGTGGCGGGATATAGCCCTGATTACATCTCATGCATTGTCATTATCATCTACTTTGTGCCATTTTCATTAAAGCTTGTTGGTGTCTCTACCATGTCTACTTGCGAGACATTTTAAGCTTTTGTTTTTATTAATAATTTTCTGAATCTCAAACGTCCTGTTACAACACTGAACCATTACAGTACAGCTCAGAAATAACAGAACATGTTTCTAAAAACAAAATAAAATGTACTGTTGAATATTTTGAACGTAATTTGATTGGAAGCCATTGCTGTCTAGCAATGGCTTCCGATCAAATTAAGTCCAAAATATTCAACAGAACATCGTCTTCAAAATCGTACTAACTAATATGTTTCTGTCTTGTAAACATGTTAACTTTTTATTAGCTGTACTGTACATTTTATTCCAGACAGAATGTTGTTAAGGAGTTTCCCAGGACTCTCCCGAAACTGCTGTGTGAATTGAAGCGGAGTTCATCAACTGCTGAACTTGATAAACTCATTATACAAGTGATCCACAAAGTTTGCCGTCAGGGAGACACAACTCTTCTACAGCCATACTTAGATGAGATACTTAGTGAGTGAAATTGTTGTTATATGTCATACCATTAATATTGTGATTATGATATTGTCTTCTGTTCTTCCATTGATTGTCATGATTGATTTCCAATTCATAACTTTATAGCTCTCAGCACATGAGGGGAAGAGGGTATTGCGATCAGATTTGTCTGTGTGTCTGTCTGTCTGACTGCCTGACTCCATGCATGCCTGTTCGGAGCCGTGTCTAAAAAACTACTCTTATGATTTTGCTCAGATTTTAACACAACGAAGGAACGACAATAAATCATACTATTGGCCCTGTAGGTGGGGCTTAGAATACACCTTCCGTATCCTCTGCGTGTCGTAAGAGGCGACTAAAGGAGGTAAAGGTGAGGTAACCCTGACAGAAACCTCGAGTGCTGAAGACGGAGGTTCCAGGCCGCACGGCGCACTCTAATAAACCATGGATCCACACACTTAACGCTTATGATCATGTCGATAGTCACTTACAGGACTGGCGGTATGATCAGCGAACGAAAAGAAGAAGAAACATTGTATTGAATATATTGAACATAAATGGATTGGAAGACATTGCTGCCGAAGCAGGCAGCAATGTCTTCCAATCCATTTATGTTCAATATATTCAACAGATTATTTCTTACTAAGACGTTTCTGTTTTTGTTTTGGAATCCTATTAGCATAATTATGAGCTGTACTATATATTTGTTTGTATTTATTTTAATTATCAGATGTGAAATCGGGCGTTCTCGTGACCGTATCCATTGACAACCAGCGAGATGTAATTGATTTGTTATACTATATTGACCATTTAGACAAGTCTCAGCTAAAGTCCATCAAATTAATCGTGACTGCGAGCAAACTTAGCAAAGATAACGTGGACTATCTACTGAACATTCTGTTTACAAGGTAATTGTGTAATTGCAGTCATTAGACCTTACAAGGCAGCTCGGAAATAACTCAGGATGTTTCTGGAAGAAAATGAAACAGAAACGGAACAGAAGCGTGTCGGGATTCAGACACATTGGATTTCTGAACACATGTTTGTTTAACCCTCAAATTTGTTCAACATTTCAATTTTCTAATAGAAAATGTCGATTTACAGACCAAGAGAAGACTATTTTTTTAATTTAGCACTAGAGTGACTAAATTTGTTGAAAAATAAACACCAGTTCATCGTTTAATTTATTTGACAAATTAAGAATTTTGGCATCAGAGTGGTAAGGGTTAAAGGGTTAAGTATGAACACAATTGCTGTAGAAATAAATATTGTCAATCTGGTCGATCACAGACTACTGGAAATTAATTCTGAATGGAATATTCTTATTCCATTCTAAGAAAATGGCAGAAACTATGCCTATATCCAATCTCAATTATTTAGTATCAAAGTCTCTTGGTAAATATGATTTGAACCTCAATAAAACATGTTCAAAATGATTCAAGATTAAATTTTGATTTTACATGGGAACACTCTTGAGATCCTCTCAAGCGACCTATAAGTTATACATATTATATGATGTAATATAAATTCTAGTCAATAGCAAATTTTCCTCCTAAATAATGGCCATTTGTGGACTAGGAAAGTGTTATTTTAGAAAACTAAACCCTGAAATTACTGGTTCAGAAACTGAGTCAATCCCTCAAGTGATTTGGTTTTCTAAAATATTCTTCTGCGGTCTCGAAATTTTTAATTTCTCAAGACGATAGAGGCCATTTTTTGCCATATCGTTGAGCATTAACCCTTTATAACACTCATATCAGCCAAATATTAACTCTGGAGTGGTCTTGGGAGATGTCCATTTGCAGACCAAGAGAAGACTGTTTCTGAAGATTTACCACTGTAATGACTGGCTTGATAACAGCCAGTCATTCCAATGGTACATTTTCAAAAACAGTCTTCACTTGGTCTGCAAATGGACATGAGAAAATTAAAATTTTCTTGAACAAATTCGAGGGTTAAAGTGTTACTCTGTATTACTCTCTGCAGGTGGCAGGAGGGTGAGATGAGAAGTGACCTTAAGTCAGACCTATGTTCTCCTGCTCAGTTCATATCATTCCTATTATCTGTGGTGCTAGGTAAGGAATAAATATTACACTCTGTAAATAACTATTGCACAGGCATTCAGACTTAATAGATGCTCTTTGAGTCAGTCAGTCTAGTGGGAAATTCTTTAAAATAGCCTTCCTCTTAGGGCTGCAAATGGCCATTTCTCCAGACCACTACAGAGACTGTGTGTCGCCCGCATGATCATTTTGTTTTATTTTGGGCTATTTTACAGCTTAGCAATAACTTAAAATGTTTCCAAACAAAATAAAATGTACTGATGCCATTTTCAGCTATGCCCCGCCCATCAGTAGCTAAGCTCCACCCACACCTCGCCGTGTTTGGATTGATCGATCCCCGAATGTCCTAGCTGGCAGCAACAGCTCCCAGTCTAATTAGTTACAAAATATTCAACAGCTTCCCTGTATAGTTTTCAGGAAATTGATAGCTAGGACATTCGGGGATCGATCAATACAGAATATTTATTAAATAGTAAAAGCAAACAATTTGTACAACATCCCATAGACCGTCTTTAAATATGCTTTTGTGACGTACTTATCGACATCATTCATGACGTCATTCATTATGATGTCATTGCACACATCACGCAGTTCATTATGATGTCATATGATGGGTGGGTACTCTGGAAAGGACCATTGGATTGGAAGACAATGACTTCCAATCCAATTATGTCCAACATATTCAGCAGTACGTTTCTCACTATGCCATTAACGTGTTTCTGTTTTGGAAACATTAGCTTATTTGTGAGCTGTTTTGTAAACAAAATATGTTGACGTTATCTTAATTGACCTTTCCAGTTTTACCTATGCCCCGCCCATCTCTATCTCATCTACCCATACCTCGCCCATGTTGAGATCGATCGATCCCTGAACTCACTGACTCTCAATAAGCGAACAATGTCCCAAACAGGACTGGCGGTATGATCAGCGAACGAAAAGAAGAAGAAGAAGACTGACTCTCAATTTCCAGAAAACGGTACAGGTAACCAGTTGAATATTTTGAAACTAATTTGACCAGGTACTTTTGCTGCCTACAGCATGTTTATTAAATAGTAAAGATATACAATTCGTACAACAATGCTTAATCTGTCACCAATTATGCGTTCATGACAAACTTATATACGTCATTCATGACGTCATTGATTATGATGTCATCCTACATGTCACCTCATATGGTGGATAGATAAACTGGAAAGGTTCATTACCAGTCATGCCAGTACACTATAATAATAGAACATGGATTCTCTTAAATATTTAGGAGCTGAGCATCAATGCTCTGTGCCTCATGTTTTGAATTGTTATCCCCGCGTTTTAAAAAAACGTCGGGGATGTTGTAATTGCCTCCGTCCGTCTGTCCTTCCATCACACTATCTCCTCCCAAACCATTGGGTGGAATTCAAACAAATTTGCTATATGCGTTACCTATATGATTGCGCTTTGCAAGATGATATTTAGATTTGGCTCCGCCCCCAGGGGATGGGGGCAGGGGTCAAAAGGTTGAATCATGTGTAACGGAACTCCTCTGAATCCATTACACGGAATTCAACCAAATTTAATATGTGAGTTACCCATTTGATTGCGGAGTGCAAGAGCCCATTTACATTTGGCTCCATCCCCAGACGGCAGGCGAGGAGTCAAAAGGTCAAATTTTAACTTGCGGAAATTGATTGTAATGCATCTCCTCTGAAACCACTGGACAGAATTCAACTGTATTGGGTATGTGAGTTACCCATATCATTGTGGAGTGCATGAGTCCATTTACATTTGGTGCCCCCCCCCCCCCCCCCAGGAGTTGGTGGGGAGTTGGGGTCAAAGGGTAAAAAAGTAGATTGTAATGCAACTCCTCCGAAACCATTAGACGGAATTCAACCAAATTTGGTATGTCAGTTACCCATGTCAATGTGGAGTGGATGAGCACATTTACATTTGGCCCTGCCCCCAGTGGGGTGGTGGATGGCGTCAAAAGTAAATGAAATTCATGGTAATACAACTCCTCCGAAACCGTTAGATGGAATTCAACCAAATTTGATATGAGAGTTACCCATATCAATGTGGAGTGGATGAGCACATTTACATATGGCGCCGCCCCCCCACCCCAGCAGGATGTTGGATGGGGTCAAAAGATCATGAAATTCATTGTAATGCAAGTTCTTTGACACTCTTGGATGAAATTCAACCAAATTTGGTATGTGACTTATCCATATGTTTGCGGAGCGCAAGTTTACATTTGGCTCCACCACCAGGGGTGGGTTGTAGGGGTGTCAAACTTTGAAAATGGTGAATGTGGGGTATTTGTGATGATGCGTCATTGATCGTGCAATCTAGTTTATATTGCTGAAGGATCTTATATAGAGTATAGTTTCTAACAGTGATTCTAACACCTAGCATTCAGTATAGTTTATAAATGTGAATGACTAGTGATTCTAACGCCTAGCATTCAGTGTGCAGGACTAAAGTGGTAAACTTGAATGCAGTGTTGCCCACAACATCTGAT
Organism: Chaetoderma sp. LZ-2023a; assembly: GCA_034401795.1. NCBI lineage: Eukaryota > Metazoa > Mollusca > Caudofoveata > Chaetodermatida > Chaetodermatidae > Chaetoderma > Chaetoderma sp. LZ-2023a. The sequence continues at coordinate 15,312,424 of CM067365.1, forward strand.
TTTTGGGGGTCCCAAGGACCCCACACTCAGATTTGGGGGTCCCACTGTAAAATCTGGGGTTCCCATGTGGTCCTCATCTGAAATATGGGGGTCCCATGTTTTTTTCTTAAAATAAACACAACACATTGATCTAATTATAAAGCACTTTATTAAACATGTTGAAAACAGTGCCAGTCATTCCAGTGGTAAATTTTCAAAAATATGTATTCTGTGATCTACAATGGTGGCTAAAATTGATCTATTGAAATGGCCCTTGTATATTTAACTAATAACATTTGAACTGCATGTCAATAAACAATAACTTAAAGCACTGTACTTGTTTGTTGTCTGATAAACCAACCAACCTACATTGACGACCTTGTATGATTAATATTTCCAAGGACCACTACATTAGTAATTAGCAAAGACCACTGCATTCGTTTTTCTATTAAACCCTAACTTGACTTTGGACGAATTTAAAAATTACGAGTATCTGGGGCGAGTTTGCTCAAGGACGACTTGACCTACTTCGATATAATGCGCGCATATTTTTTATAATGTAACTGGAATGACTAAATATAGTGGAATACATAGGTTAAGATCAGAAAACAATAATTTATCAAAAATAATCTGTATAAATCAGATTAAACTGCGTAATTAGTGAAAATATATCAGCCAATAACCGGATATGTCTAATTCATAGGGAGTAACTATGTAATGTGATTGCTGATTGGTTGAAGCATAGATAACGCATTAGCGTGTATCCAATAAGGACGCTTGTATCGTGGAGCTTTGAGCTATACGCTGTTTGAAAAAAAATCAATATTTTAACTTATGCCTACCTGTAGATCGACGATATCGTTGCACATCGCTGAGCTTTTTAGTTGAGAAATTGGGAACACCTAACGATCGAGTATTGTTAAACATTATAAACACTAATCCATCAGTCAATCAATCAGCCGCTATTGCTAAATAAAAAACGGATTATAGCGGGTATTGATACCGTTATTCAAACAGCAATACAAAGACACCGCCGCTAATCCGTCAAATGACCATTCAAATGTAAAAGATATCACAATATATTCCTTCATCCATTTAGATATTTTGATACGTAAATAGAAAAAATATTTTGCCTGTAAGTCGTTGCTGCTTTAGGCAAGTAGGCATGCACAAATTAATTTCAAAATATTCAGCAGATTAGTGATAACAACGTTGTGATCTGTCCAATGTTCTGAGCTGTGAAAGGGTTAAGACTCCCAGACACGTTTGTATACGCTTGATCAGTTGTATTGGATTTCTCAAGCGTGAGTTCCTCTAGAGGGCGATTCCGCTGTTATCCAATCAAATACTGGCACGTCACACTGACGTTTAGCACAACAGACAGAAACATGGCGGGTATTTTAGCAATTTGTAGGCCAAACAAGGCGACTAACATCGGGCTTGTAAACTCATTATTTATGGAAAAAAAAGTTAGATCAAATGGAATACTAAGGATGATTTGGGGATTGTGTTTACAATTAAATGTGGTGGTTGAATCTGATTTATGGGCATTAACAACTTTGAGTTGTGCAAGAAAACCTACAACAAATCATAGTCTTAAACAACACAGTAAGTTCGTTTTTATTGAACACACAATACATTAGGTATATTTTTTAAAGTAAAAACATGCACAAATAAATATACACACACGATAATATAATCGATAATTAAGCACACGCAAAGTTACCAGTTTATGTTACACTTTTTCACTGCGTCCCTTGTGCGTCCTCGGGGACGCAGAGGGTTAATTCATTGTGTCCCTCTGCCATTTTTATGCGTATATACGCACAAAAGGACGCATAAGGGCAACTCTGCATGAATGTATATCTATCTGGTGTGAGCTGACAATGTTTCTACCTGACAATGAAAGGTTTCAGAAGATTTTATATTTTGGTGTTATTCATTCCTTTACTTCAGATATTTCTGCTGATGATTTAGAAGGCCTGAGAGACACGAGCAAGAGTCCACTTGGCTTGTATACCTTGTTCAGGCCGGTGACCAGTGACTGGACCATGCAGCACCATCTTGCACAGGTAAGTTAGGTGTACAGATTATTGTGCTGCCAGGTACATACTGTGAATAAGATGATTTGGTGTGTGTTGTGTGGGCATCAGATATATCTGCATCGTCTGATGGGCCCAACTCGAGGCAAGAACGCAAAGTTTTATATCAGCGCCTGTAGTAAGCCTGGTAATCCAATAACCCCAGCACCCACGATACAGCAATTATTATGTACGTAAGAACGTGCGCACGCATGCACACAGCTGACCTCAAAGGCTAAGTGAGCTTATGACATGGCTACCAGCTTGTGTTTATTGCCTTTCATCAACATTTCATTTAACCCACTTCTCAAGATCAAACAAATATGTCATGAAACACCTTTTGGTCATGGATTTCCACGCTTGTTCAAATGAATCTGATTGGTGGATTTGTCCGGTGGCCATCTTGGATTCTGTGCTATTTTTAGAAACACCTTTAAGCATCTTCTCTGAAATCACTTGAGTGATTGGCATGAAACTCTAAGGCAAGAGTTGAACTAAATTTGTTCATGACAACCTGATTGGTATGCCATCTTGAATGACCTAGTTTTCACAAAATTACTTCTCCAGAACTGGAGAAAGGATCGCGTCTAAATTTTGCAGATATGATTAGCGACTAAGCACCGTTCAAGCTTTGTGCAAGAGATGGTGATGCGAGAAAAAACTTCACTGCGATTAACTAATAAAATTTGTACGTTTTTTCAAACACGTTCAACAATTTGCTATTTAGTTCACTTGAAAACAGACTTCCATTAGTTCAGACACATGGAAGGTGACAGATCACTGTAGTTGAGAATACCCCTGTAGGTTTACATATATGTTAGACCTATAAGTGGTTTAGATCATTGTGGTTCAGAAAGCCGACTGTAGATAACGTGCATGTTAGAATACACTGCGTGTTTATAGACCACTGTAGTTCAGAACACATCAGGGCTGTAGGTACCAGTATGTTAGAACACATCAGGGCTGTAGGTACCAGTATGTTAGAACACATCAGAGCTGTAGATACCAGTATGTTAGAACACATCAGGGCTGTAGGTACCAGTATGTTAGAACACATCAGAGCTGTAGGTACCAGTATGTTAGAACACATCAGGGCTGTAGGTACCAGTATGCTAGAACACATCAGAGCTGTAGGTACCAGTATGTTAGAACACATCAGGGCTATAGGTACCAGTATGTTAGAACACATCAGGGCTGTAGGTACCAGTATGTTAGAACACATCAGGGCTGTAGGTACCAGTATGTTAGAACACATCAGGGCTGTAGGTACCAGTATGTTAGAACACATCAGAGCTGTAGGTACCAGTATGTTAGAACACATCAGAGCTGTAGGTACCAGTATGTTAGAACACATCAGGGCTGTAGGTACCAGTATGTTAGAACACATGGGTTGTTTATAGACAACCGCAGTTCATAAGGTCCCCCTGTAGGTACCATGTATGTTAGAAGACATTGCTTGTTTATGGAGCATATTTGTTGAAGATAATCTCACACCAGCTCGTTTACTCGTCATCAATTATAAGCACAATTCGCCTTGTCATATCTCACTGGTTAGTCGGAGAATGTGCTTCTTTTGTATAGTTCTTCTTCCCATACATGGTTTAATTAATAGGGTTGTCAGAGTCGGCAATCAACGACTAACTCATTCCTTCCGTCGCGCAAGTTTTTTGTCGGACACGTGTTTTGCCACTGGGCACAACTGATGGTCACTAATGACCTATATTAATGCACTTAACTCTTTCTATCATATGCTTGAAGAATAGTTATGTTCAATCCATATGCAAATGAAATTGACTTTATATTTGGTAAATGAAATAATAGAATGCTGTTGTTGTTTAATGCAGTAATACCTCTGTTAGTGCCACATATGTTAACACTCAAATCAGCCAATAACGGCTTCGGCAGTGGTTTTGGGAAATGTCCATTTGCAGACCAAGAGAAGGCTATTTTAAATTTTCAAAAACAGTTCTCTTGGTCTGCAAATGGACATCTTCTTAGAAAATTTTTTCATTTATTTAACAAATTTAATGGTTAAAGGGTTAATAGATCACCGCTGTTCAGAACGCCCCTGTAGGTGCCATGTATGCGGCGTATGTTAGATAAAGTATTGCTCCGTTAGTGGTGTAGGTGGTAATACATAGTATGCACATGAGTCGCAGCACGAACACGAGCACGTATGCTAGGTAAAGCGAGCCAATAACGGAAAATATGGATGTATAGTACGCCAACATTGTCGTCAAACTCGAAGGCCAACAGGCTGTGAAATAAGATACAGAGAATTAGTAGCTAAATGATTTATAGTAAGTAACGCGGGATCCGATCTGTCATTCAAGTATGTGATGTCATACTCAATTAATCACATGTAACCTGATGTCACTATGCATAATGGACGTATCGATCTTGGTCATGAAAGTTGAAAGGTGTACAAATTGTATGTCTACTATTTAATAAACGCTCCGTTGATAATTTTGAAACTAATTTTCAACTGCTTACCTGTAGAGTTGCCTTGAAGTTGGTATTCTAGGAATTCAGGATTCAAAGTATATTAATTGATTACAATACATTGAAAAAGTGTGCAGAGGTTAGCTAGAAATGGATCCCTCCGTTATTAGCTCACCTGGCCTGAAAGGCCAAATTGATGCAAAACTCATGAAATAAGATCTAGGGAAAGAGCAGAACCAAGTTTGTTCAAGGGAACTTGATTGGTCAAATGGTTCGACGGCCATCTTGGCTGACTTAGTTTTAGCGAAAATGACTTCTCCAGAACCGCTGAACGGAGCAGGTCGAAATTTGGCAGATATGATTACACCATGGAGGAGAAAGAAAGAATGTCACTGGATACACCAGCTCCACACAATGAAGCCTATAGGCATTAACTTAGAGGGATAAAGGACACCCATTCCCTGGACCAACACGCCCACCACAAGCAAAACTGTCCAGTACGTCATTATTACCCCCAGATATGATTAGGCCATTAAAGTTTGTTCAAGGGAAGTTGAACTGCCAAAAAACATGGCCATCGTGGGTCAATCAAAATATAGCGTATTTCGTGGCCATATTGGATTTTTTTATTTGATGGATTTTGAAGCCGAAATTGGTTTTATATGTGTTTTTGAGTATTCTGATCTCAAATTTGTAGTTTTCGAAAGGGTCAGATAAACGGTTTGGCGGCCATCTTGAATCATTTTCCTGCCATAAGCTCCTATACTAAAGCAATGGGAAACTTAAAATGTCTTCTCGCGAACTACTGGGACAATTTCAATTATATTTGGCAGGAAGCATCCTTAGGGCATAGAGATTCAAGTTTGTTCAAACGAAACCGAGCGACCAATTGAGCCGGTGGCCATCTTGGATTTTGGCTGATTTTTCAAAATTTCTTTTAAAATCTCCGAAAGTGTTTGAGATATTGATTTAGAACTCATGAAATATCATCTAGGGCAAGCGCTGAACCAAATTTGTTCACTTGTGAACTTGATTGGCCGAATCATTCGGCCGCCTTCTTGGATGACCTAGTTTTCGAGAAGACAACTTCTCCAGAACTGCTTTGGGAGATGATATTGATGACTAAGGGCCATTAAAGTTTGTTCAAGACAAGTTGATACATATAGAAAGATGGCTTCTGCTTTTGTTGTTACAAGTCTGCTAAACTCATTAGAGTTCTACTTATTGTTAATGAACATTCTAGTTGAAATGCCTATGGGCCTGGTGAGCGATACAGGCCCCTTAGGCCGCTTGTATTAGTATAATTGCTATAAACTTATTATTGTAAGAAAATTAAATAAAAAATTTTGATATTCTGAAGTATTACAGCAAAATATACCATAGCACGTTAATGTTTCAGGTATGTAAAGAAAATAAGCGAATTTCTAGTGACTGTCCTAGACTTGTGATTACTTGATTAAATGGAAAATAACCATTATTTCTTTTTATGTGAATTTTATATGATTAAAAATTTTATAATCAAATAATCATGAATAATTAAAAATATTTCAAATCCTACCTTTTAATTATATTTTAATGCAATCGGTCACGGAAATTGATATTGTACTCAGTGACTGTATGTCCATTTGCAGCCTAAGAGAAGATTATTTTTGAAAATGTATTTGCTCGAGAATCGAGTCAGGCATTCCAGTGATACATTTTCAAAAATAGTGTTCTCTTGGTCTGCAAATGGACATTTCTAAGCATCATTAATTGCAGCTTTCATCATTGATATGCTGTTGATGTCATGTGTACGTAATTTGTACCAAGGCTGATTAATCGAGTAATTGGACAAGCCTAGAACATCCATTTTGCAGGTTAAGAGCCGACGATTTTTGAAACTTTATCACTAGGCATTCTAGTGATACCTTTTCAAAAGAAGTGTCTTTGTCTGTATACAGACATTCCACACACAATGGGGGTGGGGTTGCTGTCTGACCATTAGAAGGTTACTACGATTGTCCAAATCAAAATTTATCTTTTTCAATAAGAGGCTATTTATAACTTGTATTTTAAGTTATCTCCCTTGAGGAATCTCACCAAGGCTAATGCATTACAATGCCTTTAACCAGTGACTCTCATACAGGTCCTTTTTAGTGTATATACCACCAAAATGTAGTCGCATTAGGTCCATGTGACCCCCAGTTGCTGAACAATTATATCCAGAAAGTCTAGCATGGGACCCCCATAATTCATGTTCAGGGACAGATCTGTCTTTTGCCATGTGCAAGCTAATAGAATAACCAAATAACATTTTTGTTAGCCAAATAGTAAATATTTTAGCCTCACTTATGAACATGTTTGCAGTCAGTCATCATAAGTTAATACTGTCAATTTTACAGTCCAGATACAATAGGGTGTTAATATATAAGAAATGTGTTGAATAGTTTGAAACTAATATGACTGAAAGCTGTTGCTGTCTTAGGTAGCAACAGCTTTAAGTCATATTAGTTTCAAAATATTCAACAGCGTAAACAGGAATTTTTTTTCTTTGCAACCATGACGCTGGAATTAGTTAGGATTCACCCGATAAAGAAAATTAAACTAATTTTAATCATTAGCCAATGATTTAGACATTTCTGCTTTTTGTGAGTCCATGGTACATTCTAATTTTAGCATGAAGGAGAAGTACAATTTTGGACACCAGATTCCCGCATGTGACCTCCACACCTCGGGGTGAGGGTTTCTGTAACACCCTCCCACCCAAATTTAGATGTCACAGGAAATACTGCCTTTAGTTTAACCCTTGTAAATGCCTAGACCAATGAAAACATTCACAAAGCACCGTCTATGCTAATTAACGGCTTACCTAATAATATTAGCATGGTGTAGAATATGATTCCTAATACACAGTTTGGCATGTTTAAGAAGCTCTTCTTCCCAACCAGCATGTGAACAACACCAAAGCCTTTTGCATACCTAAAGATGAGATAAGAATATGTGATTAACCCTTTAACCCTCAAATTTGTTCAAGAAAATTTCAATTTTCTCATAGAAAATGTCCATTTGCAGACCAAGAGAAGACTATTTTTGAAAATTTACAACTGGAATGACTGGCTCAGTTATTGAGCCAGTCATTCCAGTGAAAATTTTTCAAAACTAATCTCTGTCTGCAAATGGACATTGCTTAATACCACCACAAAGGCCGGTTTTGGCCGGCTTAGGCATCAAAGTGTTAAGAAGTCCAGAAATTATTATTGTCCTCACACCATAGGAATGAAGAGGGTATTCCTGTCTGTCTGTCTGTCTGTCTGTCTTTTTGTGTATGTCTGTCTGCTGCCTGCCTGTCTGTCTGTGTGTCTGTCTGTGTGTGATTGTATGTCTGGAGATGTATCTAAAAAAACTACTGATCATATATGGCTAGTATTTTAACACAACAAATGATCTCAACCGGAAAGAGGTTTGGTTGTGATCCTGATTTAAAAAAACTGGATCTACATCTGATCAAATTCTGGATCTATGGATATCTACGACACTAATCTTAACACATGAAATGGTGCAACTGTACACTAGGATAGTAGGATTTCATATTTTCGGTCATGATCCGAAGAAATCCTGTAAATCCAAAAAATCTTGAAAATCCACAAAATATTTACAAAGTGCAAATACAAAATTTTCAATCTCTGACTCCTGTTGTAGTCTCTGTAATAGCGTCAAAAATATCTACTTGGGAAAATAAGCTATCCATTACAAGGTTGCGGAATATAATGTCAAATATATGTGTGAATTATTACAGACGCTATTGCAATAAACTTTTAGGACATTCCTATCTCAATTAAAGTATGTTTAAATTTAATTAAAATGGCAATTAAAAAGCCTTTTAGCATTTAGCTGTTAGCCAGGCCAAAAGCATCGGCAGTGGTTCTGAGATGTCCATTTAGAAACAAGAAAGGTCATCTTTGGAAATTTTCCAGTGGAATAGGTGGTTCTATAACATAGGCAGTGATTCCAGTAGTAAATTTTCAAAAATAACTTCTTGCCTTGAAAGCTAACATTTCTCAACAGCACTACAAAAACCATTAAAGAATTAAGTGACCACCTGTCTCAGCAGCAATGTCTTCCAATCCAATTATGTTCCAAATATTCAACAGAACATTTTATTTTGCTTTGCGAACATGTTAAGTTATTTCTGAATTGTATGTATTCTGTGACTAGTAGTAAAAACATCCTACAGCTGCAATCAGTCCTTCTTCGCTTTTGCCCACTGTGTCTTGCCCTCAGCCGAAATCCTTAGCTTCCTCGGGTCCATTCTTGACTTGAGTGTACTGAGTCCTGCTTTCTTGAGGTCACCTCGTAGGCTGCTTAGCAGATTTATGCAATGACATCCTCTCCTGGCTTAGTGTTTGCTGGCTCTGAGTAGGGCCAATTCCAAGGCTCTCTGTTCTGGTGTGTCTTCTGGCATCCTTAGCACATTGCCAAACATGGACTATCTTTGCTGGGTGACTTTTACAGACAGCAGCGATGTATTACACATCTTGTCTAGTGCACCATTGGCAATTATGCTGTCTGGCCATCGGTGTCCAGTGATGGTGCGTAGGTGTTTGCGGTGGCAGGCATCAAGTTTTCTAGAGCTGCCTCTGAGCTGCCCAGCTGTTACAGTTATACAGCATCAAGGATATGCAGGTTGCATTCTATAAACGTAGTCCTTTTATCAAGGGCATCTTTGATCTACGAATCCATAGCTTCCAGAAGGACTGGAAAGCTATGTTCCCTATGACGCACCATGCAGCAATGTCAGCAGTACTCCAAAGCAGTGAGCCCAGGATTCTGCTTTTCCTCTGTGGTTCGTCGCCACCAAGTAGATCATCATTTTCTTTAGTTTCATGCTCTGTAGATAGGTATATGTGGGTGAACTCTGTTTTGGATTCATCCATAAAGAGATTCTCAATTTTTAGTTTGCATGCAGCTATTGGGAGAAGTTCGTCAAGGGGTTTCTTTTCCTCGTCTATGAAGTCTACATCGTCGTCATATTCCTACTCTAGCAGCATACCCAGTATTGACACTGGGGGGGTTTGGTCTTGTGGACCTTTCATGCACAGATTTCAATGCAGCAGCAAGATAACAGGTGAAGAGCACTGGAGATAGACCATCTCCCTGTGATGAGCCGATTGATGTCTCAAACTCTGCAAACTTCACTGACTTGACTCACACTCTCAGCTTGGTGTCTGCAAGCAATATTCTCACTAGTCGTAGCTCATCTTCGCATAATACATCTAGGATCATTGAGCGTTTAATTGTGATCGATCTTGTCTCTAGTGCAGCATAGAGTAACATTGGATAGGATTTTCCGTACGTTGTTGAGGAGCACAATGGGCCGCAGATTGGCTGGGGGCAGATGGCTTCTTGGCCTTGGGTAGTGCGATAAGGATGCCTTGGCCTACAGCATTGATGGGAAGGTGGTGCATAAAAGCTGAATTGATTAGGTGCATAATTGGGTTCGAGATAATGTCACTGTCATATTTGAATAGTTCATTCGGAATTGTACTGTACAATATTGACTGCATTATAATACAGATGTGTGAGGAAGCAGCTATAGTATTATCAACACAGAGAACACCCAGATATTTCTGATTCATTAACCACTTAACACCCGAGCTGGTCAAAAACGGTTTCTCTACTGGTCTTACGAAATGTCGATTTGCAGAGGAAAATACTATTTTTGAGATTTTACGACTTGAATGCCTGGCTGGATAACTAAGCCAGTCTTTCTAATCAAAATTATCAAAAATAGTTTTCTGGTGGAGTTATTGGTTTGATTGGCGTCTATCGAGTCCCTGAATCCAGGTCCTAATCATGCCATATATAGGCCGGTTTGTATTTCAGTCTGTTATTGGTAACAGTTTTTACACTGGTACCCATTTATACTCCTGGGTGGAGAGGCAATGAGGAGTGAAGGAGATTACCCATGTTTCCACGGATTGCTCGTGAGCCAGCCTGACAGTCGAGCGGGATTTGAACCCTGCCCGGCTGATTACCAGTCGACTAGCCTAACACCATCGGCAATCATCTCCCGGCCACAGTCTTCTCTTTGCTGACGAATGGATATTCTGTATGAAAACTTTGAAATTTCCTTGATCAGATTTGACCATTAAAATGTTATGCTTGATGAACCTGCATTGTACTCTCTCCAAGCTATATGGCAATGTTAGCAAAGTCCTATTCTTGTCACATTTTCTTTCATATAATGCACATTGTACAATTACATCCATATTCACAACCTATACAAATATGAGATTACAATACTAGGGAAAGGGTTAACTGAAACTGGTACCCTGTTCCAAATATTCTGCAATGGTTAATCCAATGAGTGGAATCTGTTACTAGCTAAATATAATTAACCATCAGAATTAGCTTGTACATTAGGAATCTAAAGGTTCAGTGTTCTAAACATTATTAGCTCAACTGGCCTGAAAGGTCAAGTGAGCTTATGTCGTGGTGACCGTCCGTCGTGTGTCTGTCTGTAAGCTTTTTTTTTAAATGACTTCTCGAGAACTGCTGGGCTGATTTCAATAATATTTGGCAGGAAGCATCCTTAGGGAATAGGGATCCAAGTTCGTTCAAACGAAGCCGATCGGCCAATTTGGCCAGCGGCCATCTTGGATTTTAGCCAATTTTAGGAAACTTCTTTAAAAGTCTTATACAAAACTGCTTGGAGGATCGATTCAAAACTCATGTAATATCATTTAGGGCAAGAGCTGAACCGAGGTTGTTCAAGAAAACTTGATTGGCCAAATAGTTTGGCGGCCATCTTGGATGACCTACTTTTCCCAAAAACGACCTCCAGGACCACTGAAGGGATCAGGCCAAACTTTGGCAGATATTATTAGGGATTAAGGGCCATTAAAGCTTGTTCAAGGGAAGTTGATACGTCAAAAAAACATTGCCGCCCTGGACCAATCAAAATGTAGCGTGTTTGGCGGCCATTTTGGATTTTTTATTTGATGGATTTTGAAGCCGAAATTAGTTTTATGTATGTTTTTGGGTATGCTGATTTCAAATTTGCCACTTTCGAAACTGGTTGGCAGCCATCTTGGATTGTTTTCCCACCGTATACTCCCATATTAAAGCAATGGGAAATTTAAAATGCTCTCTTCTCGAGAACCACTGGGCCGATTTCAATTATATTTGGCAGGAAGCATCCTTAGGGCATAGAGATCCACGTTTGTTCAAACAAAGCCAATCGGCCAATTAGGCCGGTGGTCATCTTGGATTTTAGCCGAACTTAGGAAACTTCTTTAAAAATCTCCAAAACAGCTTGGGGGATCAATTCAAAACTCATTAAATATCATTTAGCGTAGGAGCCGAACCAAGATTGTTCAAGAAACCTGATTGGCCAAATAGATTGGCGGCCGTCTTGGATTACCTAGTTTTCCCAAAAACGACTTCTCCAGAACCGCTGAAGGGATCAGGCCGAAATTTGGCAGATATTATTAGGGAAAGGCCATTAAAGCTTGTTCAAGAGATGTGGATACGTCAAAAAACATGACCGCCCTGGACCAATCAAAATGTAGACGCAGAAATTAGTTTTATGTATGTGTCTGGGTATGCTGATTTCAAATTTGCCACTTTCGAAACTGTCCGATAAACAGTTTGGCAGCCATCTTGGATTGTTTTCCCACCCGATTGTCCCATACTAAAGCAATGGGAAATTTAAAATGTCTTCTCGTGAACCACTGGGCCGATTTCAATTATATTTGGCAGGAAGCATCCTTAGGGGATAGGGATCTAAGTTTGTTCAAACTAAGCCGATGGGCCAATTTGGTCGGCGGCCATCTTGGATTTTCTGAAAATTTCTGGCAATCAGTTAAAATCCTACTCCTCGATAACCACTAGGCCGATTTAAATCAAACTCGGCTGGAAGAGCCCGAGTGTAGTATGCTTCAAGAATACTCATTAACTGCTTGAACGAGTGCAAGCAAGCTCGGGTGGAAGGACCCTAAAGTGGTATGCTTCAGAGCTTGTATACAGAATTTCGATTGGTCAATTTGTTCGGCGACCATCTTGAATCTTCCAAAAAAATGGCTCCTCCTAACTGCTTGAGCGATTTCAACCAGACTGGCTGGAACAAGCCTAGGGTGGTAGGCTTCAGAACTTGTATACAGAATTTTGATTGGCCAATTTTTACGGCAACCATCTTGAATTTTCCAAATATTTTGGGAAATCAGTTAAACGACTACTTCACATTAACCGCTTGGCCGATTTAAACCAAACTTGGCTGAAAGAGCAATAGGCCGGTACGCTTTAGAACATGTGTACAGAATTTTGATGGCTTGATTTTGATGGTGGCCATCTTGGATTTTCCGAAAGTGAGAATTTGTATAAAATGCTACTTCGCATTAATCGCTTAGACAATTTCAAGCAAATTTGTCTGGAAGGATCCTATTGTCGTAGCCTCTAGAAATTCTATTCAGAATTTTGATAGGTTTTGGCAGCAATCTCTGATTTTCTGAAAGTTTTCCGGAACCATTTAAAAATGGTACTACTTCAATCAACAGCCAGATTTCAACAAAACTTGGGTGGAACGATCCTATGACAGTAGGCTTCAACATATTAAAACGAGAATCTTGATTGATCAATTTTTTTTATGGCCATCTTTCCACAAATCACCCATCATGTCTGTTTAAATGCAAATGGTTTAAATGTCAATGGGCCAGGTGAGTGTCACAGGCCCTTGGGCCTCTTTTTCTCTTCATATAGATGTATAGGGATGCATTTGCTTTGTCTGTCCGTTCGTTCGTTCATGTGTTTGTTCGTCCGGTGGGATAACTAACTCTACTGGACCAACCTTCAGCAAACTTGGTTTGGTTTTGGGTGTCCGAAGAACACTATCGATTTTGAGGTCAAACGGTCAAAGGTCATGGTCACGGTAACCAAATTAATTATGTAATATTGTGTTTCCGGATAATAACTCTAGTTCTATTGAAGGGATCATGGGAGCTTATCCTTGTTAGAAGTAACATGCTTCCAGGCAGTGTAATTTTGAACACAAGGTAAGAAATGTTCTGTTAAATATTTTGAACTGACTGATTGGAATGGTCTCCAATCAAGCTAAGTCCAAGAATATTCAACAGTATGTTTTATTATCCCCACATTTTAAAAAAACGTCGGTGATATTGTAATCGCCTCCGTCCATCTGTCCATCTGTCCATCACGCTTTCTCCTCCCAAACCATTGGGTGGAATTAAATCAAATTTGGTATGCGGGTTACCCATACGATTCCGATTTGCAAGATTTAGATTTGGCTCCGCCCCCCCCCCCCCCCCCAGTGGGGCATGGCAGGGGTCAAAAGGTCAAATCAGTTGTAACGCAACTCCTCTGAAATCGTTAGATGAAACTCGACTGAATTTGATATCTCACTTACCCGTATGATTGCGGAGTGCAAGAGGCCATTTAGATTTGGCTCCGCCCCCAGGGTGTGGGGGAGGGGTCAAAAGGTCAAATTTTAACCTGCGGAAATTGTAATGCATCTCCTCCAAGACCATTGGACAGAATTCAACCAAATTTGGTCTATAGATTACCCATATCAATGTGGAATACATGAACACATTTACATTTGGCCCCGTCAATGGGTAAAAAAATTGATTGTAATGCCACTCCTCTGACACTGTTGGACGGAATTCAAACAAATTTAGTATGTCAATTACCCATATCAATGTGGAGAATATGAGCACATTTACATTTGGCGCTGCCCCCAGGGTGTGGGGGATGGGGTCAAAAGGTCATGAAATTGATTGTACTGCAACTCCTCTGAAATAGTTAGACGGAACTCAACCAAATCTGATATCTGAGTTACTCCTATGATTGTGGCATGCAAGAGGCCATTTAGAGGGGGCAGGAGATGGGTCAAATTTTAACCTGCAGAAATTGATTGTAATGTATCCTCAGAAACCATTAGACAAAATTCAACCAAATTTGGTATGTGAGTTACCCATATAAATGTGGGGTGGATGAGCACAATTACATTTGGCCCCCCCCCCCAGGGGAGGGGGAGGGGTCAAAAGGTCATGCAATTGATTGTAATTCAACCAAATTTGGTATGTGAGTTACCCATATGAGGACGGAGTGCAAAATGACATTTACATTTGGCTCCGCCCCCGGGGGTGGGTTGTGGAGTGTGTCAAAAGTTCAAAGCGGTGAACGTGGGGATTTGCGATGACGCATCATCGACTGATCAATCTAGTTTTGTTTTGGAACCATGTTAAGTTATTTTTGTAGCTGATTATTACAATCCTCACCTTGAGGAGAGTACTTGTGAGCAGCTCAGGTGTTCGCTGAAGTCGCATAACGCCTTGTACTGGGGATTCTTTGCTTTCTTCACTTCAATGTAAAGTGAATAGACGGAGGTTAGAATTCCGAGCAATGCCAGGAGAATTGTGTCAGTGAAGTTGCTACATAGTATTGATGGCACGTCGATGTGGCTTCTTGTCCCCGCCATGATGCTTTCACATAAACTGTCGGTCGATAGTTATCTGTAATGAAACAAATTACAGTGTAACAGACACATGTATAAGTATAGCAGTCTGATTGAACTCGTAGTCACCTAACCTAATACATCTTAACTCTTGAACACTCATATTGGCCAAAAATGGCCTCCGCAGTGGTCTTGAGAAATGTCCATTTGGAGACCGAGAGAAGACAATTTAAAGAAATTTACGACTGGAATGACTAGCTCGGTTAACGAGCTAGTCATTCCAGTGGTAAATTTTCAAAAATAGTCTTCTCTTGGTCTGCAAATTGACATTTCTCAAGACCACTGCGGAGGAAGTTTTTGGCTGATATGAGTGTTAAAGGGTTAAGAGTCAAAATGCATTATGTTAGTATATCATGATTGACACAATATAATCTGTCATAAACGCTTAATAGTCCGTCAAATTGTACGAATTGTATGTCTACCATTTAATAAACATTCTATTGAATGTTTTGAAACTAATTTGACTAGGCGTTGTTGCGAGTCAAATTGGTTTCAAAATATTTAACAGCTTACCTGTACAGTTTTCTGGAAATTGAGATTCAGAGAGCGCAAGGATTGATCCATCCCATCATGGACAAAGCGTGGGTGAAGCTTAGCTTGAGATAGGCGGGACATAGCTAAAACTGTATTCCTTCATTACATATGTTTGTATCTCCCACGAATGTAATAATGTCACACACTATCAATGTACAGTGTAACCAATATATTACGATGCGCACATCCATCACATGATTTACGCTTAAGCGAATGGTGACCTAGTCATGTTGCCTAGCAGCGATCATGGCCACGTATGATGTGTGACTACCTTAGTAATGTAATATAATGATATATTTCCATGAAGCACTCGAAGATTTCACTTGATCGATCAAAAATAACCTCAACTCTGAATGTAGCCAGCAATGTCTTACAATCCAATTATGTTCAAAATATTCAACAGAACAGTTCTTACATCGTGTCCAAAATCGTGTTTGGAAACGTGTTAACTTATTGCTGAATTGTACTTGTCTTAACACTTTAATCCTTCAGATCAGCCAAAAATGGATTCTGTGGTGGTCTTGAGAAATGGCCATTTGCCGGCCAAGAGAAGACTATTTTTGAAAATCTACCACTAGAATGCCTGGCTCGATAACCGAGCCAGTCATTCCAGGGTTAAATTTTCAAAAATAGTCCTCTCTTGGCTCGCAAATGGATATTCAATAAGCAAATATTTTGATTTTCTTGACCAGATTTGACCATTAAAGACATTTTCTGTTCCCAAAACTAACAGCTCTTAATACTAATCCTTTAACCCTTTAATGGTGAAATTTTGTCAAGAAAATCTAAATATTTCCCTTTTGAATGTCCATTTGCAGGGCAAAAGATGACTATTTTTGAAAATTTACCATCAGAATGACTGGCTCGGATACCGAGCCAGTCATTCCGCTGGTAAATTTAAAAATAAATCTCTTGCCTTACAAATATCCATTCCGTAAGACCACTTCCACAGCTCTTTTTGGCCAATGTTGGCTGAAAATGGTTAATTATCCAGCTTCTGCAGCTGAAAAATGTCCATTTGCAGGACCAGAGACTTATATTAGCACTGAGACAGTCATTCCTGTTGTAAATTTGTCAAAAATAGTCTTCTCATCTTATCCTATAAACAAAAATTCAAATGTACAGAAATTTTGATTTTCTTGACGAGTAAAGCATTATGTTACATGTGCATTTTAACAGAATAACAAATTTAAATTTTCAAATAAAATAATAATACACGTGTACAAAGATAATATAAGTGACTGTATGAGCTACCTTGCTTTAAGCGCACGTACTGGAAAGATCCCTCACTCACGAGCTTACTGTCGCCACATTAACCCACCTTCAACGACAGAGCCATGAAAAAGTACGTTCTTTATGATGCTATAGCATATTCTGTGGAATATTTTGAAATTGCTATGACTGGAAGCCATTGCTGCTTAAGGCAGCAATGGCTTCCAGTCATATTAATTTCAAAATATTCAACAGCTTTCCTGTTAGTTTGCCCTGAGTTTGAGAATTTATTGGTGAATACTCAATCACAGGTGTGTATAAGTGAGAATATTTAACCCTCATGTGGTCACCAGTTGTCAAAAACATCAAAATATCTGCATAATATATGTTAATTTGTGGGTCAAGAGAAAATTACTTTTTGAAAATATACAACTGGAATGACTGGGTCGGTTACTGAGCCAGCCATTCCAGTGGTAAAATTTCAAAGATACTTTTATTATGCCTTCTAAATTGACATTTTCCAAAACCACTACCATGTCCTGTTTTAGCTGACTTGACCATTAAAGGTGTAGTGTATGCAAATTAATTCATCCATGCCTTAGATTATGATCTGCGTTCCGCTTGACAGGTGAAGCCCACACGAGGCAGAAATGTGATCTTTTAAGCCAGAGCTGTCTGTGTGATGAGCAACTTAACCCTTTAATCCTCAAATTTGTTTTAAGAAAATTTTATTTTTTTCATAGAAAATCTTGATTTGAAACCAACAGATTATTTTTGAAAATTTATCATTGAAACGACTGGCTCGATTATCTGATTAAATTTTCAAAAGTAGTCTTGTCTTGTTATGCAGATGGACGTTACTCAAGACCATCCCAGAAGTCATTTTTGATCATCTTGAGTGCTGAAGGGTTAAGGTGATCCCCACTGTCCAGAGTCATGGTTTTAACTATTTAATGGTTAAGATTGGTCAAGAAAATAAGCGGTTTTGCTTAGTGATTGTCCATTTGCAGAACAAGATGACCATGTTTTTTTATGTATCAACTTTCCGTGGACAAATTTAAATGGAGTTGCGGCCCTAATCATATTTGCCAAATTTTTGCCCAATCCGTTCAACAGTTCTGGAGAAGTCGTTTTCGCAAAAACTAGGTCATCCAAACCATTTGGTAAATCAAGTTTCCTCAAACAACTTTGGGTCTGCTCTTGCCATAGATCATATTTCAAGCGGTTTGGATCGTTCCCCCAAGTGGTTTCGGAGATTTTTAAAGACGTTTCTAAAAGTCGGACAAATTGGCTGATCGTTTTCCTTTGAACAAACATGCTTCCTGTCAAATATACTCGAAATCAGCCCAGCGGTTCTCGAGAAGACTAAATTTCCTATTGCTTTAGTATTGGATTTTTTGGTTGGAAAAACATCCGAGATGGCTGACAAGCCGTTTATCCGACCGTTTTGAAAATGGCAAATTTGAAATCAGAATATCTAAAAACCTATATAAAACCAATTTTGGCTACAAAATCCATCAAATAACAACATCCAATATGGCCGCCAAACACGCTACATTTTGATTGATCCATGGCAGCCATATTTCTTTATTTATCACCTTTCCTTGAACAAACTATAATCATTATGGCCCTTATAGTACCTAAACATATCTGCCAAATTTTGGCCAGATCCGTTCTGCAGTTCTGGAGAAGTTGTTTTCATGAAAACAAGGTTATCCAAAATGGCCGCCGAACTCTTTGGCCAATCAAGTTCCTTTGAACAAACCTGGTTCAGCTCTTTCCCTAGATCATATTTCATGAGTTTTGAATCGATGCCCCAAGCGGTCTTGGACAAGATTTTTAAGGCTATTTCAAAAAATTTGCCAAAATCCAAGATGGACGCCAGCCAAATTGGCTGATCGTCATCGTTTGAACAAACTTGAATATCTATGCCCTAAGGATTGTTCCTGCCAAATATAATTGAAATCGGGCCAGTGCTTCTCACGAAGATATTTTTAATTTCCCATTGCTTTAGTATGGGAGCTTTTGGTGGGAAAAAGATCCAAGATGGCCACCAAACCGTTTATCCAACAGTTTCAAAAATGGCAAATTTGAAATCAGAATATCCAAAAATATATTAAAAAAAGAATTTTGGCCTCAAAATCCATCAAATAAAAAACCCAATATGCCCACCAAACAAGCTGCATTTTGATTGGCCCACGGCAGCCATGTTTTTTGATGGATCAACTTCCCTTGACCAAACTTTAATGGCCCTTAGTCTGTAATCATATCTGCCAAATTTCAGCCAGATCCATTCAGTGGTTCTGGAGAGGAAGTCGTTTTCATGAAAACTAGGTCAAGCAAGATAGCTGCTGAACTATTTGGCCAATCAAGTTCCCTTCAACATATCTGGTTCAGCTCTTTCCCTACATGTAGATCATATTTCATGAGTTTTGAATTGATGCCCCAAGCATTTTCGGAGATTTAAAACAAATTTTTTTTAAATCTGTCAAAATCCAAGATGGCCACTGGCCGATCAGCTTCATTTGAACAAACTTGAATCTATATGCCCTAAAGATGGTACCTGCTTAATGTGATTGAAATCGGCCCGGTGGTTCTCAAGAAGAAGACATTTTAAATGCGAATCTCTGTGCCTTAAGGATTGTTCCGGCCAAATATAATTGAAATCGTCCCAGGGCTTCTCGAGAAGAAGCCATTTAAAATTTCCCATCGCTTTAGTATGAGAGCTTTTGGCGGGAAAAAGATCCAAGATGGCAACCAAACCGTTCATCCGACAGTTTCGAAAATGGCAAATTTGAGATTAGAATACGCTAAAATATATAAAACCAATTTCGGTCTCAAAATCCATCAAATAAAAAGTCCAATAGGGCCACCAAACACGCTACATTATGATTGGCCCACGACGGCCATGTTTTTTGCCAAATCAACTTCCCTTGAACAAACTTTAGTGGCCCTTAGTCTCTAATCATATCCCACAAATTTAGGCCTGATGCCTTCAGCAGTTTTGGAGTTGTTTTCGCAAAAACTAGGTCATCCAAGATGACCACCAAACTATTTGGCCAATCAAGTTCCATTGAACAAACTTGGTTACGCTTCTGCCCTAGATCATATTTCATGAGTTTTGAATCGATCCCCCAAGCAGTTTTGGAGAAAAAATTTCAAGACATTAAAAAAAATTAGCCAAAATTCAAGATGGCCGCCGGCCAAATTGGGCGATCCGCTTCATTTGAACAAAATTGAATCTGTATACCCTAAGAATGCTACCTGCCAAATATGATTGAAATCGGCCAAGTGGTTCTTGAGAAGTCATTTAAAGGAAAAGTTGACAGATGGATGGGCGACGGACACACGACGGATGGTAGCCATGGCATAAGGTCACTTGGCCTTTCAGTAACTACTTTTGTATCCCTGTTGTTATTATAATGGAGTAATCCAGTTTTAGCCATGCTCCGCCCTTCTTTAGCTAAGCTCAACCCACACTTCACCCGTGTTGGGATCGACCGATCCCTGAACTCTCTGAATCTCAATTTCCAGAAAACCATACAGGTAAAGCTGTTGAATATTTTGAAACTAATTTTACTGGTAGCTGTTGCTGCCTCGGCAGCAACAGCGCCCTCCCAGTCAAATTAGTGTCAAAATATTCAACAGAATGTTTATTAAATAGTAGACGTACAATAACCATGACAATACTTAGTTCATCATCAATTAAGCGTCCGTTAAGAACTTAGTTACGTCATTCATGATGTAATTGATTATGACATCAGCCTACATGTCACGTAATTGATTGATGGATAAACCGGAAAGGTCCATTGATATGGATTCAGTAGATGACATGTGAGTGAACTTTCCTTTCCTTTATCTCTGTGCCTGCATGTATTTGTTATGATTGACTTTCAGCATGTTGTGTCCCTGCTTCAACAGAGCCACTTCTCAGAACAGATTATAGAAATCACGATGAAGTTTCTTGATAGTGTATTGGTATGTACATTTTTAACTCAACTTCGCGTAGTGAACAAAGCTATTGTTATACCCTGCACGGTGTCCGCCGGTGGTGGCAGAGCTGGCATCATCCAATTTGTGTTTATCTCATGTTCGGTTAATCATATCCGACCCAAACTTCCTTATCATGACATAGCATCACACAATGACCTTGGGGTCAAAGGTCAAGATCACTGATCTCAGTAAAAACTGTTCCAAAATTTATATTTTCGAATTAGCTCAACTTAACAGTTTATATCTCATCTATGGTTAAGCATCTAAACCGAAACTTGGACACATGCTACCTTATAATGAGAGCACATCACACAATGACATTGGGGTCAAAGCTCAAAGGGAAAGGTCATTGTGACCTTGCTAATAACTGGGGGTTTTCATCATTAACATTTTATGTTTAGCTCAACAGTTTATATCTCATATTTTATATCTCATCTTTGGTTAAGCATCTAGACCCAAGCTTGGACACATTATACCTAATAATGACAGAGCATCACACATTGACATTGGGGCCAAAAACTCAAGGGGCAAGCTCACCATTACCTTGGTAATAACTTTGGGGGTTTTCAACATTAACAGTTTCCGGTTACCTCACCTTATCAGTTCATATCTCATCTTTGGTCAAACATACTGGACCCAACCTTGTTCACCTACTTCCTTATTATGAGAGGGAATCATACACTGGTGTTGGTGTCAAAGGTCACGGTTATTGTGACATTGGTAAAATCTTTTTTTCAACATTAATATTTTGTGTTTTTCTCAACTTCACTGTTTTTATGTTATGTTTGCTTTAGCATACAGCAGCCAAAGTTAGACACACACTTGTTCATAATGATTGAGAATGACACACGACAGCTTACAGTCAAAATGTCAAAGGTCAAGGTCACTGTGTCCTTTGTTAAGAATGCATATCCCGCATTCAGACACATTCTTCCTTATAATGAGATGGCATGACGCAATCACCTTGAGATCAAAAGGTCAAGGTCAGTGTGATAATGACAATACTCAAGGGTTTTCTCAACAACATTTTGCGTTTACCTCGACATAGCAGTTCATATCTCATCTTGTGTTAATCATACTGCACTCAAACTTGGACACTCGCTAATGAGAAAATGATTTTGGATTCAAAAGGTCAAATGTCATGGTCATTGATAAAGTGTATTTGTAAGCCTTCTATATTTATTTTATGTTTGAAGGAAAGCTTCATAGTTCATTTAGTTGCAAATTTGAGCTTCATGGTTACATTGCAGCCACAGTTCTGGTTTATTATAATTAACCCTTTAACACTCATATCAGCCAAAAACGGTTTCTGCAGTGGCCTTGAGAAATCATTTGCAGATCAAGAGAAAATTTTTTTTTTTTAATTTACGACTGGACTGGCTGGCTCAATAACCGAGCCAGCCATTCCAGTGGTAAATTTTCAAAAATAGGCTTCTCTTGGTCTGCAAATGGATATTTTTTGAGAAAATTTTAATTTTCTTTTAAAAGAAATTCGAAGGCTAAAGGGTTAAATACTTTCACTTGCGACTTACAACTGATATTTGTGTTTTGTCTGTCAGTAAAACCTTTTTATTTTTGATAATGTATGTACTCTGCTCTGCGGCTGTAGTAGTTTGAAAACATCCTGCCAGCTGCGATCAGTCCTCCTTTGACCACTGTTTCTTGTCCTCAGAGAGAGTCCTTAGCTCCCTCAGTCATCAGTGTACACACTACCCAGTCCAGATTCTTTGAGATCAGTATGTAGCACACATAGCAGGTTTGTGCAGTGACATCCTATACAAGCTTTGTAGATGTTGGCACTGAGTACAGTATATTCCAAGGCTTTCTGTGTAGGAATTTTCCATATTCATTCATATTGTATCATGGGTAGAAATAGCTTGACTTTCAGATCAACTGGTCAAATATCTATGTCACCGGGTCACTGAGTGCATATTGGAATACACATTTGTGGCCATAGTGCTGGAATACAAGAAGCTAGAATCACCTCATTCTACACAGCAAATCATATTGTGCTGGACTAGAAGTACTTTGAGTTTCAGGTTAAATGGGTAAATATATGGGTCATGGGATCACTAATTACATTGATGAAACCAAGCACAAAGGCCAGAGTCAACATCTCACCTGAGTGCAGTCTACATACTTTTAATTAATTCATTATCCCCCACACGTTTTCAAAAAAACATAGGGGATATTGCAGTCATCGCTGTCCATCCATCCGACTATTCTCTGAAACAATTTGGTGGAATTCAATCAATTTTCTTATCCGAGTTACTCATGATTGCGGACTGCAATACGAAACTTACATTAGGCTCTGCCTCAAGGTTGGGAGTGGGGCAGAATGTCAAAGTTGGGAGAAAGCAAAAATGGGGATTTGCGATGGCGTGCCATTGACTGCGCATTCTAATTTAGTTTTGTTTTGTTTTCAGAATGATATCACTCAACTGTCTTATCCTAGTGTATTATCAGTTTTTGTTATTCTCAATGGAATATACTGTGATGAAAAAGCAAGGACTGCTGCATTAATGCAAAGACGGACTACCTCCTCCGCTCAACCAATTGAAACTGTGAAACGCAATGTTGTCCACATTACTCCGCCTTTCTTTCCAATGGCTTCTGTCAATGTTTGCGTTTCGGCTTTATACGATTTGACTGCTTGTGAACTGGGTGAATGCGATGTTGAGAAGATACCGAGTACAGACTACATGAATGTGTTATGGGATGAGATATTTGTGTTTAGCTCATCACATGGAGTGAATATGATCTGTGAGATGATTTCAGCAGTTATCAGTTCTGAAGGTTAGTGAGTGACACATTTAACATACAGTCTTCATATGGTGACTATTTAACCCTTAACCCTTTCACCGACAAATCCCTGAAAAAATATGTTCTTTACACTATAAAGCTTATTCTGTTGGATATTTTGAAATTAATTTGACTGGACGTTGTTGTTATGGCAGCAATGGCTTCCAGGCAATTTAATTTCATAATATTGAACAGTTTTCCTGAACAGTTACCCTGAAAATGAGATACGGGAAGTTCATCAGTGAAAGGGTTAAATAGCCAAGACAACCAAAACATACCTGGCTTTGCAGTGGTCTTGAGAATTGTCCATTTGCAGGCCAAGAGAAGGCTAGCTTTGTAATTTTAACACTGGAATCCAACTGTCCCGATAACCGAGTTAGTCATTTTACTGAAAGATTTTCAAAAATACACTTCTCTTGACATGCAAATGGATATTTAACAAGATGCCCAAGGACCTGTGTCACTCACCTGGACCATTGGCATTTAAACCATGTGCATTTACTGTATTTCGCTTAATTGAAGCCTAGTGATACCTGTCACCGGTTTTCTTTTAGGCCAAACCGCCCTACCATAAGCTCACTTGGCCATTCTGGCCAGGTGAGCTAATAAGCAAAAGTATACATTTTTTTAACCCATTTTAGCCATTAAAGGGTTAATGCTGAGCTGAAGCGGATTGGAAAACATGCAGATGATGAATGATGTACAGTCGCCTTAAATATGTCAATTTGCACACCAAGAGAAACATATTTTAGAAATCTATTGGAATGACTGCTTTTGTAGCAGAGCCAGTCATTCCACTGGTTAAGTTTTGTAAAATATTCTTCTAGTCTACATCATTTCTCAAGACAACTACAGAAACCATTTTTGGCAGGCTGTACCATTAATAGAAGACTGCAGATATTGTACCATATCATTGTCATTATGATTTACACTTTCAACAGTCAGTGTATTTATAGCCTTAAAATCCATTGGAATCCTTGATCCATCGATGATATATATATATATATATATATATATACAAAGTAGTATTGTAGGATTTTCGGTTATTTAAGTCCATTAAAGATTGTTTCCAAAGACACTTTGACAATTACTGTGAAACGCAAGAAACGTTATCTAGGGCAATGACATGAATGACTGAACCTGATTGGTTTAATTATCAATTACAAAAAATGAGTTCTGTCCTTCTAAGTGACATTCAAGTTTGTGAATGGAGCTTGATACATGAAAAGACCTACCTGCCATTGACCAATCAAAATTAAGCTTTTGTATTCAAATACTGATGTTATAGGCGTTTCAAAGGTTAATCATTATTAGCCTGCATAAATGTTCATGTTTCTGGTTCCAATATGATGTTGCAGGTGTCTGTTGTTTCTAATTACTTGTTCTGGCTTTCACTACAGATGTGGAAGTATCTGAGCTAGACCTAGCTATCCTGATTAAGGGTGTGATTAAGCTGTTAAGAGCATTGATGGCTATGTCGGGATACGTCAATCAGGGAAAGGATACCTATCTACAGAGCATGATCATCCTCATACAGGTATTATTAAAAATAATCATTTAAAGTTTGCTTTGTTTCACTTTAACCGTTTAATGGTCAAATTCGGTTAAGAAAGACTATTTCGGTGAATGGTTTTTCGGTTATTGAGCCAGTCATTCCAGTTGTAAATTTTCAATAATTTCTCGAGAAATGTCCATTTGCAGACCAAAAGACGACTATTTTTAAACCTACCACTGTAATGAAATGACTGGCTCGGTTACAGAGCCAGCCAAGTGGTAACTTTTCAAAAATAATCTCTGGACTGCATATGGACATTGGATTAGGAAATATTCCACAAGAGCACTGCAGAGGGCAGTTTTAGCCGGGATGACCATTAAATGGTTAATAAGTTATTCTCTGGACTTAACCCTTTCATGGAGAAGCTGACCAAAACCAGCATCTCCAGTAGTTTTTGGTGATGTCCATTTGTAGGAGAAGACTTGTTTTTTTCTAATTTACCGCTGTAATGACTGGCTCGGTAAGTGGTAAATTTTCAAAAATAGTCTTCTCTGGCCTGCATATGGACATTCGATGAGGAAATATGATTTTCTTGTCCAAATTTACTCATAAGACTCTTTAACACTGATATCAGCCAAAAACGGCTTCTGCCGTGGTGGTGAGAAATGTCCATTTGCAGACCAAGAAGACTGTTTTTTGAAAACCTATCACTGTAATGACTGGCTCGGTTACCACCGACCCAGCCAAGAGGTAACTTTTCAAAAATAGTTTTCTCTTTGGCCTGCATGTGGACATTCGATGAGGAAATATTTTGATTTTCTTGAACAAATTTAGTCATTAAAAGGTTAAATCTGGGTGGACTTAGTGAGACTAAACTTGAAGGCCGCTTCTATCTCGTAACAAACATCGTTCAGCTTTCTACAAAATCTAAAGAAGCAACGCTTTACAGGAAAATTAATGTCCAAATATTAAACAGAATATTTATTGCATTGTAAATAATTTGTTCTATTGACATGATCGGGTTTGTAGGGCTGAAAGGGTTGAGAAATGGATAGATCCGATCTGTCACTCAACTATATGATGTCATAGTCAATTAATGTAAAGTGGAGCTTAGCTAGAAATTGATGGAACTTAGCTAGAAATGGGTGGAGCATAGCTAGAGATGGATGGAGCATAGCTAGAAATGGATGGGGAATAGCTAGAAATGAGTGGGGCATATCTAGGAATGGGTTGAGCTTAGAAATGGGTAGGCATAGCTAGAAATGGGCGAGGCTTAGCAAGAAATGGGTGGGGGTAGCTAGAAATGGGAGGGACAGCTAGAAATGGGCAGAGTTTAGCTAGAAATGGGTGGGGGTAGCTAGAAATGGGAGGGACAGCTAGAAATGGGCGAGGCTTAGCAAGAAATTGGTGGGGGTAGCTAGAAATGGGAGGGACAGCTAGAAATGGGCAGAGTTTAGCTAGAAAGGGCAGGCATACATGTAGCTAGAAATGGGCAGGGAATAGCTAGAAATGGGCGGGTAGTTAGAAATGGGTGGAGCGTAGCTAGAAAGGGATGGGGTATAGCTAGAAATGAGTGGAGCTTAGCTAGAAATGGACAGGAAATGGGGGGATCCATTTCTAGCCTTGCCCCACACATTTCTCACCAAGACGCCCACATTTTGCACATGTTGAGATCGATCTATATACTTTGAACCATGAATTCCCTGAATCCAAAATTGAAGGTAACCATCTGTCCGTCCGATGGAATAACTACTGGAGCAACATTTACCAAGCTTGGGTTAGAGGTTGGATTCTGAAGAAGCATATCAGTTTTGGGGTCAAAAGGTCATGGTCACTGTGACCCAAATAATGAAATTATACTGCATTTCATGATGATAAGTTGAGTGCTATTGACGGGATCTTTACCAACCGTAGGTGGGAGGTTCTCCTTGGCATTCCGAAGAACTCTATTAATTTTGGAGTCAAAGGTCAAGGTCACCATGACCCAATTAATGCTATTATATTGTGTTTCCGAATGATAACTGGAGTTCTAGTGAAGTGATCTTTATCAGACTGGGGTGGAAGTCTGACGAACCCTATTGATTTTGCCTAATTAATTCAGTTAAATTGCAATCAACAGTCCAAAGCAGATTGTCGATCTTTGGGGTCAAAATATCAAAGGTCATGGTCATGGTGAGCCAATTACAGGCATTTTCCAGCATTTTTTGACAATAACTCACGTTGGACTGTAGGGATGTTCAGCAAATTTTGCTGTGATATTACCCTCATAGGTCTTCAAGAACCATATTGATATTAGGTTCAAATGAGCAATCTCTAATTGTCGTTCTTGTTTTTTGAAAATTTACTATTGGAGTGACTAGCTTGGTCATTGAGCCAGTTCGAGCCAGTGGTACATTTTGAGAAAGTGTTAATAATGTATATAGTATTATGGTTTCTGTTTCAGGATAAGTATCCAGTCTTCCTCAGTGACTATGAAAAGAATTGGGAAGAATTCAAGTATTATGTGTCAATAATCAATGCTTAGTGGAAAATAAAGCATGATGTACTAGACCACAAAAATTATTGTCACTCATTTTGTTAAAAACGGACTTATTTCTTAATCTCTGTAAATCAAATGCATGCATGCGTGTGTGCATGCGTGCGTGTGTGTGTGTGTGCGTGAGGAGGCATATACGGTACATAAAGCTGAATGAGCATGTTAAATCATTAGATACTAGTGGACCCTGGTGAGTACTATAGCGGTACCGATACATGTCTGTTCTTGGTAACATTAGAAGTTTGGCTATTGATACTCTAAACACGACCTGACTATCAGTCATTGGTCGTTACAACATTAACCTCTCTTGTGTCAACAGCTCCACAAAGCATTCAAATGGAAGCGTGATGGACATTTCTCAAAACTGCTGCAGATACCGATTTGGTCGGCTTGACCATCAAATCTGTAATGATAAAGAAAGGAAATTCAAGTTTTCATATAGCCCGTGTCCATTAGCAGGCCGAGAGAAGAGTATTTTTGAAAATTTATCACTAGAATGAGTTGCTCGGTTACCGAGCCAGTCATTCCAGAGGTAAATTGTCAAAAATACTTCTCTCGGTCTGCAAGTGGGTAATCCTCGTGATCATTGTACAGTCTGTCTTTGAACAGCTTGTCAATTAAAGGCTTATGTTGAAACAAGACGGGTTAAAGCTGAACCTATTTGCTAAGAATATTCAATGTTAAAGATCACAAACGAGAATTAGATTTTAATAAAAAAACTAATAAGACTCAACAAAGAAATTGACCAAGCAAAATTCTGAATAGAAGTTCTATAGTCTACCATGATAGGGTCCTGCTAAACAAATTTGGTTAAAATCTGTCCAGCACCTAGGGAAGGAAAGCGTTTTGATGATTTCCTATAAGGTTTTCATCAAATCAAAAGATTTTCACCCCCCAAAATCGTCTAATCAAAATTCTGAACAGAATTTCTGAGACCTACCACTCTGGGACCCTCAAAACCAAGTTTGATTAAAATCGGTCAAGAGGTTGATGAGGAGTAGGCTTTTAAAGAAAATGTTGATGGACAGATGGATGTTAGTCATGACATAAGTACTTGAAGGCCACGTGAGCTAAAGTCTTGGCCATTAAATAAATGAACATTTCTCAAGGGCAAAAGCCATTTTTGGCAAACTTGACCATTAATCGGTTAACTATCTGGACTAATGGTCAGTTAATGGTCTCACTATATTACTGACCAGTGAGTATTGAATATTTTAATATGCATTTGTTCGGCCATAAGCATATGATCCAACATCACAGCCAATCAAAAACAGGAGTCGTTTTAAATTAGGGCGCACAATCTTTATATTTTATTCTCCAAAAGTGGAATTTCATTAAAATTTTTTACTCAATTACCTTTTTACAAATGCTCCCATACCAACAACACAAATATTCCATTACCAACAGTATACATATAAATTTATGTTAGTGTACATATCTGTGATATAATGGCATTTATATGTCCGCGTTAGGCTCTGAGTATGAACTTACAGGTGCTGGGTTAACGTTAATATCGGGGAGGATGGCGGTTACATTTACACAAAACATGATAATAAAATATGTCACGCCTAGAGAAATCGTGTTTGCTAATGCTATGTGCACATTGAGGATTTTTTGGAAAGTTTTGACATTTTAAGCCATGACTTTAAAGTCTTACCTTTCTACCCGAAAATGCGGTCGTGTGAAGGGTAAAATTTACCGACTTTTAGTCGTTACACTGACATTGCTGGGTTTTAACCAATCAGTGAGAAGAAATAATTTTTGCGATAAAGTAACTGCAGAATGGCGGACAATGAAACTTCTTTTTCCATAATACACGTGAAAAACAGGCTTGTAAACGTCTGCCGTGTGAATGGCTTGGCTTTCAACCACACATGTGAGCTAGAATGCACCTTTCCAGTTTATCCATCCATCATATGATGTCATAATCACCTACATGATGTACAGGATGAGGTCATAATCAATAACGTAGATAAGTATGTCGTGAATGCATAATTAGTGATGGATTAAGCATTGTTGTGTCTTTACTATTTAATAAACATGCTGATAGGCAACAATGGCACCCAGTCAAATTAGTTTCAAAATATTCTACAGCTTACCTGTATAGTTTTCTGGAAATTGATAGTTAGGGAGTTCGAGGATCGATCGCAACATGAGCGAGGTGTGGGTGGAGCCTAGCTAGAGGTGGGCGGGGCATAGCTAGAGATGGGCGGGGCATAGCTAGAGATGGGCGGGGCATAGCTAGAGATGGGCGGGGCATAGCTAAAACTAGAAAGGCCCATTGGCTAGAATTACAACTTAAAAGTAGCTGCTTAAAAAATTAAAAACTATAAAAAATGATCACCTAGCATAATAGTACTTCAGATTCATGGCAATTTTAGCTATGCCCCGCCCATCACTAGCTAAGCTCCACCCACACCTCGCCGTGTTTGGATTGATCGATCCCTGAATGCCCTAGCTATCAATTTCCTGAAAACTATACAGGGAAGCTGTTGAATATTTTGTAACTAATTTGACTGGGTGCTGTTGCTGCCTATGGCAGCAACAGCGCCCAGTCAAATTAGTTTCAAAATATTCAACGGAATATTTATTAAATAGTAAAAGCAAAGAATTTGTACAACAATGCATAGACCGTTTTCAAATATGCGTTCGTGACGTACTTATCGACGTCATTCATGACGTCACCCATTAGGATGTCATTCTACACACCGCGTAGATGATTATGACGTCATATGATGGGTACATACTCTGGAAAGGTGAATTGTTTGATCTAAAATTCCTCACAACAGCACTAATACTTCTCAGTCCATAAACTGTCATTGTTGACTCCAGCCAAGCCATTGTGGACCTGTGCAAGGGAAAGGATCTTCAGAACAGCTTTAGCCCAGATGATGAACAAGACAGTTGATCTGAAAACTAAGTTTAAAGTTTCACAGTAATCTGTTGTTGCATATTATAAAGCTTTGATTGAAAACATGTGTGCATGCTATGTTTGCGACATCGGCGACTCTGCCATAAATTTGACAGACAAAACACTACGCCGCAGATACGGCGACAATATAATGCCTATATCTCGCGTTCCATATGCGGTGAGACAAAAATGTTCATTTAACTGTCTGTCTGCTGAATAGCAGTAGACTATATGTACTATGGGATTTTAACTCTGGATATGCTGAATATTTTGAAAACAATTTGACTGAGTTGTTGGCTAACGATCCCGTCAATAGAACGCCAGTTATAATCTGGAAATGCAGTATAAATTCATTAATTAGGGCTTCATACCCAAATTTGGTAAAGATCCCTTCAATAAGACTCGAGTTATCATCCGGGTAGCGCAATATAACATCATTAATTGGGTCACCATGACCGTTGACCCCAAACTCTACAGGATTCTTTAGAACACAAAGGACAACCTCCCAACCCAGATTGGTAAAGTTCCCTTCAATAAGACGAGTTATCATCCGGAAATGCAATATAATCTCATTAATTGGGTTACTGTGACCTTGATCTGACTTTGAACCCAAAATCAATAGGGTTCCTCAGAACACCAAAGACAACCTCCCACCCAAGTTTGTTGAAGGCCACTCCAGTAGAGTTAGTTATCCCACTGGATGGATGAATGCATGGATGGATGGACAAAGCAAAGGCTATATACCCTCCATATATATATATATATATATGGATGGGAGGGGGAGCATAAATATTCAGCATGTCCAGAGTAATTGCACATTGAAATTATTGACTGGTGGTTTGCAGCAGCGAGACAGTTTGCATATTGGAGCAACTGATCTGTAAATGTAATAATGATTACAGGCTTATAAATATAATACAAATCTGAAAAAAATGTAAATCTATATTATATAAAAATGTACAAGATTAAATTATTATATAACTATTGGAATTACTATAGTAGACAGATAAAGAATTATGCCCTATCCCACCAAATTCCTGAACACTGTGGAAATGAAACATTTAACAAGATCTTTGAGAGCCGCAGTATAGCTAATCTATTGTTATGCTGAAACATTAACCCTTTCATAGCAAAAACAGTCTAAACAACTCTTGCGGAATACCCATTTGCAAGACAAAAGAAGACATTTTGAAATTTTCCCACTGGAGTGACTGGCTCTTTTTGATATTTGAGCCAGTCACTCCAGTGGTAAATTTTCAAAAATAGTAATCTCTTGGCCTGCAAATGGACATTCAATAAACAAATATGTTCAGTCAGCTGATCATCTGCTGCTAGTGTTAGTGTCCAGTCAGCTGATCAGATCATCTGCTGCTAGTGTTAGTGTCCAGTCAGCTGATCATCTGCTGCTAGTGTTAGTGTCCAGTCAGCTGATCATCTGCTGCTAGTCTTAGTGTCGAGTCAACTGATAATCTGCTGCTAGTCTTAGTGTCCAGTCAGCTGATCATCTACTGCTAGTGTTAGTGTCCAGTCAGCTGATCATCTGCTGCTAGTCTTAGTGTCCAGTCAGCTGATCATCTGCTGCTAGTGTTAGTGTCCAGTCAGCTGATCATCTGCTGCTAGTGTTAGTGTCCAGTCAGCTGATCATCTGCTGCTAGTGTTAGTGTCCAGTCAGCTGATCATCTGCTGCTAGTCTTAGTGTCCAGTCAGCTGATCATCTGCTGCTAGTCTTCGTGTCCAGTCAGCTAATCATCTGCTGCTAGTGTTAGTGTATATTTCCTAATTTATTAACACTAATGCTAAGGATTGGTCAGGAAAATCTAAATTTCTGCTTAGTGTATATCCATTAACAGACCAAGACTCAAAATTGACCACTGGAATGCCTGGCTCAGTTATTGAGCCAGTCAGTCCAGTAGTCAATTTTCAAAAATAGTCTTCGCCTGCGCTACAAATGGACATTCCATACGACCATTGCAGATGGCATTTGGCATGCTTGACCATTAAAAAGTGAAAGCAATCTAAAAATTATCACATTTTAAAGCAGGAGTCCTATTTTAAAAATTTTAGAAAGGCTGTTGTGAGCAGCGTGTCAAGACTCCGGAATCTGCATGGAAATACAGGCTAGTCAAGGAACATATGGTAGATAGATAGTGTAAGTTAAGTTTGAATCATGTATTGTAGCTTCGCAGAATACAGACGTATCATGCAGCAAGGAAAGATATCACAAGGCATGGTGGATGGGTTTGGGGGAGAATAGACTTAGGCCCTGTTCACATTAGAGAGATAATCTGAAGTTTGATCGATCACAACGATTCACTTACTTTTCATAACTTGTGTAAGTGTGAATATGTACACCAGTAAAAAAAAATTTCGTGATCAATTGTAGTGCAAGGCAGGGCAGAAAGATAAAATAGAATATGGTGTGGCAGGGCCTAGTATGTTCAGCCTGGGTATGCTATAAAAGGGCTGGGCAGAATGGTAATGACAGATGATGAAGTTGGATGGGGTAAAGTATCATGTAAAACTAGGACTGAGTAGCACAATGTATGGCAGGGCAGTCCATAGTTCAATATAGGGTATAACTATGACATGGTGAGGGTATGAGACAGTAACATGGAGGTAGTGTGAGGTAGTGTGCAGTCAGCAAAACAATAAAATTTCATTTGAATCAATGTTAAAGCTGTAAGATTTGAGTCGAATCTCACAGTATAAGCAAATTAAGCTGAGTCAAATAGAACGTCTGTTTTTAATTATCATTAATTGGCCAAAAAAATCTACATATTTTATCTTTGAATGTCCATTTGCAGGTCAGAGGAAGACTAATTTACCACACGGTTATTGAAACAGTCATTTCAGTGGTAACATTAAAAAATTCTTTTGGCCGGCAAATGGACATTTCTTAAAACCACTGCTTATGCCATTTTTAAACATGTTAATGTCTGGCATCACTTAAATAGTATTTCGTGTATGGATCAATTTTATAAAATAATAATTTGCAAAACAGAATTTAAATTAATTTTAAATTATTCTTGACAATATAACAATTATATACATAGTTACTATTATAAATTTTATCACTGAATTTCAATTACCTTCCATAATTAATATATAATGATCAATATATTGAGTTTTATACAATAACAAATTACAAAATGGAATTTAAATTAAAATTATTCTTAACAATATAATAATTATATACATAGTTATGCTTATAAATTGTATCAATTTGAATTTCGATTACCTTCCATAAGTACTATATTATGCCCAGTCTACTATCACATTCTGGTTGACGCATATTTATACAATCTGTATCAGAAGACATATATACATTTAGATACTATTCAAGACGTATTGCACAA
This sequence comes from Chaetoderma sp. LZ-2023a, assembly GCA_034401795.1. NCBI lineage: Eukaryota > Metazoa > Mollusca > Caudofoveata > Chaetodermatida > Chaetodermatidae > Chaetoderma > Chaetoderma sp. LZ-2023a. Next base: position 15,346,275 of record CM067365.1, read on the forward strand.
GATCAACAAAATATCATTATCAATCCATTCAATAAGTCAGGACAACAGCAACCGTGAAATAATTCTACAAATCTACCATTAATATTACCATATTACCATTAACCTCTTAGGCCCTCAAAACGGGAATAAACGGCTTTTGCAATGGTCTTTCGAAGCGTTCGTTTGCAGATCAAGAAGACTATTTTTGAAAATTTACCACTGGAATGACTGGCTCGATAACCGAGCCAGTCATTCCAGTGGTAAATTTTCAAAAATAGTCTTCTCTTGGTCTGCAAATTGACATTTTCCTCAAGAAAATTGAAATTGATTGAAGAAATTTGAGGGTTAAATGGTTATCCCTTTAATGGTCAAGCTGGTCAGATCCAGCCTCGGCAGCGCTCTTGAAGAATGTCTAGAAGACACAGAAACATCAATTTCTTTTAAAAATTAATAAAATATAACATTTTCAGATAAATAGTATCCAGACAAGACAGATAGAGGACCGTATTTTATGCAGTCACGTAATGTAAAGACGTAGCTGACTGTCATAAGTCCATCCACTGACGGGATGTTTGCAAAAACTTTATATTTCCAAATGCAAATCTAGATTTGAATCAAGATCACAATAATATTGAGATCACAAGTCTGAATGTTTTTTTGCTGCTCCTACTGGTTGAGATAACTGTATGACTATGCTTAATTCAAATAATTTGGCCAATTCTGAAATAAAGGCAAGGTGTTGCCTGTTTGACCACAACAGGCAGGCAGGCAGGCAGGCAAACAGACAGATGCATTAACCGAGACAATCGTTATATAGGTGTTGCCTGTTTGACCATGACAGGCAGGCAGGCAAGCAAGCAGGCAGACAGACAGATGCATTAACCGAGACAATCGTTATATCGGTTTAAATTCAAATTTTCTCCAATAATAATAATTAATAGTTTTCTTATAATTTTAGTTAATTATTCATAGTACAAAATGTTAGGAACAATCTGAGTGAATCTTCATCTTACTCTACATTAGGCTTGCACGATATTGTCCTAGGAGGTATAGCGATATATCGTGGTGAAAGAATCGCAATATTTCGATATATCGTATAGCCTATTTTAAGGTATATGAATTCACGGGGTGAATTGGTCTTGGGTTGAGTTGGACTGCGTGGTGTGGCTTATGTAGCCATTTCAGTTTCGCTCTGAGTTTTCATATCAGTTTTAGTCGGATGACTTCTAATTGGTAAATTTCAACAAAAACTTGAAATCCAGTTGCCAGGATGCCTGAACTAAAACCGATCGTTAATAACACGAAAATAGGACACAATAATTTCCTACCGCCTTACCCCTTGGCTTAATGTATTCGAAATCCATCATTGCGGGAGTGAAATTATTACATTGGACAACCTAAATAATGCGTACTCTGTTAAAATCATCGTTTATTACACGAAATTTAATCCTAAAATTTAACATTTCATGTCGTCTTTTTGAAAATATACAAATCACGTGATATTAGGAATGTACTTTAAAACCATAGACATCTAATGTTTAGATCTGCTCCACATTTACCGAGTACCCGGTTAATAATAATAGTTAGCCTTCAGAAACATCTCGGATAGTTCACCTTGCTTGCTAAAGCGTGTATACTATCTCATTTAGCTATCACATTTGTGAATGCACCACCCTAGCCTCCAAAACCAGGAGAGCAAGCAATCTCACATGATTTATATATCTTACTAATAATAGTTAGCCTTCAGAAACATCTAGGATAGTTCACCTTGCTTGCTAAAGCGTGTATACTATCTCATTTAGCTATCACATTTGTGAATGCACCACCCTAGCCTCCAAAACCAGGAGAGCGAGCAATATCACCTGATTTATATATTTTACTAATAATAGTTAGCCTTCAGAAACATCTAGGATAGTTCACCTTGCTTGCTAAAGCGTGTATACTATCTCATTTAGCTATCACATTTGTGAATGCACCACCCTAGCCTCCAAAACCAGGAGAGCAAGCAATATCACGTGATTTATATATCTTACTAATAATAGTTAGCCTTCAGAAACATCTAGGATAGTTCACCTTGCTTGCTAAAGCGTGTATACCATCTCATTTAGCTATCACATTTGTGAATGCACCACCTTAGCCTCCAAAACCAGGAGAGCGAGCAATATCACCTGATTTATATATTTTACTAATAATAGTTAGCCTTCAGAAACATCTAGGATAGTTCACCTTGCTTGCTAAAGCGTGTATACCATCTCATTTAGCTATCACATTTGTGAATGCACCACCTTAGCCTCCAAAACCAGGAGAGCAAGCAATCTCACATGATTTATATATTTTACTAATAATAGTTAGCCTTCAGAAACATCTCGGATAGTTCACCTTGCAGGCTAAGGTGTGTATACCGTCTCATTTAGCTATCACATTTATGAACGCACCACCTCTCGCCTCCCAAAACAGGAGAGCAAGCAATATCACATGATTTATATATTCCCACGACGCCATTTAATGTCAAATTTTGGATTACTTTTGATTTTATAAAACCATGCTTATTACAAAAAATGCAATATTTATACCTTCCCAGGTAATAATTTCACTCCTGCGATCATGGTTTTGAGGTATACAGTAAGGCGGCAAGAAATTATACCGGTAGATTGCATTGAATTTTCATATTAGTGTCCATCTTTTAAAGCAATTTTAGAGAATGAACTTCAACCTTTTTTTACCTATTCCTAGTAGAATCCCACCTCTTTCTCAGAGATGTTGGTTTGGAAATAAATTGAACAGCTTGACGTAATAGACACCTATGCTACAAATAGACAGAATACGGCATGACACTAAAGTTTTGGCGATATCCTGATTTTTTTTCAAAATCACATCGTAAAAAATCGTGGCTGAAAAACAAATCGTGATTTTCGATATCGGATAATCGTGCAAGCCTACTCTACATAGTATATAATGTCAATGAGGAGATGAGTATTGTATACTTACTGTATCTTCATTAGTAATTTTAGTATTAAGTTGGCTTACAGATCCTAGGTATTATATACACTAAATAATATTATGAATTTTTTAAAAATTCCGAGGTATATTGAATGGGTGACTTTCAGAGATTCAAAGTAATTCTATTGAATCCTTCAGATGGTATTTGCTATTAGCTATATAGCTAATATTAGGCTGATTATTTTGAAAAGGATTTGACTGAAAGTTGCTACCCTTGAGTAAAATTAACTTAAAAATAATCAGTAGAGCTTAACTACAGTATTATAGTACATATAATTCACACTATGCAGAATTGAAGTAAATTTTCAAAAATAGTTTTCTCATGCTTTGCAAATGGACATTCCTCAAGACCATTGCAGAAGTCATTTTTCTCCTTCTTGACTATTCAGTTTTTAATACTTATATCAGCCAAAAATGGCTTCTGCAGTGGTCTTGAGAAATGTCCATTTGCAGACCAAGAATTCCAGTGGTAAAATTTCACAAAATAGTCCGCTCTTGATCTGAAAATGGACATTTTCTAAGAGAAAATTGAGATTTTCATGAACAAGGTTTTAATATCACAATTATATATCACTATGGTATAAGTAGATTTCAGATTTAGCCTCTGCATGCATGTGTGCGTGCGTGTGTGTGTGTCTGCATGTGTGTGCGTGTGTGTGCGTGCATGTGTGTATGTGTGCGTGTGTGTGTGTCTGCATGTGTGTGTGCGTGCATGCGTGTGTGTGCGTGTGTCTGCATGCATGCGTGTGTGTGCGTGCATGCGTGTGTGTGCGTGCATGCGTGTGTGTGCGTGTGTCTGCATGCATGCGTGCGTGTGTGTGCGTGCATGCGTGTGTCTGCATGTGTGTGTGTCTGCGTGTGTGTGTCTGCATGTGTGTGTGTGCGCGTGCATGTGTACGTGTGTCTGCATGTGTGTGTCTGCATGTGTGCGTGTGCCTGTGTGTATTATAAGTAGATTCCAGATTACATGTGCCTCCATACATTCACTATTTATTCTCGGTGTCTGTATTAACGGGTGATGGATCTCTGGATCGACACGATGATGAGAGTAATGGTCTGACCACATCGCTGTCGTTAACCAGAATAGTGGACTGGTGTTGTTTGAAGATATATGCATGGAGATTGAGGCACTGAAACATAGGAGGTCACACGTATTCAGAGATACTTTCATCATAGTTCTTGAGCAACAGTGTACTATATATATATATATATATATATATATATATATATATATATATATATATATATATACATGTATATTGAAACTAATTTGATGACAGAATATTCAGCAACTTACCTGTATGATTAACCGGTACCCCGAAATTTAAATTCGGAGAATTCAGGTTTCAAAGTATATAAACCGATTTCAACACGCATAAAAAGTGTCCGTAGCTTAGCTATAAATAGGCGGAGCATAGCTAGAAATAGGCAGAGCATAGTTAGAAATGGGCAGAGCATAGCTAGAAATAGGCAGAGCATAGTTAGAAATAGGCAGAGCATAGTTAGAAATAGGCAGAGCATAGTTAGAAATAGGCAGAGCATAGTTAGAAATAGGCAGAGCATAGTTAGAAATGGGCAGAGCATAGCTAGAAATGGGCGGAGCATAGTTAGAAATGGGCGGAGCATAGTTAGAAATGGGTGGAGCATAGCTAGAAATTCATCCCTCCATTACAAGTGGCTTCTTAATGGAGGAATCCAGTTTTAGCTATACTCAGCCCATTTCTAACTAAGCTCTAACCCACACGTTGACTGTGTTGGGAGCGATCGTTCCCTGTACTCTGAATCTCAATTTCCAGACAGTAAGCTGTTGAATATTTTGAAACTAATTTGACTGAGTGCTGTTGCTGCCTATGGTAGCAACAGCGCCATGCTCAGTCAAATTAGTTTCAAAATATTCAACAGCATATTTATTAAATAGTTAGATACAATTCATACAACAATGTTTAGTCTGTCATCAATTAAGCGTTCGTGATGTAATTCATTATGACATCATCATACACGTCATATAATTGATGGATAAACTGGAATCCTCCATTGTGACATCATTTGAAATGTCTATCCAAGAATTCTTAGTTAACATGTACATCAATGGACCTTTACAGTTCTAGCTATACCCTGCACATCTAAATCTAAGTATTATGTGATGGTGCTCGCCGCCGTCCATCCGTGCGTCTGATTCTTGTCCGGAGAAGATCTCAAAGAGTTGAACCTACACTCACAAATTATTTTCAGCAGATATATTACCTATAGACGAAGTGTCATGATTTCGATTTGGCAAAATCCTCCCATATTCGCAAGAGTTATCTCCCTTGAAAGCTTAAAATTCGTCAAAATTTGCTTGTCCAGGACAGATCTCGAAGAGTTTTGAACCTAGTCACAATTTTTTTTCAGCAGATATATTACCTATAGACGAAATGTCATGATTTCGATTTGGCAAAATCCTCCCATATTCGCTAGAGTTATCTCCCTTGAAAGCTTAAAATTCGTCAAAATTTTCTTGTCCGGGACAGATCTCAGAGTTTTGAACCTACACTCACAATTTTTTTTTCGAAGTGTCATGATTTCGGTTCGGCAAGATCTGCCCATATTCTCCAGAGTTATCTCCCTTGAATGAATAAAATTCGTCAAAATTGTCTTGTCCAGGCCAAATCTCGAAGAGTTTTGAACCCACACTCACAAATTTTTTTTCAAAAGATGTGGTACGTATAGCCAAAGTGCCATGATTTTGTTTTGGCATGATCCGCCCATATTCACGGGAGTCATGATGTCATTTTGGCAAAATCCTTGTATACTCGCGGGAATTATCTCCCTTGAATGATTAAAATCAAAATTTTCTTTTCCTGGCCAGATATAGAAGAGTTTTGAACCTACACTCGCAATTTTTTTTTCTGGCAGATGTGTTAGGTATAGACAAAGTTTCATGATTTCCTTTCGACAAAATCCTCGCATTTTTGTGAGAGTTATCTTCCTTGAAAGATTAAAATTCATCTAAATTTTCTTGTCCGGGCCAGATTTTGAAGACTTGAACCTATACATTTACATTTTTTCCCCGGCAAATGTGTTAGGTATAGACTAAGTGTCATGATTTCCTTTCTGCAAAATTCACCCATAATTGCCAGAGTTATCTCCCTTAAAATACAAAATTTGTCAAAGTTTTCTTGTTTTCATTGGATCTAATATGGACAGATGATGGGCAAAATCTGCCCATATTTGCCAAAGTTATCTTTCTTGAAAGATTAAAATTTGTCAACATTTTCTTGTCCGGTCCAGATCTTGAACAGTTTTGAACCTACACTCACAATTTTTTATTCATCATATGTTTTAGGGATAGGCGAAGTGTCATAATTTCGTTTCGGCAAAATCCACCCATATTTGCCAGAGTTATCTTCCTTGAAAGATTAAAATTCATCAAAATTGTCTTGTGATTGTAATGATCAATGCAGCTGTTAAGACTTGCAAGATTTTTAGTGATGTCTTTGCAGTGAATTCCAAATGTGTACCTAATAGAAATCCCCCCCTTTCTTAGAGAATTATCAAAGACAAACTTCACATAATTTAGCATTCCTCAAACAAGTATGCCTGCGGCCGTATGTTGCGTTTCACTAAAACTTGTTTCAGCTTGATTTAATCGTTGATTTAACCATATGATTTAATCGATTTGATTAAATCAAAACAACCCTGATGCCTATGGCAGCAACAGCGCTCAGTCAAATTAGCTTCAAAATATTCAACAGCATGTTTCTTAAATAACAAAAACATACAATTCATACGTGTCAGACTATTAAGCATTAAAGACGGGCTTATTCAAATCATTCATGATGTCATGATTATGATATCAGCATACACGTCACGTAGTTAATTATGACATCATATGATTGAGTGAGGAAATGGATTCATGCATTACTAGGAGTATAGAGACACCACCTAGACTCCTCACGGCACACACCTGGAGCCGTATTTAAGAAGTGCATAACTTCACATCTACTTAACTGTCCATACCTACTTAGAGGACCTGACTATGTCATAATCATGAAGAGGCGGATAAACATTCATCTAATATAGGTGAATACAGACTTAGGTATTTTGCAGATTTACACCCTATTTAGACATTTTTAGTACTTGTGCAGCTCCTTGGGCTTAATCCATCATTGTCTTATGAAATGATGACAAACAAACACTAATTGTGCATGAGGCCCTAGGCAAGCCAGCTTGAACTAACTGAAATACTTACATCCAGTTTTGTTAGACCAGTTAAACCCATAGTAATCAGACCAAACCAAACCTGCAATAAAACATTCAAAACAGTGACTTGGTTGTTGGAGACTAGTGAATCGCACAGCTTAGATGGTCAGGATAAATATAATACCTGGTGATAGAAATGTCATGTTCTTTTATTAGGTGAAAATAGGTCAAAATGCAATTTATATTTCAGGATACAATTGGGCTAGTGAATATTAGTAATTACCCGCGCCCCTAAGATGTGATCATGGAATGCTTCTTCTTCTTCTTCTTGTTAAGACATTATTCAATAACTGGTCCCTCACTTGGGTGGATGATATTATACGACGTCATATAACATCAGATCATCGATGGATACTCTGGAAAGGTGAATTGTGGTAGTAGACCCCATGGGACGCCGAAAGGCCTGATTGTTATCTGTGTGACTACAGCAAGCCACCAGACAGTAAATTCAACAATGGGCAATAACTCTGCCCCAGCTGAATATTTTGAAAGCAATTTGATTGAAAGTTGTTGGTGGCTAAGCCAACAACTTTCAGCCAAATTATATTTAAACCAATCAGAGTTAAACCCCATGGAAAATGTAGTGTGTAGAAATTCAGCAGTCATAGAGTTAAATATTAATTAGTTTAAAGCTTTTTGTACAAACAGCCCCATAAAGTCTAGCATGGGGCCCCAATAATTCATAACTGTACACTCGTGCTACTTAACTTATGCATGTATGAGAAAAACTACATGGGAATCACACATTACAGTCTGGAACCCACAGATTTCTATGTGTAGGACCTCCAAAATTTAGATGCCATGAGAAACACTGATTTGATTAGATCAGAGATCAGATCCCTGAATTGCCTACTTTAAATTCACAGCTCAAAAATAAATTTAAATATTCACTAAACAAGATAAAACATACTTTTGAATATTTTACACATAAAATCCAATCCAATCATGTCCAAAATATTCAACAGAACATTTCTTACTAAGTAACATGTTTTGGAAACATGTTAGACTATTTCTGAGCTGGAGTGTATGTTTACTTACAAGATACACCACAAATGCCATGTAGGAGAGCATGAGTAGTGCTATGAATATATACATGGCCCAGTGGCGAGGCAGGTCTGGAATATACGTCACGGCAAAGTACAGATTTATACCAATCACCACGATGGTCAACACAGCAGCGATAGCCTTCATTATACTGAAAATGGAACAGGCGATATTGACTTTGATAAAATTCTATAAACAAGAGGCCCAAGGGGCCTGTGTCACTCACCTGGAGTACCACCAATTTTTGTCCAAATTGTTGGTGGGTGGTTTAGTAGTCTTTTAAATGAGTTTGTGGACATTTTTGCAAGTGCAATATGGCCGTCAAACACGCTACATTTTGATTGGCCCACCGTGCCCTTTTTTTTTTTTACGGATCAACTTCCCTTGGAATAAACTTTAATGGCCCTTAGTCCTTAATCATAGCATCCAAATTTCGTCATGATCCCTTCAGCGGTTCTGAAGGAGTCGGTTTCAGGTAAACTAGGTCATCCAAGATGGTCGCCGAACCATTTGGTCAATCAAGTCCTCTTGAACAAACTTGGCTTACCTCTTGGCCTAGAGGAAGATTCACCAAGCGGTTTCGGAGAAGATTTTTAAAGACATTTCCTAAAATCGGCCAAAATCCAAAATGGCTGCCGGGCAAATTGGCCGATATGGTTCATTTGAACAAACTTGGATCACTATGCCCTAAGGATGCTTCTTGTCAAATATAATTGAAATCAGGCTAGTAGTTCTCGAGACGACATTTTAAATTTCCCATTGCTTTAGCATGGGAGCTTTTGACGAGAAGATTATTCAGATGGCTGCCAAACTGTTTATCCGACTGTTTCGAAAATTGCAAATTTGAGCTCAGAATAACCAAAAACATATATAGAACCAATTTTGGCCTCAAAATCCATCAAATAAAGAAATCCAATATGGCCGGCAAACACGCTACACTTTGATTGGCCCACGGCGACCATGTTTTTTGATGGATCAACTTCCCTTGTACAAACTTTAATGGTCTCTTAGTCCATAATCATATCTCCCAAATTTCGGCTCGATCTCTTCAGCGGTTCTGGAGAAGTAATTTTCGGGAAAAATAGGTCATCCAAGATGACCACCGAACCATTTGGTCAATCAAGTCTTCTTGAACAATCTTGGCTTACCGCTTTCCCTAGATTATGTTTCATGAGTTTTGAATCGATTCCCCAAGCGGTTTCGGAGATTTTTAAAGACGTTTCATAAAATCGGCCGAAATCCAAGATTGCCGCTGGCCAAATTGGCCAATCGGCTCCATTTGAACCAGTGGTTCTTGAGAAGTCGTTTAAAGGAAAAGTTGATGGAGGGACGATGGACGGACACACAACAGATGGTCACCACGCCAGGTGAGCTAATAATGTAGTTTAAAATTTAAGATCTATCAAGAAAACTCAAATTATTTCTCAGTGAATGTCCATTTTAAAATTTACGACTTATTCGTGCTAAATTCTTAATACTAGTCTATTGGCCTACAAATGGATATGTTTCAAGACCATTGCAGAGGCCAGATTTGGCAAGCTTGACCTTAACGGGTTAAATATTAAACTAGTGCTGGTCAGGCAATCCTGATGCTTGTTCTCTTGTTGAGATCCAAAGAGACTGAATAATCAGAGCTGTAGTTACTTGTTTGTTTAGAATTTAATGGGTTCCTAATTTCCAGGACACATTTATTCCAACTCTACATTTCTTTCAGTGTTCACTACTAGTAGTCAACTAAACCCCTTTATTACACTGTTACAATCTATTCTCCTGGGTAGCAAGAGGCAAGGAGTGAAGGAGACTGACCATCTTTTCAACGACAGCGATATAGTTCATGATTGAAGTGTGAACCTGGTTCTCCGGTTAAGTAGTTCAAAATGATGACCACTATGACAAGCCGACTCTCACATGATCTTAGCATTGATTGTCTTCTCTTTATACATTTGTCTAAGGACCCTGATGTAAGCCCACGCTTTGCATGTTCGGATCGATTTATATACTTTGAGCTCTGAAGTCTCAGGATCACAATTTCAAGGTAACTATAATGGTAAACTGTTGAATATTTTTAAGCTAATTTGACTGGGTGTTGTCGCTACCAACAGAATGTTTATTAAATAGTAAATTCATTAACGGCATACAATTCGTAAACTTGATGGACTATTCCAGCTTCATGACAGCATATTCCCGGTCAATTATGAGTGTGATGTCAGTCTACATGTCACTACAGGTCACATAATTGATTATGACATCATAGACGTGAGTGACAGATCATATTCACCCATTGTCAGGCTTTACAGTACTTACAGTCCATTCGTAAAGTCTCCCATAATACGACGTGTACTTGTGAACGTGAGTACAGGAATGAGCGCAAAAGGCAGCTGCAGACTCATGAGAACATTGAGCAGATCATTCATTCCAGTCAGATCACTAATCCCGCTAAAAGCAGCGATAAAAACTGTTGGAACTATCGCGATGGACCGTGTGAGGAGAACACGCTGCCATCGCTTCCATGTAAGATTCAGAAAACCCTGTGAAGGAACACAAATTTTTTAGAACTGATAAAATATTTAATTACGATTAGAAGTAGAACAAGAATGACAATCAGAGATTGCTAAAACTATGACCCCCATTCCGCCAAGCACAACCTCCCACACAAGATTGGTCACTGTGACCTTGACCATTGACACAAAAATCGATAGGGGTGCTTCAAAACAACAATGACAACCTCTCACCCAAGATTAGTAACGATCCCTTCAATCGAACTCGAGTTACCATCTGGAAAACACAATATTACATCATTAATTACGTCACAGTAATGATCCCTTCAACAATAGAACTTGAGTTATCATCCAGAAAAGAAAGCCTGAACGGACAAGGCAAACGCTGCATACATATGGGGGGGGGGCCATAATTAACTGAGAGCCTCAAACGCCTATTTGATGCAGCTTTAGATTCAACTCTCTTACTCTATACCTGCTTTATTTCTGCAGACTACATTTTCCATGGGGTTTGACTCTCGACATAGTGAATATTTTGAAAACAATTTGACTGATAGCTACACCAACAGCTTTCAGTCAAATTGTTTTCAAAATATTTAGCAAGTCCAGAGTTATTGCCCATTGGAATTATCATCTGTTGGTTTGCACCAGTCAGACAGTTAATAATCGAAATTTGTCAAGAAAATACAGCTTTTTGCTCTGTGAATGAAGTATTGACAGGCTGAAAGAAGACATTTTAATCTAACACTGGAATGACTGTTTGGTCATTAAGCCAACAATTACAGCGCTAAGATTTCAAAAATAATATCTTGGTCTGCAAATGGATACTTCTAATGCAGAAAATTGCAATTTTAACAAAAATGTTTAAGCATTGAAATTTTAATCTAGACAATTACGGTCCATGGTGTTAATGTTTTAAAAATTGTGTGTCAATAGAGAAGAAAAGGAATCCATTTAGAGTTTATGTACATACCTCCATAACAAACTGTCCGGCATATGTCCCGGTCATTGTTGAGCTTTGTCCAGCGGCCAGAATACCTACAGCCCATATATACATTGCAGCTATCCCAAACTGACAGCCGAGAAACACACCCTGTAAAAAACAGAAATAACGATCCATATTTTAATATGTATTCTGGATCAAATCAAAACCTCATTGAAATGAGATAAGGAATACGTGTCATAGCTAAGAGAAAGATGGTACTAGAGCAAGCAGTCAATCGCATGCCAAGATTTCACAAACTTGGAAAAGAGAATAATACAATTTATGTCATCTGAGAAGCCGCATCAATATGGGTAAATCACATACTAAATTATTCACGCCAATGATTTTGGAGATAGCGGGATGGACAGATGGACACAGATGCTTAAAATATCCTTGACATTTTTTTCAAAATATGTGAGGAGAAAAATAGTCAAACTGGTATATCAATCGTCTGCATACTGGAGCCAAAGATTGCATCCACGAATGGACACACACACGCACGCACACACACACCACACCACCACCACCAAGACCACCACCTACTCACCCACACACACAAATGAAGACAATGTACCGCATTCAATAGAAACAAACTACAAAGAACAATATTTGAACACACAGGCTCATTCCGCTCACGGCCTCTTGGATTATTCCTTGTACAAATACCCCAATAACTAGGATCTTAGTACATAGCGCAATTATATATTTAACAACTATACTATAAATAATTTACAGACTTACTCCTTTGTAAAGATCTACACTGTTATCTGTAGTCTGTAACACAGAAATACAATGCTACAATACAATAAAGATAACATGGGTGACAGGTTATGCAATTAATAATCAATCTAGATATTATTAGATGTATATTTACAATGAAAACCTAGATTGCAACCTAAGGGGGTGCTGACTCGCCCTTTTGCTGTGTTTTGCTAATACACTTGGAGACCCTGTGACATAGACATTTGACTTGAAACTGGAAAAATAACTAGCCAGCCACTATACCCCCTTGCATTCAAAAATTGTGTGTTCCAGTATGCACTTATTGTGACCCTTTGGCATCAAACTCAAAGAACATCTTGTTAGTTGCAAATGGACAATGTCAAATTCTATTTCTGACCAAAAATGTGTTTTAGTATGTACTTAGTTTAGCTGTGACCTAGGTATTTGACCCTTTATGCTGAAACTCAAATTCATTTCTACCCATAAGAATGGATGTGTCAAATTTGATGATTCTATCTTCTTGCATTCATGAGATATGCTGCAGATACAAACAAACAAACAAACATAATTCACACAGCAGAATCTAGCTGACCAGCTCCCAGTAATAGCAATTTCAAAATTAGCATCGCTGAGGACCCCAGAGCATTAACATGTAATACACGAGACTGACTAGCACTTACATTAAATACATCTGCATGAGGATTGTCATGTTCAACACACGTGTCATACTGAAAGAAACACAACACAGATTTTAACCCGTTAACCTTTGAATTTCTTTTTTTAAATTTAAATTTTCTCATCGAAAATGTCCATTTGCATACCAAGAGAAAATGAATTGCAAAGAAAACAGTTGAATATTTTGAAATTAATTTGACTGGAAGCCATTGCTGCCTTGGCTTCCAGTCAAATTAATTTCAAACTTTTCAAGAGAATTAGTTTGATATCATTATGATCATAAAGAATATACTTTTTCTGGAAATTTCTGGTGAAATGGTTAAAATCACATTATTATATATAGTTTAGTAGCATTTTACTGCCAACATCTTAACATCACTATTAATGTAAATTACTATAGTTATGTAATCTCTCAATTCTGATCAAATTAACCATTTCAATTGTAAAATCACAATATCTCAATTTCAATGCACCCATAAAATTGTTGAATATTTTATATAACCTGTTGAATATTTTGAAAATCATTTGTTGAAAAGATGGTTGATGCATAAGACAGCAACAGCTTCCATACCAATTAATTTTAACTTATATGTAATTTGCCTGGAAGTTGTTGCTGCAACTCGTAACCCTTTCATGATCAAGATTTCTAAGAAAGATCACGATTTTAACTTAGTGAATATGTCCATTTGCAGGCGGGGAAGACTTTTTTGAAAATTCACCACTAGAATGAGTGGCTAATTTTTTTGTGCCAGGCATTCCATTGGTAAATATTCAAGAAATAAACTTGTCACTGCCTGCCAATGGACATTCCTCAAGACCAGTACAAACACCCATTTTAGCCGTCTAGACCATTAAAGGTTTAAAATAAATAGATTTATTTGAGAAAAGGCATCATTGGTTATTCTATTGATTAATCCTTTGCACCATGCCTGTGTCTGGACATTCATAGTCACTTATTATGCCTGTGTCTGGACATTCAGAGTCACTTATTATGCCTGTGTCTGGACATTCAGAGTCACTTATTATGCCTGTGTCTGGACATTCAGAGTCACTTATTATGCCTGTGTCTGGACATTCATAGTCACTTATTATGCCTGTGTCTGGACATTCAGAGTCACTTATTATGCCTGTGTCTGGACATTCAGAGTCACTTATTATGCCTGTGTCTGGACATTCAGAGTCACTTATTATGCCTGTGTCTGGACATTCAGAGTCACTTATTATGCCTGTGTCTGGACATTCAGAGTCACTTATTATGCCTGTGTCTGGACATTCAGAGTCACTTATTATGCCTGTGTCTGGACATTCAGAGTCACTTATTATGCCTGTGTCTGGACATTCATAGTCACTTATTATGCCTGATCCGTCAAACCCCATAGCATGCGATTTATAAAAATATAAACACTTACAATTTCTGTAGAATTTTTCCCATAAAATCCAGAGGCAAAAACAGAAACGACAAAAACATTGATCAAGAATGAGATGAATAATGCGATAGATGCTTCGATGAAGAAATACGTGTTGGCTTCACGAACTTGACCTTTCTTTGAGCGATCGACATCACGACTCTACAACAAATATATACAATACAACGTATTACTACTGGCTTCGGCAGCAAACTGAACTTTAACCCTTTAGCACTTATATCAGCCAAAAATGGCTTCAACAGTGGTCTTGAGAAATGTCCATTTGCAGACCAAATGAAGACTATTTTGGAAAATTTACCAATGGAATAACTCTCTCGATAACCGAGCCAGTCATCCCAGTGGTAAATTTTCAAAAATAGTCTTTTTGTCTGCAAATAGATATTTTCCATGAGAAAATTTAAATTTTCTTGAATAAATTCGACGGTTAAAGAGTTACGGTGATGGTAACAACAGGGTGTTGGAAACTGTTGCTATTGTCCACTAGAAGAACAACAGCTTTGATAAACATGATCTTTATAACAAGCACAAGCTTCTCTTCTGTGCTTAGATATAATTATGATGATTGCTGTATCTTCAGTCCAGCTTA